>OY992807.1:15305573-15614594 GCA_963921375.1 Tiliacea citrago | reverse complement strand
AATTTATATAGGTTCCGTACAAGTGTTTTACTAATAAAAATTGACAAAAACGCGAAAAAAATATTTTCGTATATTGACTTAGCAATTTTTGTGAGATTTTTTGAAGGAATTTTCAAAAACTAATTTTATCTCAAAATTCTTATCCGAATCATCGTTTATAGTAGTTTCAATAGATACCTACCTGCCTTACCTGTATTCCGGTGCGTGCTCAGCCACCCCGAGTCCTGTTTGGTAGTGGTTATTTCAGGTTTTTTCATATTTTTCGGTCAAAAAACCAGTTTTTTGACCAAAACTCAAAATTTTTGTATCGCATATAGTTTCAGTGATTTCATAGCTCGCTAGCCCGCGCGGAGACGCGTCTTTTGACACCTCGCACGTGCGTCTGGCGAATATAGAACTTCAAAAAATTCCATAACTAGTAAATTCATATATATACGAAATCCACCTTAGCTAGACAGAAATTACATCAAATCGTTATAACTTTGCATCCAGGTGACGCATTTTGAAGCTGTTTTCAGCCAAATCAATTTATATAGGTTCCGTACAAGTGTTTTACTAATAAAAATTGACAAAAACGCGAAAAAAATATTTTCGTATATTGACTTAGCAATTTTTGTGAGATTTTTTGAAGGAATTTTCAAAAACTAATTTTATCTCAAAATTCTTATCCGAATCATCGTTTATAGTAGTTTCAATAGATACCTACCTGCCTTACCTGTATTCCGGTGCGTGCTCAGCCACCCCGAGTCCTGTTTGGTAGTGGTTATTTCAGGTTTTTTCATATTTTTCGGTCAAAAAACCAGTTTTTTGACCAAAACTCAAAATTTTTGTATCGCATATAGTTTCAGTGATTTCATAGCTCGCTAGCCCGCGCGGAGACGCGTCTTTTGACACCTCGCACGTGCGTCTGGCGAATATAGAACTTCAAAAAATTCCATAACTAGTAAATTCATATATATACGAAATCCACCTTAGCTAGACAGAAATTACATCAAATCGTTATAACTTTGCATCCAGGTGACGCATTTTGAAGCTGTTTTCAGCCAAATCAATTTATATAGGTTCCGTACAAGTGTTTTACTAATAAAAATTGACAAAAACGCGAAAAAAATATTTTCGTATATTGACTTAGCAATTTTTGTGAGATTTTTTGAAGGAATTTTCAAAAACTAATTTTATCTCAAAATTCTTATCCGAATCATCGTTTATAGTAGTTTCAATAGATACCTACCTGCCTTACCTGTATTCCGGTGCGTGCTCAGCCACCCCGAGTCCTGTTTGGTAGTGGTTATTTCAGGTTTTTTCATATTTTTCGGTCAAAAAACCAGTTTTTTGACCAAAACTCAAAATTTTTGTATCGCATATAGTTTCAGTGATTTCATAGCTCGCTAGCCCGCGCGGAGACGCGTCTTTTGACACCTCGCACGTGCGTCTGGCGAATATAGAACTTCAAAAAATTCCATAACTAGTAAATTCATATATATACGAAATCCACCTTAGCTAGACAGAAATTACATCAAATCGTTATAACTTTGCATCCAGGTGACGCATTTTGAAGCTGTTTTCAGCCAAATCAATTTATATAGGTTCCGTACAAGTGTTTTACTAATAAAAATTGACAAAAACGCGAAAAAAATATTTTCGTATATTGACTTAGCAATTTTTGTGAGATTTTTTGAAGGAATTTTCAAAAACTAATTTTATCTCAAAATTCTTATCCGAATCATCGTTTATAGTAGTTTCAATAGATACCTACCTGCCTTACCTGTATTCCGGTGCGTGCTCAGCCACCCCGAGTCCTGTTTGGTAGTGGTTATTTCAGGTTTTTTCATATTTTTCGGTCAAAAAACCAGTTTTTTGACCAAAACTCAAAATTTTTGTATCGCATATAGTTTCAGTGATTTCATAGCTCGCTAGCCCGCGCGGAGACGCGTCTTTTGACACCTCGCACGTGCGTCTGGCGAATATAGAACTTCAAAAAATTCCATAACTAGTAAATTCATATATATACGAAATCCACCTTAGCTAGACAGAAATTACATCAAATCGTTATAACTTTGCATCCAGGTGACGCATTTTGAAGCTGTTTTCAGCCAAATCAATTTATATAGGTTCCGTACAAGTGTTTTACTAATAAAAATTGACAAAAACGCGAAAAAAATATTTTCGTATATTGACTTAGCAATTTTTGTGAGATTTTTTGAAGGAATTTTCAAAAACTAATTTTATCTCAAAATTCTTATCCGAATCATCGTTTATAGTAGTTTCAATAGATACCTACCTGCCTTACCTGTATTCCGGTGCGTGCTCAGCCACCCCGAGTCCTGTTTGGTAGTGGTTATTTCAGGTTTTTTCATATTTTTCGGTCAAAAAACCAGTTTTTTGACCAAAACTCAAAATTTTTGTATCGCATATAGTTTCAGTGATTTCATAGCTCCTAGCCCGCGCGGAGACGCGTCTTTTGACACCTCGCACGTGCGTCTGGCGAATATAGAACTTCAAAAAATTCCATAACTAGTAAATTCATATATATACGAAATCCACCTTAGCTAGACAGAAATTACATCAAATCGTTATAACTTTGCATCCAGGTGACGCATTTTGAAGCTGTTTTCAGCCAAATCAATTTATATAGGTTCCGTACAAGTGTTTTACTAATAAAAATTGACAAAAACGCGAAAAAAATATTTTCGTATATTGACTTAGCAATTTTTGTGAGATTTTTTGAAGGAATTTTCAAAAACTAATTTTATCTCAAAATTCTTATCCGAATCATCGTTTATAGTAGTTTCAATAGATACCTACCTGCCTTACCTGTATTCCGGTGCGTGCTCAGCCACCCCGAGTCCTGTTTGGTAGTGGTTATTTCAGGTTTTTTCATATTTTTCGGTCAAAAAACCAGTTTTTTGACCAAAACTCAAAATTTTTGTATCGCATATAGTTTCAGTGATTTCATAGCTCGCTAGCCCGCGCGGAGACGCGTCTTTTGACACCTCGCACGTGCGTCTGGCGAATATAGAACTTCAAAAAATTCCATAACTAGTAAATTCATATATATACGAAATCCACCTTAGCTAGACAGAAATTACATCAAATCGTTATAACTTTGCATCCAGGTGACGCATTTTGAAGCTGTTTTCAGCCAAATCAATTTATATAGGTTCCGTACAAGTGTTTTACTAATAAAAATTGACAAAAACGCGAAAAAAATATTTTCGTATATTGACTTAGCAATTTTTGTGAGATTTTTTGAAGGAATTTTCAAAAACTAATTTTATCTCAAAATTCTTATCCGAATCATCGTTTATAGTAGTTTCAATAGATACCTACCTGCCTTACCTGTATTCCGGTGCGTGCTCAGCCACCCCGAGTCCTGTTTGGTAGTGGTTATTTCAGGTTTTTTCATATTTTTCGGTCAAAAAACCAGTTTTTTGACCAAAACTCAAAATTTTTGTATCGCATATAGTTTCAGTGATTTCATAGCTCGCTAGCCCGCGCGGAGACGCGTCTTTTGACACCTCGCACGTGCGTCTGGCGAATATAGAACTTCAAAAAATTCCATAACTAGTAAATTCATATATATACGAAATCCACCTTAGCTAGACAGAAATTACATCAAATCGTTATAACTTTGCATCCAGGTGACGCATTTTGAAGCTGTTTTCAGCCAAATCAATTTATATAGGTTCCGTACAAGTGTTTTACTAATAAAAATTGACAAAAACGCGAAAAAAATATTTTCGTATATTGACTTAGCAATTTTTGTGAGATTTTTTGAAGGAATTTTCAAAAACTAATTTTATCTCAAAATTCTTATCCGAATCATCGTTTATAGTAGTTTCAATAGATACCTACCTGCCTTACCTGTATTCCGGTGCGTGCTCAGCCACCCCGAGTCCTGTTTGGTAGTGGTTATTTCAGGTTTTTTCATATTTTTCGGTCAAAAAACCAGTTTTTTGACCAAAACTCAAAATTTTTGTATCGCATATAGTTTCAGTGATTTCATAGCTCGCTAGCCCGCGCGGAGACGCGTCTTTTGACACCTCGCACGTGCGTCTGGCGAATATAGAACTTCAAAAAATTCCATAACTAGTAAATTCATATATATACGAAATCCACCTTAGCTAGACAGAAATTACATCAAATCGTTATAACTTTGCATCCAGGTGACGCATTTTGAAGCTGTTTTCAGCCAAATCAATTTATATAGGTTCCGTACAAGTGTTTTACTAATAAAAATTGACAAAAACGCGAAAAAAATATTTTCGTATATTGACTTAGCAATTTTTGTGAGATTTTTTGAAGGAATTTTCAAAAACTAATTTTATCTCAAAATTCTTATCCGAATCATCGTTTATAGTAGTTTCAATAGATACCTACCTGCCTTACCTGTATTCCGGTGCGTGCTCAGCCACCCCGAGTCCTGTTTGGTAGTGGTTATTTCAGGTTTTTTCATATTTTTCGGTCAAAAAACCAGTTTTTTGACCAAAACTCAAAATTTTTGTATCGCATATAGTTTCAGTGATTTCATAGCTCGCTAGCCCGCGCGGAGACGCGTCTTTTGACACCTCGCACGTGCGTCTGGCGAATATAGAACTTCAAAAAATTCCATAACTAGTAAATTCATATATATACGAAATCCACCTTAGCTAGACAGAAATTCATCAAATCGTTATAACTTTGCATCCAGGTGACGCATTTTGAAGCTGTTTTCAGCCAAATCAATTTATATAGGTTCCGTACAAGTGTTTTACTAATAAAAATTGACAAAAACGCGAAAAAAATATTTTCGTATATTGACTTAGCAATTTTTGTGAGATTTTTTGAAGGAATTTTCAAAAACTAATTTTATCTCAAAATTCTTATCCGAATCATCGTTTATAGTAGTTTCAATAGATACCTACCTGCCTTACCTGTATTCCGGTGCGTGCTCAGCCACCCCGAGTCCTGTTTGGTAGTGGTTATTTCAGGTTTTTTCATATTTTTCGGTCAAAAAACCAGTTTTTTGACCAAAACTCAAAATTTTTGTATCGCATATAGTTTCAGTGATTTCATAGCTCGCTAGCCCGCGCGGAGACGCGTCTTTTGACACCTCGCACGTGCGTCTGGCGAATATAGAACTTCAAAAAATTCCATAACTAGTAAATTCATATATATACGAAATCCACCTTAGCTAGACAGAAATTACATCAAATCGTTATAACTTTGCATCCAGGTGACGCATTTTGAAGCTGTTTTCAGCCAAATCAATTTATATAGGTTCCGTACAAGTGTTTTACTAATAAAAATTGACAAAAACGCGAAAAAAATATTTTCGTATATTGACTTAGCAATTTTTGTGAGATTTTTTGAAGGAATTTTCAAAAACTAATTTTATCTCAAAATTCTTATCCGAATCATCGTTTATAGTAGTTTCAATAGATACCTACCTGCCTTACCTGTATTCCGGTGCGTGCTCAGCCACCCCGAGTCCTGTTTGGTAGTGGTTATTTCAGGTTTTTTCATATTTTTCGGTCAAAAAACCAGTTTTTTGACCAAAACTCAAAATTTTTGTATCGCATATAGTTTCAGTGATTTCATAGCTCGCTAGCCCGCGCGGAGACGCGTCTTTTGACACCTCGCACGTGCGTCTGGCGAATATAGAACTTCAAAAAATTCCATAACTAGTAAATTCATATATATACGAAATCCACCTTAGCTAGACAGAAATTACATCAAATCGTTATAACTTTGCATCCAGGTGACGCATTTTGAAGCTGTTTTCAGCCAAATCAATTTATATAGGTTCCGTACAAGTGTTTTACTAATAAAAATTGACAAAAACGCGAAAAAAATATTTTCGTATATTGACTTAGCAATTTTTGTGAGATTTTTTGAAGGAATTTTCAAAAACTAATTTTATCTCAAAATTCTTATCCGAATCATCGTTTATAGTAGTTTCAATAGATACCTACCTGCCTTACCTGTATTCCGGTGCGTGCTCAGCCACCCCGAGTCCTGTTTGGTAGTGGTTATTTCAGGTTTTTTCATATTTTTCGGTCAAAAAACCAGTTTTTTGACCAAAACTCAAAATTTTTGTATCGCATATAGTTTCAGTGATTTCATAGCTCGCTAGCCCGCGCGGAGACGCGTCTTTTGACACCTCGCACGTGCGTCTGGCGAATATAGAACTTCAAAAAATTCCATAACTAGTAAATTCATATATATACGAAATCCACCTTAGCTAGACAGAAATTACATCAAATCGTTATAACTTTGCATCCAGGTGACGCATTTTGAAGCTGTTTTCAGCCAAATCAATTTATATAGGTTCCGTACAAGTGTTTTACTAATAAAAATTGACAAAAACGCGAAAAAAATATTTTCGTATATTGACTTAGCAATTTTTGTGAGATTTTTTGAAGGAATTTTCAAAAACTAATTTTATCTCAAAATTCTTATCCGAATCATCGTTTATAGTAGTTTCAATAGATACCTACCTGCCTTACCTGTATTCCGGTGCGTGCTCAGCCACCCCGAGTCCTGTTTGGTAGTGGTTATTTCAGGTTTTTTCATATTTTTCGGTCAAAAAACCAGTTTTTTGACCAAAACTCAAAATTTTTGTATCGCATATAGTTTCAGTGATTTCATAGCTCGCTAGCCCGCGCGGAGACGCGTCTTTTGACACCTCGCACGTGCGTCTGGCGAATATAGAACTTCAAAAAATTCCATAACTAGTAAATTCATATATATACGAAATCCACCTTAGCTAGACAGAAATTACATCAAATCGTTATAACTTTGCATCCAGGTGACGCATTTTGAAGCTGTTTTCAGCCAAATCAATTTATATAGGTTCCGTACAAGTGTTTTACTAATAAAAATTGACAAAAACGCGAAAAAAATATTTTCGTATATTGACTTAGCAATTTTTGTGAGATTTTTTGAAGGAATTTTCAAAAACTAATTTTATCTCAAAATTCTTATCCGAATCATCGTTTATAGTAGTTTCAATAGATACCTACCTGCCTTACCTGTATTCCGGTGCGTGCTCAGCCACCCCGAGTCCTGTTTGGTAGTGGTTATTTCAGGTTTTTTCATATTTTTCGGTCAAAAAACCAGTTTTTTGACCAAAACTCAAAATTTTTGTATCGCATATAGTTTCAGTGATTTCATAGCTCGCTAGCCCGCGCGGAGACGCGTCTTTTGACACCTCGCACGTGCGTCTGGCGAATATAGAACTTCAAAAAATTCCATAACTAGTAAATTCATATATATACGAAATCCACCTTAGCTAGACAGAAATTACATCAAATCGTTATAACTTTGCATCCAGGTGACGCATTTTGAAGCTGTTTTCAGCCAAATCAATTTATATAGGTTCCGTACAAGTGTTTTACTAATAAAAATTGACAAAAACGCGAAAAAAATATTTTCGTATATTGACTTAGCAATTTTTGTGAGATTTTTTGAAGGAATTTTCAAAAACTAATTTTATCTCAAAATTCTTATCCGAATCATCGTTTATAGTAGTTTCAATAGATACCTACCTGCCTTACCTGTATTCCGGTGCGTGCTCAGCCACCCCGAGTCCTGTTTGGTAGTGGTTATTTCAGGTTTTTTCATATTTTTCGGTCAAAAAACCAGTTTTTTGACCAAAACTCAAAATTTTTGTATCGCATATAGTTTCAGTGATTTCATAGCTCGCTAGCCCGCGCGGAGACGCGTCTTTTGACACCTCGCACGTGCGTCTGGCGAATATAGAACTTCAAAAAATTCCATAACTAGTAAATTCATATATATACGAAATCCACCTTAGCTAGACAGAAATTACATCAAATCGTTATAACTTTGCATCCAGGTGACGCATTTTGAAGCTGTTTTCAGCCAAATCAATTTATATAGGTTCCGTACAAGTGTTTTACTAATAAAAATTGACAAAAACGCGAAAAAAATATTTTCGTATATTGACTTAGCAATTTTTGTGAGATTTTTTGAAGGAATTTTCAAAAACTAATTTTATCTCAAAATTCTTATCCGAATCATCGTTTATAGTAGTTTCAATAGATACCTACCTGCCTTACCTGTATTCCGGTGCGTGCTCAGCCACCCCGAGTCCTGTTTGGTAGTGGTTATTTCAGGTTTTTTCATATTTTTCGGTCAAAAAACCAGTTTTTTGACCAAAACTCAAAATTTTTGTATCGCATATAGTTTCAGTGATTTCATAGCTCGCTAGCCCGCGCGGAGACGCGTCTTTTGACACCTCGCACGTGCGTCTGGCGAATATAGAACTTCAAAAAATTCCATAACTAGTAAATTCATATATATACGAAATCCACCTTAGCTAGACAGAAATTACATCAAATCGTTATAACTTTGCATCCAGGTGACGCATTTTGAAGCTGTTTTCAGCCAAATCAATTTATATAGGTTCCGTACAAGTGTTTTACTAATAAAAATTGACAAAAACGCGAAAAAAATATTTTCGTATATTGACTTAGCAATTTTTGTGAGATTTTTTGAAGGAATTTTCAAAAACTAATTTTATCTCAAAATTCTTATCCGAATCATCGTTTATAGTAGTTTCAATAGATACCTACCTGCCTTACCTGTATTCCGGTGCGTGCTCAGCCACCCCGAGTCCTGTTTGGTAGTGGTTATTTCAGGTTTTTTCATATTTTTCGGTCAAAAAACCAGTTTTTTGACCAAAACTCAAAATTTTTGTATCGCATATAGTTTCAGTGATTTCATAGCTCGCTAGCCCGCGCGGAGACGCGTCTTTTGACACCTCGCACGTGCGTCTGGCGAATATAGAACTTCAAAAAATTCCATAACTAGTAAATTCATATATATACGAAATCCACCTTAGCTAGACAGAAATTACATCAAATCGTTATAACTTTGCATCCAGGTGACGCATTTTGAAGCTGTTTTCAGCCAAATCAATTTATATAGGTTCCGTACAAGTGTTTTACTAATAAAAATTGACAAAAACGCGAAAAAAATATTTTCGTATATTGACTTAGCAATTTTTGTGAGATTTTTTGAAGGAATTTTCAAAAACTAATTTTATCTCAAAATTCTTATCCGAATCATCGTTTATAGTAGTTTCAATAGATACCTACCTGCCTTACCTGTATTCCGGTGCGTGCTCAGCCACCCCGAGTCCTGTTTGGTAGTGGTTATTTCAGGTTTTTTCATATTTTTCGGTCAAAAAACCAGTTTTTTGACCAAAACTCAAAATTTTTGTATCGCATATAGTTTCAGTGATTTCATAGCTCGCTAGCCCGCGCGGAGACGCGTCTTTTGACACCTCGCACGTGCGTCTGGCGAATATAGAACTTCAAAAAATTCCATAACTAGTAAATTCATATATATACGAAATCCACCTTAGCTAGACAGAAATTACATCAAATCGTTATAACTTTGCATCCAGGTGACGCATTTTGAAGCTGTTTTCAGCCAAATCAATTTATATAGGTTCCGTACAAGTGTTTTACTAATAAAAATTGACAAAAACGCGAAAAAAATATTTTCGTATATTGACTTAGCAATTTTTGTGAGATTTTTTGAAGGAATTTTCAAAAACTAATTTTATCTCAAAATTCTTATCCGAATCATCGTTTATAGTAGTTTCAATAGATACCTACCTGCCTTACCTGTATTCCGGTGCGTGCTCAGCCACCCCGAGTCCTGTTTGGTAGTGGTTATTTCAGGTTTTTTCATATTTTTCGGTCAAAAAACCAGTTTTTTGACCAAAACTCAAAATTTTTGTATCGCATATAGTTTCAGTGATTTCATAGCTCGCTAGCCCGCGCGGAGACGCGTCTTTTGACACCTCGCACGTGCGTCTGGCGAATATAGAACTTCAAAAAATTCCATAACTAGTAAATTCATATATATACGAAATCCACCTTAGCTAGACAGAAATTACATCAAATCGTTATAACTTTGCATCCAGGTGACGCATTTTGAAGCTGTTTTCAGCCAAATCAATTTATATAGGTTCCGTACAAGTGTTTTACTAATAAAAATTGACAAAAACGCGAAAAAAATATTTTCGTATATTGACTTAGCAATTTTTGTGAGATTTTTTGAAGGAATTTTCAAAAACTAATTTTATCTCAAAATTCTTATCCGAATCATCGTTTATAGTAGTTTCAATAGATACCTACCTGCCTTACCTGTATTCCGGTGCGTGCTCAGCCACCCCGAGTCCTGTTTGGTAGTGGTTATTTCAGGTTTTTTCATATTTTTCGGTCAAAAAACCAGTTTTTTGACCAAAACTCAAAATTTTTGTATCGCATATAGTTTCAGTGATTTCATAGCTCGCTAGCCCGCGCGGAGACGCGTCTTTTGACACCTCGCACGTGCGTCTGGCGAATATAGAACTTCAAAAAATTCCATAACTAGTAAATTCATATATATACGAAATCCACCTTAGCTAGACAGAAATTACATCAAATCGTTATAACTTTGCATCCAGGTGACGCATTTTGAAGCTGTTTTCAGCCAAATCAATTTATATAGGTTCCGTACAAGTGTTTTACTAATAAAAATTGACAAAAACGCGAAAAAAATATTTTCGTATATTGACTTAGCAATTTTTGTGAGATTTTTTGAAGGAATTTTCAAAAACTAATTTTATCTCAAAATTCTTATCCGAATCATCGTTTATAGTAGTTTCAATAGATACCTACCTGCCTTACCTGTATTCCGGTGCGTGCTCAGCCACCCCGAGTCCTGTTTGGTAGTGGTTATTTCAGGTTTTTTCATATTTTTCGGTCAAAAAACCAGTTTTTTGACCAAAACTCAAAATTTTTGTATCGCATATAGTTTCAGTGATTTCATAGCTCGCTAGCCCGCGCGGAGACGCGTCTTTTGACACCTCGCACGTGCGTCTGGCGAATATAGAACTTCAAAAAATTCCATAACTAGTAAATTCATATATATACGAAATCCACCTTAGCTAGACAGAAATTACATCAAATCGTTATAACTTTGCATCCAGGTGACGCATTTTGAAGCTGTTTTCAGCCAAATCAATTTATATAGGTTCCGTACAAGTGTTTTACTAATAAAAATTGACAAAAACGCGAAAAAAATATTTTCGTATATTGACTTAGCAATTTTTGTGAGATTTTTTGAAGGAATTTTCAAAAACTAATTTTATCTCAAAATTCTTATCCGAATCATCGTTTATAGTAGTTTCAATAGATACCTACCTGCCTTACCTGTATTCCGGTGCGTGCTCAGCCACCCCGAGTCCTGTTTGGTAGTGGTTATTTCAGGTTTTTTCATATTTTTCGGTCAAAAAACCAGTTTTTTGACCAAAACTCAAAATTTTTGTATCGCATATAGTTTCAGTGATTTCATAGCTCGCTAGCCCGCGCGGAGACGCGTCTTTTGACACCTCGCACGTGCGTCTGGCGAATATAGAACTTCAAAAAATTCCATAACTAGTAAATTCATATATATACGAAATCCACCTTAGCTAGACAGAAATTACATCAAATCGTTATAACTTTGCATCCAGGTGACGCATTTTGAAGCTGTTTTCAGCCAAATCAATTTATATAGGTTCCGTACAAGTGTTTTACTAATAAAAATTGACAAAAACGCGAAAAAAATATTTTCGTATATTGACTTAGCAATTTTTGTGAGATTTTTTGAAGGAATTTTCAAAAACTAATTTTATCTCAAAATTCTTATCCGAATCATCGTTTATAGTAGTTTCAATAGATACCTACCTGCCTTACCTGTATTCCGGTGCGTGCTCAGCCACCCCGAGTCCTGTTTGGTAGTGGTTATTTCAGGTTTTTTCATATTTTTCGGTCAAAAAACCAGTTTTTTGACCAAAACTCAAAATTTTTGTATCGCATATAGTTTCAGTGATTTCATAGCTCGCTAGCCCGCGCGGAGACGCGTCTTTTGACACCTCGCACGTGCGTCTGGCGAATATAGAACTTCAAAAAATTCCATAACTAGTAAATTCATATATATACGAAATCCACCTTAGCTAGACAGAAATTACATCAAATCGTTATAACTTTGCATCCAGGTGACGCATTTTGAAGCTGTTTTCAGCCAAATCAATTTATATAGGTTCCGTACAAGTGTTTTACTAATAAAAATTGACAAAAACGCGAAAAAAATATTTTCGTATATTGACTTAGCAATTTTTGTGAGATTTTTTGAAGGAATTTTCAAAAACTAATTTTATCTCAAAATTCTTATCCGAATCATCGTTTATAGTAGTTTCAATAGATACCTACCTGCCTTACCTGTATTCCGGTGCGTGCTCAGCCACCCCGAGTCCTGTTTGGTAGTGGTTATTTCAGGTTTTTTCATATTTTTCGGTCAAAAAACCAGTTTTTTGACCAAAACTCAAAATTTTTGTATCGCATATAGTTTCAGTGATTTCATAGCTCGCTAGCCCGCGCGGAGACGCGTCTTTTGACACCTCGCACGTGCGTCTGGCGAATATAGAACTTCAAAAAATTGCCCGCCCACCCACCCTGTTCTCATTGACCAGGTGAACTTTTGGGTTTTTGCCAAAATTTTTAAAATCATTTGGGCTATTCTAGCCGTTGTTAAGGCTTGAAAGTTCCTTTATAGACCTTCTTATTTACTTTATTGACATAGCGGTCTTACGGCCGTACGACAATTTTACTTTATTTTAATTACACGTTTCTCTGTGTTTATCCCCCCTTTACAGGGGCACAGAAGAAATTACCGGTGGTCTTTGAATTCTTTTATGAATCTCACGTTCACATCCACTGCAGCCATGTTCCGCACACCGGCCAAAAAGGACGCGAACTCGCCGGACTCCAGGGGCTCTCCGCGTTCGTCGGAGAAGGCTGGAACCACGCTTCCCAGCGTAAGGCGTAGTATCGGGGAATGGGAGGCCGGGAAAACCGAGCCCCAGGCAAAGTCCCCGGCCAACCCAAAACGCGATGCCACTCCACCTGCTTCCAGCAATCTGGAGACGCGCCGGGTTCCCCTGGGCGCCGAAAAGACACTGAAGAAGCCTGACGCCAAGTAGTAACCGTACAGCGGAGGCGAGAGCTTGCCTAAGTAAGGCAAAGCTTCACTTGGGCAACTCTCGCAACCTAAAGACGGAGATCAAGACGGCGGTAGAGAGTGCGATAAACAGGCTCTATGAGTTAGTTAAAGAGTCGGAGAGAAACAAATCTGGTGTCACCCCTGCACCAGCGGTCACAATTGCAGTCCTACAGGGAGAGGCAGCTGAGCCCAAAAAAGCTCTCGTGGACCCCATGCCAACCTCAGGTGAACCGACAGCGCTCATGAAGCAGCTAATGGAGAACCTCCAGCTGCACAATAAGGCGCTGGAGAAATGCCATCTGCACACATTGGCTCTGTCGGAGCACCTGCAACAGGTGCCTCGCTTTGTCGCAGGACAGGGACCCTCGTTCGCGGAAATGGCCGCCGCACCGAAGCGGCAATTCCAGGAGCCTCTTCACTCGGTGGTTGTGTCATCGGTCGATGACAAAGACACCGGGGAAGAGGTTCTTGAAAAGCTGAGGACGGCAGTAGATGCCAGAAATGAAGGGACCAGGGTGGAGAGAGTGCGAAAAGCGAGGGACCAAAAGGTGGTGGTCGGATTTAAGACCAGGGAGGAGCTGACCAGGGTGACCGAGAGGATTAAGAAGGCCGGTAACTTAAAAGTGGAAGAGGTGAAAAATAAAGACCCTCTTATCATCGCCAAGGATGTCCTCTCGTGCCACTCAGACGGGGAAATCATCGATGCCATTAAACGCCAAAACAGTCATCTGATTGGGGACGTGACTGCGGACGACCTGAGGATGGGGGTAAAGTACCGCCGCAGAACGAGGAACCCCCACATGTGCCACGTCATCCTGCAGGTGTCACCCGCTGTGTGGCAGAGGCTGACGCACGCGGGTCGAGTGCACATTGACTTGCAGCGGGTGCGTGTGCTGGACCAGTCGCCACTGATTCAGTGCACCCGCTGCTTGCGCTTTGGCCATAGCCGTAAGTTGTGCACGGAACCCGCTGACCTCTGCACACATTGTGGGGACCCCCACATGAGGGTGGACTGCCCCTCACGGCTAGCCACGGAGCCACCAAAGTGTCGGAACTGCGTTTCCGCAAAAATGGGTAAGACCGAGCACAACGCCTTCGACAGCGAGTGCCCAACTCGTCTCAAGTGGGACGGATTGGCGCGACTGTCGGTGGCGTATTGCTAAGGTGGTCCCGGGCGGAAGCGCAGTAAACAGTGAAGTCAGACCTCATCAGTATCGCGTCGTACAGGCAAACCTCCAAAAGAGCAAACTAGCTACAGCTGAGCTCATTATGGAAGCGGGAAAGCGAAAGTTGGCGTTTGCAATGGTCCAAGAGCCATACATTGGTTCGATCGGAGAAATGAAGAGCTATCCGGGTACAAGAGTGGTACAGTGTGCCAGGAAGACTGAGAAAGTCAACAAAGCGGCCATTGTACTATTCGACGACACCATAAACCTCACACAGTGCCCAACCCTAACAACTGAAAACTTTGCAGTTGCAAAACTGAGGACCGGAGCCTGGGAAATAGGTGTGGTGTCGGTGTACCTGGATGGTGGACAGCCAATCGAGCCAGACTTGGACCATCTAAGCAAGATAATGGAGGAGATCGGAGTTCGCGACGTGATACTGGGGGGGGACGTCAACGCTTGGAACACGTGGTGGGGAAGCCGAGAGGTGGATCATAGGGGTGAGGCTTTGGCAGGTGCCCTCGATGAACTGGGACTCCAGATCCTGAACATGGGAACGGCCCCTACCTTCGACGTCATCAGGGGAGGTCAGAGGTACTGCAGCTGCGTCGATATAACGACTTGCACAGAAGACATGCTTCGAAGTGTGGCAAACTGGAGACTATCCGGGGACATCACCACCTCGGACCACAGGGCAATCTTGTTTGAATTAAAACTAGAAAAATCAAAAGGTATGGACATAATAAGAACAACTAGAAAATATAATACTAAAAGGGCAAAATGGGGACAATTTTATGGGAAACTTGACGAAATTTGGGAACAACAAAACATAAACAAAACAGAAATAGACAACATATTAACGACAGAAGATTTGGATAAGATAACAGAAAGATACACACAATCAATAGAGAGGGCATGTGAGGGAACCATACCGATTGTAAGCAAAAGAAATCAGACAGGATTGCCTTGGTGGACCGAGGAGTTGACACGCATGAAAGAGGAAGTCAAAAGGCGTAAGAGGAGAATCTCCGGTGCCGCACCGAGACGCAGGGCATGGGTCGTGGCCTTGTACCTCACAGCTAAAGAAGAGCTAAAACAGAAGATGGAGAGCACGCTGACATCCAGTTGGAAGGAGTTCTGTGGAAGGCAGGAACGAGAGACAATGTGGGACAGTATATATAGGGTAATAAGTCGCACTGCCAATAGGCAGGAAGACATACCGCTTGTACAAGGCAACCGTGTACTCAGCAGCGAGGAGTCAGCCCGGATGCTTGCGAAGACGTTTTATCCTGAGGATAAAACACAGGATGATAATGCGGACCACAGTAGGATACGTGAGCTGGCGAATAGAGTGAATCAAAATACGAATGGTGAGACATTTGATCCTCTATTCACGGCGGAGGAACTTAGGTGGTCCGTATCTAGTTTTAATCCGAAGAAAGCACAGGGTACTGACGGCCTAACAGCGGATATATGCAGGGCGGCGATTACCCATGACCCACAACTGTTCCTAGCTGTGATAAACAGATGTCTCTCTCTGTTCCACTTTCCGACCATCTGGAAAGAGGCAGTAGTCGTGGTCCTTAGAAAGCCAGGAAAGGACGACTATGCGCATCCCAAATCGTACAGACCGATTGGGCTATTGCCTGTACTTGGGAAAATAGTGGAGAAAATGCTGGTGCGTCGCATTAGATGGCATATATCGCCACAAGTTAGCAGGAGCCAGTACGGTTTTATGCCACAGCGCAGCACCGAGGACTCCCTCTATGACCTGATAAAACATATAAGAGACCGACTGAAAGAGAAAAAGATCGTCGTCGTCATATCATTGGACATAGAGGGAGCCTTCGACAACGCCTGGTGGCCAGCCATTAAATGCCGACTGGCAGAGACACCGTGCCCTATAAACCTGAGACGTCTGGTAGATAGTTATCTACTGGACAGGAAGGTAAGGGTGCGGTATGCAGGAGCAGAGTTCGCGCAAGGAACGTCGAAAGGTTGCGTACAAGGCTCCATAGGTGGGCCCACGTTCTGGAACCTACTCCTGGATCCCCTGCTCAAAGAGCTAGAAGAACGAGGCGAATATCGCCAGGCATTCGCGGACGATGTGGTTCTGATTTTTTCGGGTGAAACAGCGCTTGATGTCCAGAGACAGGCTAATGCTAGTCTCGCTCATGTCCAGAAGTGGGGAATCACAAACAAACTAAATTTTGCGCCCCACAAAACGAAAGCCATGGTGGTCACAAACAAGTTGAAATACGATTCACCACTTCTGCGCATGGGCGGTGGGGACATTGCCCTGTCTCGGGAAATCAAGGTACTGGGGCTCACGGTTGATGACAAGCTGACGTTTAACGCCCACGCCTCTAACGTCACGAGGAAGGCGTTAAACCTTTACAAACAGCTGTCAAGAGCCGCCAAAATCAGCTGGGGCCTGAAGCCCGAGATAATCAGGACCATATACACCGCAGTGGTGGAGCCGGTGATAATGTATGCTGCCAGTGCTTGGGCACCGGCTACAAACAAAAAAGGGATGCAGAAGCAGCTGGATACCGTCCAGCGGGGCTTTGTGCAGAAAATAGTGAAGGCGTACAGGACAACATCGTTGAACTCGGCCCTATTACTCTCTGGACTGCTTCCTCTGGACCTTAGGATCCGGGAAGCAGCTTCTTTTTATGAAGAGAAAAGAGGATACTCCCGGAGAGTGACAGGAGACCGAGACATCGAAACACCAGTTCCTTACATGGAACTACCACACCCAGCCAGCCAAGTTGGTTTAAAGTTCAAGTGCGTGGTGAACGATGCAGAGATGGACCAGCAAGATTTCACAATCCCAAAGATTTTCACTGACGGAAGCAAAATCCAGGGCAAAGTCGGTGCAGCTCTGAGCCTGTGGGAAAATGGGGTGGAAGTAAAAGCCCAAAAGTTCAAACTGGATCATTTCTGCACCGTTTATCAAGCCGAACTACTGGCTCTGCACAGGGCCTCGGAACTGGCCTTAAAACATCCCTCAGCCGTTGTCCAGGTCTATTGCGACTCTAGATCAGCCCTAGAAACCGTCACCCGAACCTTCTCTCTCCATCCCCTAGCATTTAAAACGCAACAAAACATCCAGGCACTGAAACTTTGCGGAAAATCCCTTCAGCTGTTCTGGATTAAGGCACATGCGGGAATGGAGGGGAACGAGAGGGCAGATGTGTTGGCAAAAGAGGCAGCAATAGGCAGTAAAACAAGGCCCCACTACGACCTGTGTCCGGCTTCATTCGTCAAGCGGCAAATCCGAATGGAGTCGCTTGGCGAATGGAGCACGAGATACGGGTCGGGCGAAACGGCTGGTACTACAAAAATCTTTCTCCCTGACGCAATTGCAGCCTACAGTATAGTCCGAAAAATTGTACTAAAACCAGTCATAGTACAAGTGCTTACAGGGCATGGCGGGTTCTCCGAGTATTTGAATCGCTTCAAGTGCAAGGAGAGCCCGGCATGTCCCTGTGACCCGTCTAAAAATGAGAGCATCGCACATATACTAACCGAGTGCCCTATATTCGCGCTAAAGAAATATGACCTCGAATCTGAAATTGGAATAGTAATAAATTTAGAAAATATACCAAAAATCATGAAAAATTCAAAATTAAGAAAAAAGTTTTTAATATACTGTGAGGAAATTGCTTGTAAAGTCATTCAAAATAATAAAGTTTAGGAAAATAGATATACTATTATGTATTAACAGAATACATAAGAAGTAATCGCCGTAAAATTAAAGATTTTAAAATATTAGTTGTTATTCATCAGTTTATAAATGTAGTCTTAATAACCAGAGTTATGACAAAATTTAGCCTTCAATGTTAAAAATTTCAAAATATGTACCTAATTTGCGAATTGATTAAAAAGATCTCTGATGACCAATGTCAGAGGACACCGGTAAGGCAGGAGTGTGGTTTTAGCCGGTAAGAGTCCGGCACTGCCCAGACTGGCTCATTTTGGGGAAGTCTGGGCGTCCATGAGGATTTCCCACTCCTGCCGAAAAAAAAAAAAAAAAAAAAAAAAAAAAAAAAAAAAAAAAAAAAAAAAAAAAAAAAACCTAACCTAACCTAACCATAACTTTGCATCCAGGTGACGCATTTTGAAGCTGTTTTCAGCCAAATCAATATTAAATAGGTTCCGTACAACTGTTTGACTAATAAAAATTGACAAAAACGCGAAAAAAATATTTTCGTATATCGACTTAGCAATTTTTGTGAGATTTTTTGAAGGAATTTTCAAAAACTAATTTTATCTCAAAATTCTTATCCGAACCATCGTTAATAGTAGTTTTAATAGATACCTACCTGCCTTACCTGTATTCCGGTGCGCGCTCAGCCACCCCGAGTCCTGTTTGGTAGTGTTTATTCCAGGTTTTTTCACATTTTTCAGTCAAAAAACCAGTTTTTTGACCAAAACTCAAATTTTTTGTATCGCATATATTTCTAGTAACTACATAGCTCGCTAGCCCGCGCGGAGACGCGTCTTTTGACACCTCGCACGTGCGTCTGGCGAATATAGAACTTCGAAAAATTCCATAACAAGTAAAATCATATATATACGAAATCCACCTTAGCTAGACAATAATTTTATCAAATCGTTATAACTTTGCATCCAGGTGACGCATTTTGAAGCTGTTTTCAGCCAAATCAATATTAAATAGGTTCCGTACAACTGTTTGACTAATAAAAATTGACAAAAACGCGAAAAAAATATTTTCGTATATCGACTTAGCAATTTTTGTGAGATTTTTTGAAGGAATTTTCAAAAACTAATTTTATCTCAAAATTCTTATCCGAACCATCGTTAATAGTAGTTTTAATAGATACCTACCTGCCTTACCTGTATTCCGGTGCGCGCTCAGCCACCCCGAGTCCTGTTTGGTAGTGTTTATTCCAGGTTTTTTCACATTTTTCAGTCAAAGAACCAGTTTTTTGACCAAAACTCAAATTTTTTGTATCGCATATATTTCTAGTAACTACATAGCTCGCTAGCCCGCGCGGAGACGCGTCTTTTGACACCTCGCACGTGCGTCTGGCGAATATAGAACTTCAAAAAATTGCCCGCCCGCCCACCCTGTTGTCACTGGCCAGGTAAACTTTTGGGTTTTTGTCGTAAAAATATAAAATAATTTTATTCGCGTTTAGGTATTTAGTAGTCCTTAGAATTACTAAATTGAAGTTTTTACATTAGTATTTTGACCTAACGGCTTTGAGGCCGTACGACATTTATTTTATTATAAGTTTACGTTACTTCTGTGCTTATCCCCCTTTACAGGGACACAGAAGTAATTGCTAAGTGACCTCTGAATTGTTTAGTACCTTATGAACCTTACGTTCACTTCAACTGCAGGCATGTACCGCACACCGGCCAAAAAGAACGCGAGTTCGCCAGACTCCAGGGGCTCTCCGCGCTCGTCAGAGGTTGGACCCACGCTTCCCAGCGTAAGGCGTAGTATCGGGGAATGGGAGGCCGGGAAAGCTGAGCCCCAGGCCAAGTCCCCGGCCAACCCGAAACGAGACGCCACTCCACCTGCTTCCAGCAGTCCGGAGACGCGCCGAGTGCCCCTGGGTGTCGGAAAGATACTACAGAAGCCTGAGTCAAAGTACCCCAACCGGACAGCG
This sequence comes from Tiliacea citrago, assembly GCA_963921375.1. NCBI lineage: Eukaryota > Metazoa > Arthropoda > Insecta > Lepidoptera > Noctuidae > Tiliacea > Tiliacea citrago. Next base: position 15,594,739 of record OY992807.1, on the reverse strand, counting down.
GAGGCGAGAGCTTGCCTAAGTAAGGCAAAGCTTCACTTGGGCAATTCTCGCAACCTAAAGACGGAGATAAAGACGGAGGTGGTGTCTGCGATCAACAGGCTCTTTGAGTTAGTCAAAGAGTCAGAACGTAATAAATCTCCTGTCACACCTGCACCTTGTGTCGCACCTGCAGTCGCACTGGAAAACACGCCCATTGCTGAAGAGCTTTCCTTATCCATACGCAGTGAAAATAATGCTCGCCAGATGGACCTTATGAAGGCAATAGAAAATCATAGCGTTTTAATTAGAGAAAACGCAGAAAAAATGCAGAAGCTACAAGATGCTCTAATAAATAGAGAAATCGTTGAGGATAAAACCTACGCGGGTGTAGCGGCGGTACGTAAGAGCCAGACCGGGGGACAGGCCCTGGAGCGAGCGACGCTGCACTCGGTGGTTGTCTCCTCGACGAAAGAGCTAGAGACGGGAGAAGAAGTGTTGGAGAAAATAAGAAGAGCAGTAGATGCAAAGGAAGGCTGGGTGCAGGTGGAGAAAGTGAGAAAAGCCAAAGACAGGAAAATTATAATGGGCTGCACTACAAAAGAGGAAAGAAGAAAAATCAAAGAGAGAATTGAAGCGATCGGAGACAACCTCGTCGTCGAGGAAGTGACGAACAGGGACCCGCTTCTGATTCTGAGGGATGTCTTGCTTGTACACAGCGACGAGGAAGTCCTCAAAGCCCTCAAGAATCAGAACCGGGAGATCTTTCACGACCTCGGCGACGGGGAAGTTAGGGCGACAATAAAATATAGGAGAAAGACGAGAAACCCCCACATGAACCACGTCGTGCTGAGCGTTTCTCCCACGATCTGGAGGAGGGCGATTGATGGTGGTAAGGTGAGAATCGACCTCCAGAGAGTGCGCGTTGAGGACCAAACGCCATTGGTGCAGTGTACCCGCTGCTTGGGGTACGGACACGGCAAGCGCTTCTGTAAAGAGCCAGCCGACTTGTGCAGCCACTGCGGCGGCCCACATTTCAAGGCGGACTGCCCAGACACAAGAATTGGCGAAGCAGCGGCGTGCGTAAACTGCACCAGGGCAAAGATGGCGAACCATGAGCACAATGCGTTCAGCAGTGAGTGCCCGGTGCGGAGGAAATGGGACGCATTGGCTCGAGCCTCAGTAGCATATTGCTAAAGTTGTCCCTGCTACCACCACCGAGTACAAAATGATCCAGGCCAACCTGCAACGGAGTCAGCTAGCAACGAACGAGCTCTTGCTAGAAGCCGACAAGCGCAAAGTTGCCGTAGCAATGCTCCAGGAGCCCTATGTGGGTGGCGTGAGAAGGATGAAGAGTTACCGGGGCGTAAGGGTTTTCCAGAGCTCTGAGGGAGGAGAAGGGACTGTAAAGGCGGCAATAGCCGTCTTTGATAAAGATCTGGACATCTTGCAGTACCCACAACTCACCACAAACAACATCGTCGTGGTGGGAGTCCGAACCAGAGCCTGGACGATCACGCTGGTATCCTTCTACTTCGAGCCGGACAAGCCCATGGAGCCATACCTGGAGCATCTTAAACGGATAGAGCGAGATATGGGTTCCGACAGGTTGGTTATTGGAGGAGACGCAAATGCGAAAAGTACTTGGTGGGGAAGCAGTAACGAAGACCCGAGAGGAGAGCAAATGTGTGGAACACTGGGGGAATTGGGGCTGCAGATCCTCAACACGGGGGATATCCCAACTTTTGATACCGTGAGAGGTGGGGTAAGGTACAGCAGCCACGTGGACGTGACGGCCTGTTCGGTGGACATGCTTGACCTGGTGGACAGCTGGCGCATCGAAGAGGGTCTCACAAGTTCCGACCACAACGGCATAACATTGAGCATAAATTTGAAAAAGTCCAAAGGTATAGCAATAGAACGAACCACTAGGGTATACAACACCAGAAAAGCTAACTGGAGGCAGTTTCATGAGAAGCTGTCTCAGGTTATGCTGGACAGAAAGTTAACCCTAGTGGATTTGTCAAACATACAAAATATAGACCAGATAGAATTTACTGTAAACGCGTACACACAAGCCATTACCGACACATGCAGAGACACTATACCCAATAAACACAACATAGAAGTACTTACCATGCCGTGGTGGTCCCAGGAACTTGAGGAGATGAAAAAGCTGGTCGCCACCAGGAAAGTGAGGGTCAGGAACGCAGCGCCGGTCCGAAGAGCGATGGTGGTAAACCTGTACCTGAAAGAAAAAGAGGAGTATGAGGCAGCGGTAGTGAAAGCCCAAGCGGACAGCTGGAAGGAGTTTTGCGGTAAACAAGACAGAGAGGGGGTCTGGGAAGGGATATATAGGGTGATGGGAAGGATAGGGAAGAGAGATGAAGATCTGCCGTTGCAGATGGAAGGGAAGCCACTGGATGCGAAGGGCTCAGTGAGGCTGTTGGCCGAGACGTTTTATCCCGAGGACCGAGAGGAGGACGACAACATGGATCATCGCCGAACCCGACAACTGGCAGAGACGGTAAACGCATGGAGTCATGATGAGCGACATGACCCACCGTTTACCCAAAGTGAGCTTAGCAGATCTATGATGTCGTTCAACCCAAAAAAGGCCCCGGGAGCCGACGGCTTCACGGCTGACATCTGCTCTCAGGCAATAAATTGTGACCCTAAATACTTCCTGGCACTGATGAACAAATGCCTGGCGCACAACCACTTCCCGAAGATCTGGAAGGAAGCTACGGTGGTTGTGCTCAGAAAGCCGGGCAAAGACTCGTACACCGTACCAAAGTCGTACAGGCCGATTGGGCTTTTGCCTGTCCTTGGGAAAGTGTACGAAAAGATGCTGGTTGCCCGTCTCAAATTCTACTTGCTGCCCAGGATCAGTACTCGCCAATACGGGTTTATGCCCCAAAAAAGCACGGAAGACTCCCTCTTTAACCTCGTGCAGTACATCCGCGCAAAGTTGGCACAAAAGAAAATTGTCACGCTTGTGTCACTGGATATCGAGGGAGCTTTCGACAGCGCGTGGTGGCCGGCTATTAAAGTACGATTGGCTGAGGAAAAGTGTCCTGTAAATCTGAGACGGGTAGTCAGCAGCTATCTCAGTGACAGGGTAGTCACCGTGAGGTACGCTGGAGAGGAGAGCAAGAGACGGACTAGCAAAGGGTGCGTCCAGGGCTCCATAGGGGGACCCATTTTATGGAACTTGCTGCTCGACCCACTCCTGAAACAGCTGGAGAGTAGGGGGGACTACTGCCAGGCGTTTGCCGACGATGTGGTACTGGTTTTTGACGGTAATACAGCGCAAGAAATCGAGGGACAAGCCAATGCCGCTCTCGAGCATGTTCAATCGTGGGGTTTTAGAAATCGGCTCAAATTTGCGCCGCACAAAACCTGTGCGATGGTTATAACGCGGAGGCTCAAGTATGACACGCCGCGCTTGAGCATGGGAGGAATCGACATTGGTATGTCCCAAGATATCAAAATATTAGGGCTCGTTATAGATGCCAAACTCACCTTCAACAAACACATAGCTATCGTCTGTAAGAAGGCGATAGCCATGTACAAGCAGCTGGCCAGAGCAGCCCGGGTCAGTTGGGGTCTGCACCCGGAGGTGATAAGGGCTATATACACCGCAGCAGTGGAGCCGACTGTGCTGTACGCCGCGAGCGCATGGGCACCAGCTGCCAACAAATTGGGGGTCAAGAAGCAGCTCAACGTCATCCAAAGGGGATTTGCCCAGAAGTTGTGCAGAGCCTACCGCACAGTTTCCCTGAACTCGGCACTGGTTCTGGCGGGGATACTCCCGCTCGACCTCCGTATCCGGGAAGTGGCTGCGCTCTACGGAGCCAAGAGGGGAGTACCCCAGCCCGCACTGGGAGACAGGGAAGTAGAACGGATGGCCCCAGCGATGGATGCACCACACCCCGCGGAGCAAATGAGTCTGGAGTTTGGAAGCTTGGTAGACGAGGAACAATATAATATCCACAGCGATTACGATGTGCGCATTTTCACAGACGGCAGCAAGATTGAGGGCAAAGTCGGAGCGGCGCTATCCTTGTGGAATAGCACCACCGAAACAAAGGCCCTCAAGCTTGCCTTGCCGTCTTACTGCACCGTCTACCAGGCTGAACTCCTGGCCCTACAAAGAGCGGCAGGAGAAGTGCTCAAGCGCAGTGAAACCACGTTCGGCATCTTCAGCGACTCCATGGCGGCTCTTCAGTCGGTGATCAATATAAGTTCCCCCCACCCCTTGGCCGTGGAAACCAGAGACACCATACGACGCTGTAAGCTCCAGAACAAGAGTGTCTCCTTGTTCTGGATCAAGGCCCACGCAGGGTTGGAGGGAAACGAAAGAGCCGACCAGCTCGCGAAGGAAGCCGCCCTGGGGTCGAAGAAGAGGCCGGACTATGATATGTGTCCCGTATCATTCGTCAAGCGAGGAATCCGGTCGGAAACGCTTGACGAATGGAACGGGAGATACAAGTCTGGTGACACGGCTTCGGGCACCAAACTTTTCTTCCCAGACGCAGTGGTGGCGTATAGCGTGGTGCGCGAGATGGCTCCAACCAGCATTAACACTCAATTATTGACGGGGCATGGTGGGTTCTCTGCATACCTGAAGCGCTTCAAGTGTAAGGAGGACTCATCATGCGCCTGCGAGCCTGGCGTAGAGGAAACAGTGCTCCACATACTCCTCGAGTGCCCGATCACCGCAAAGATGCGGTATGAGACAGAGCAGAAACTCGCCGTCGCATTGGTTGCCAAAAATCTACCATGTTTAATAAAAGGAAAGGAAAGGAAAGAGTTTTTAAATTATTGTTATAAAATAGTATCTTTAGTAATAATTAGAAATAAATAGCTTAAGAAAATATGATACTTAATATATAATGATTATATAGTTAACGTGTCATAATTATCAAAAAAGGAGAGAAAAAGAAAAAAAAAAAAAAAAAAAAAAAAAAAAAATATATATATATAGTAAATAATAGTAATAGTAGATTAGGTACCTACCAGTAATTAGGAAAAGCGTCATAATAGTATGTAAATTTGATATACTAGATATAGAATTAGATAAAGTTGTGTAAATTGTTATTATTAGTGATGTAGTTGTAATAGTAGATTTGGTTGTCGAGCAGAAGAAATAAACGTCTCCGTGTTTGTTGTTGCCACTCTTTTTAAAAAAAAAAAAATAATACAATTTCCGTGACAGAAAAGAGCTCTGATCACGTCAGAGGTACACTTGGCAAGGCAGGAGTGTGGTTTTAGCCGGTAAGAGTCCGGCACTGCCCAGACTGGCTCACCAGTGGGTCAGTCTGGGCGTCCATGAGGATTTCCCACTCCTGCCAAAAAAAAAAAAAAAAAAAAAAACCTAACCTAACCTAACCTAACCTTTTTTTTTTTTTTTTTTTTTTTTTTTTTTTTTTTTTTTTTGGTTCACGGGGTGGAAAATCCTCATGGATGTCCTCCGCCCTGGGGCGGGCGGAGGGGTCTGTCAGACTCTTACTGACTAAAAACCACCCCAGTGTTCCCTTCCCACACTTGGGCCGGGGATCTTGGGATCTGTTATTACTTCCGCAATCCCCGGCTAGTGCCGGCCCGCCTCTGCGGGCCACCTCAAGTCTGGGGGGGGTGAGGTGTTGGACCCCCCCCGCGACGTCTGAAAGGGGCGCGCGTGGAACACTACGCGCCGCCACCTCGGGTCCAGTGTGATAGGGGGCGGCGGACGTCCCCAAGTCCGCCGTCCCTGGACCCATTTAGGGGGGCCGGAAGAGGGCATTATCTGCCCTCTGCCGACGCCCGGTGCGCCTGCTGCGGGCTGGGTGAGCGGACGAGATCTCCCGCTCCCTTTCCGCAGCCTCCTTCTGCGACACGACTGTTTCGCAGAAGGACACCACCGCGTCCCAGGACTCCTCGCTGCCGGCCATCGACTCCACCACGGCCGGCAGCGACAGGTCACTGCCTACTCCTGAGATGAGGGCACGGCGAGGCTCCTCCCATGCGGCACACTCTGCCAACGTATGCCGCGCCGTGTCCTCCCGGCAGTCGACGCAGTGATGACACCGGGCGTCCGGCTCCCTGTTTATGCGACACAGGTACTTCCCGAAGCAACCATGCCCCGAGAGCACCTGCGTCACCCGAAACGACAGGGAGCCGTGCCTCCTCCCGAGCCAGGGCTCGAGTACCGGCCGGACCGCCTCAATGGTGGCGAGGCCGGCGGTAGGGCGTGAAAGCCTGTCCCGCCATTCCGCCACCAGGGCTGCGCGAAGCTGTGACCGACGCAACTCCACATGTCGCTGCATCAGCCACTCGCCCCGCGCCCTCGCTTCCTCGCGCCACCGATACAGTGACGCGAGTACTTTCGCCTCGAGGTCCCAGGGCGGGGATCCGGCCAGTACGCAAGCCGCCTCGTAGGAGATCGTGCGATATCCCCTTATGACTCTGACGGCCATCGCTCTCTGCGGCTTTCGCAGTACTGCGATGCTTCCGGCCGTCAGGTCAGCCGCCCAGATCGGGGCCCCGTAAAGGGCCATCGATCGCACGATCCCCACGTAGAGCCGCCTACAGGCGGCGCTCGGGCCCCCCAAATTGGGAAGCAGCGTTGATAACGCTCCAGCCGCACCCAACAACTTGGGTGCCAGCCGCCGGAAGTGGGGGCCAAAATCCCACCGGCTGTCGAGCACCAATCCAAGGTACTTCATGGTGGACTCGACAGCGATTTGAGCCCCCCCAACCACGATGTGTGATCCCGGCGGCGGCGCCCGCCGGGGGCCATGAAAGATCAAGGCCTCCGACTTGTTGAGGGCAACCTCCAGGCCTAGGCGACGTATGCGGCTCACCACCTGTGAGACCGCAGCCGTCGCCAGCAACGCTGCCTCCCTGTACGAGCTCCCCCGGGCCGTGACCAGTGTGTCGTCCGCATAACACGTCAGGTCCACGCCCGGCTGGAGCTCGCCCCGCAGCACCCAGTCGTACCCGATGTTCCACAGGAGCGGTCCTACGACCGAGCCCTGTGGAACACCGCACGACATGCGGCGCTGGTTTCCGCCATCACGTCCCATGTAGGTGACACATCTTTCCGCCAAATAAGCCCCGACGATGCGGCGGAGGTAGGAAGGCACCCGATGGTAACGCAGTGCCTCCCGGATGCAGCTCCAGGGCAGGGTGTTGAAGGCGTTGGAGATATCCAAGGACACCGCCAACATCACCCCGCCCCGGGACACCGCTTCCTCCGCCAGGACTCTCACCCGCGATATAGCGTGTATGGTGGAGCGCCCGTGCCGAAAGCCGAACTGGCTCTCGGCCAGGTCAGGCCCCTCTCCGCACAAGTGGCCGACGAGGCGGGCAGCGATTATCCGCTCAAACATCTTACCCACCTCGTCTAGCAGCACTATGGGCCTGTACCCGGACGGTGAGTCCGCAGGGCGCCCCGCCTTCCTGAGCAGGACCAGACGACCAGATTTCCACAAAGTGGGAAACTGGCCCTGCTCAAGGCACGCAGTGTAGAGTCCTCTCAAGTGGGGCTCTAGCTCCTTCAGAGCGAGGGCTAGCGCTTGGCCGTGGATCCCGTCAGGCCCCGGAGCCACGTTCTTGGCCCGGAGCCGCGTCACGGCCGCCCCCATCTCTGCTTGTGTCACCTCTGGGACGCTGATGGCGTTCTCCTCTGTAGGCTCTGTGGCTGTGCGCAAAGCCATCGGCGGCGGAGTATGCTCCGCTCTTGCCGGGAAGAGGGCTGCGACGACCTCCTCCAGCAGCTCAGGTTGGAGACTCTCCGTGAGTGGAGGCGCCGCGGCTCGAAGTTTCCCTCGAACCGCACGATAGGGGCGCCCCCACGGATCTCCGTCGAGAGTCTCCAACATCTCCTCCCTGGCTCGCGTCCTCGCTTCGCCGATGGCCAGCCACAGGGCCTGCTTCGCCGCGCGGTACACCTCATACAGCGCGGCTTCTTCGTCAGGGACCCGACGACGTCTCCTCCGGTATCGGGTGTACTGGCGTCTGACCGCTACGCACTCGACACGTAATTGTGCGATTTCGGCAGACCACCAGTACACCTGGCGCCTAGCTGAATATGTGTGGACGCGGGGCATGGACGCGTCGCAGATTTGCGTCATCGCCCCGCGGAACCACAGCGCCTCCTCTTCGACGTCGACGGGTCCGTTCGTTGCCGACTCCCGAATCCAGGCCTGCACAATAGCGGCCTCCTCGAGAAGCTCCCTGTCGATGCGCTTACGCGCCCAGCGCGGACCATCCCTTTGCGGGGTCGATGGACTACGGCCGCCGGTGGTCTGGGCGGAGACGTCGAATCGGATGTATCGGTGATCCGACAACGTCTCCACCTCCACGGCGACACGCCAGTCGCGGACACGGCTCGCGACAGCAGGGCTAGCGAACGAGACGTCCACTATGGACCCGCCCCGCTGCCGCACGCACGTGTAGATCGAGCCCCGATTTAGGATGGTCAAGCCTGTCGTGACTGCCCACTCCTCCAGCACCTCACCCCTAGCATCGGTCACCGGAGATCCCCACGCCGCAGACTTGGCGTTGAGATCCCCGAGCAACAGCACCGGGCGAGGGTGGAACTGGCCCACGACGGCACCCAACTCGACAAGGAACCCCTCGAAGTCAGCGAGACTCTTGTTGGGCGAGAAATACGCCCCGACCGTGACAATTCCATCCACGAGGGCGGCCACCCAGCCGTGTCCTCGGGAGGGAGTCCCAAGAGTCCCGCCGATGATGGCCACCAAACCGTCTAGGTCCCCTGCCCAGTTGTCGCGGGGGGGGACAAAATACGGCTCAGCGACCACAGCCACATGGATCGACCACTCCGCCATGCTCTGGAGCAATAGATCCTGAGCTCTGGCAGCGTGGTTGATATTTGCCTGGAGGAAATGCAATTGGGCCGTCACTGGCATTGCATTTCCTCGGTATCTCCTCCTTCTCTGGTTCGGGAGTCAGCAGCTGGGCTGCCAAGCAGTGGTAGAGGCACAGGGCCTCCGAAGGCCCTAGTCCTCTTGGCAACTTTTTTGGGTGCCTTGCAGGCTTTTCCACCAAGTCTGTGCTCCGTAGGCTTTCCTGCAGCTGCGCAAAGACTGCAGTTTGGTGCCGCGGAGCACTGGGCCGCCTTGTGGCCGGGCTGACCGCAGCGATAACACAAATCACTGCGATCTATTTGTGCAGTGCATTGTGCCCGGACATGCCCCTTTTCCAGGCACCTGAAGCACTGCACAGCCCTTGTTGCCAGGAGTTTTACCCTGGCAGACACCCACCCCACCAGCAACCTTCTACCGTCAGCGACCTTGTTTGCAGCAGCTACTGGGCACTGCACCCAGATCGTGCCCAGCCCGGCCGCACTGCTGCGGATTTCTCCTGCTTTTACAGTTTCGGGCAGACACTCGCCGTTTTTGGCGATGGCCGCCACTACTTCCTCCGGGGTCGCGGAGTCGTCCAGCCCTTCTATGCGCAATTCAGCCGTTTTAGTGGGTCTGGACACCCGAGCATCCTCCGGTTTGATGACAGCTCGCAGTTTGGCGGCCAGAGCGTCTGCCCTCTCCTGCCTCAGAGCACCCGACAACTCAAACACCTTGGCACCCGTAGCTGCCGTTCTAAAATCAAACCCAGCTGGGGTGCCGAGCTCGCTGAATTTCAGCTTGTCCTTAATTGCCGCCAGAACCGACATGTAGGTGACTCCCCTTTTTGAGGCTTCGGGCTGCAGCGTAATAACTACAGCCTCGGAGCGTGGAGTCTTGGCCTTGGGCGGCTTTGTGCTCTTTTTCGGAGCCGGGGCTTTGGGGAGTGCCGGCAGCGCCCTCTTCTTCTTGCAGCCCTTTTTTACAACCGTCGTCCAGGCCTCCTGGGAGGGAGGCGTGGTCACCGGGGGCACGGTTGACTGTGAAGAGGGCGCAGACGCACCCACCGCGGTCTCTTTGGGTCTCTCCGTGGGCTTTTTGGCCACCTCCGCAGATTTCTTGGCCACCTGCACGGGCTTCGTCCTGGCGGCCTCATCCTTCCTCCGCTTATCTGCCGCAAGCGGCGGCCGGAGGATTTCGGCTGGGGGGAGTCGCGACTCTATGGCCTCCAATCGGGCATCCAATCGGGCATCCACCATACCCCCACACTGCACCATACATATTCTGGCCACCCTCTCCATGTCGTGGTCCGACCAGGCAGGCAGTGGCACAGGTGCAGGGGCCGACGAAGGCACGGCAGGAGTGGGGCCGGTGGATGCAGGCGGTGCTTGCCGCTGCCAGGCATTCCTCTGAGCGGCAAACTCCCGTTTGAGGTCCTCCAGCTCGGACCGGAGACGGCTATTCTCCTCCCACAACTTCGCCGTCTCCTCCGTGCTCGTGCGACTGAGGAGGACTTCCACTGCCTCCCTAATGTCATCAGCCGCCTCCTTCAGAGCACGGGTGAATGTGCCCTTCAGGTTGCCCGATTTGGTGGCAACCTTCAAGACAACATCCACGCCGTCCAGAACTTGGCGACTGAGCGCCACCGCCGATGGGCTCCCCCCGGCAGTCATCCGGGCCGAGCGCCGCTCTCGCGCCTGACGGGCCAACTCACTGATTTCATCAGCCGCCACCGCCTTGCGCTGCGCCCGTTTTGCGGCGTTTGCCTCCGCCTTGTTTGACCCCAGCAAGATGCACTCGCTGGAGTCCGCGGTCATGGGCCCGGGGTCGCTTCCCGCGCCCTCGACATCCTCCTTCAGAACCGGCGTATCGGGTCGAGAAACTGACGCGAACCGACATCGCACGTCACGCTCCACACGAGCTACACTCGCCCCTGCGCGACCTCGCCCTCTCCTGCCTGATGCTGTTGGCACTTTAGCGGCTGGCAGGCTCTCTTCGCTAGAAGAGCCAGACAGCTCCCCGCGCTTCTTTTTTTGTGAGCAATTCTTCCAGAATCGCCCACCCACCTCTTCTTCAGTTTGCAAGCGCTTTGAGCCGCAGCTCGCCACGCTCGCCAAACTCATCCTTTCGAACGCGGTGTCAGAATCTGACACCGCACCCACACCCATCTGCTCGACCAGAACGATCGGCACCTTCTCCGTCTTTTTATTATTATTAGTTTTGTTTGTATTTGTTTTATTCATATTTGTTCCCACGAGTTGATATAGGTTTTGACGTCCACCGGGCAGAGCCTAGATGCCCGGTAAGCCTATATACTGCAGAGGTCGGCAGGTATCTGCAGGTGAAACGCTCACGACTGGACTCCCTCCAGCCATTCATCCTCTCGCCGCGCTTCAGAACTTAGGATTGGGTGGTTTTTTATCTTAGAGGTACCTTCCTCTGGGCCAGGCTATTAAGCCAAGCCCCCGACGGCGGCATTACACATGCCTCTGTTCGCTGTCCGGCCAACCCGACTCAGCGAACCCGCCGAAAGTTCTCCCCTCGAAGACTACTCCTCAAGGAGAGAAACACGTGCCGCTTTGGTGCGCCTGCACCTCAGCGGCTTCTTTGGCCCATAGTGGGCCCCCTCCACGGAAAAACCCATGCCCGCCTAACCTAACGTAATAATATGTACAATTTTTTTTTTATTTTTTTTTTTTTTTTTTTTATTTTTTTTTTTTTTTTTTATTAATAATAATACCTAAACTATCCTATTCTAACCTAACCTACCACATGGGCCCCTCTACAGCGGACCATTGGTCCGCCTCCCCAATCTGCGTCCACTCGACCTCCCTCTGTAAGCAGAGGGGGGAGTGGACGACCGACGAGCCTAGGCTCTCCCCCCCCGCAGAAATCCGCCGCAGTCAATACCCCCTCCAACATGGAGAGACTATTGACCGCGCCCAGGGTGCACCGGCCAGACGACTGCTCTTTCCCCCGAACGTATTCGTAAGGAACGAGCAGCAGTCAGGCACACGAGGAGGTTTTCTGCACGCACCCCAACCTAACCTAACCTAACCTAACCTAACCTATCCTATTCTAACCTAACCTACCACATGGGCCCCTCTACAGCGGACCATTGGTCCGCCTCCCCAATCTGCGTCCACTCGACCTCCCTCTGTAAGCAGAGGGGGGAGTGGACGACCGACGAGCCTAGGCTCTCCCCCCCCGCAGAAATCCGCCGCAGTCAATACCCCCTCCGACATGGAGAGACTATTGACCGCGCCCAGGGTGCACCGGCCAGACGACTGCTCTTTCCCCCGAACGTATTCGTAAGGAACGAGCAGCAGTCAGGCACACGAGGAGGTTTTCTGCACGCACCCCAACCTAACCTAACCTAACCTAACCTAACCTAACCCCAGTTGCACTCGGTCTCTCGAGCTGGAAGCAGCAAAACTCCATGCGCTCCGCACAAAAAAATACGTTTTAATTGGTTTTTTTGGTCCGATTTGGATGAGTTAAGTGTCGTTGGCTGCGGAAACCTAAGCCGCATAAAGTGACGTGCCTAAACTGTGCCGGTCTACAGTGCCGAAAAAGTTTTCAGTGAAAAACCTCATTTTTTGAGGTTAAGTGTAACTCAGAATATCTTAAAACTCATACGCTGCCGAACCAGATCATTGACCCCCTGCTTTTTCATTGCCATCGTGTGGACATCGTGGTTCCTGATCATCTGAACTACTGAAAACCACCCTGACATCACGCCTGCGCGAGTTATTCAGGATTTTCGCAAAACCACGTGCCCTGAAAAAGTGGAAGGAGTGGAGACTGAGGCGTGAAATTTGGGGTAAACCTAAACCCCTATTACCCAAGGCGAGTGCAACTTATTTTAGAATTTTAAGATAGCTGCTATATTTTATATAACAGTTTAAATATTGTATATTTCGACAAGTATAACTCTGGACAGAAGACTTTTTTCAAGAATCTTCAACTGCAGCCTGGTGCGCGCTTACTAGAAGACCTTAAGTTCTACTTTTTAGAATTTTAGAAAAAAAAAAACCCATGTTAGTGTAGTAATTAAAAAACGGTAAAAATCTTAATTCTGTAATTTCAATACTAAAAAATAGTATAAAAACTAAAGTTTAATTTTAGTCGTTTAGAAGCTTATTTATCATTAATTTTAGTATTTTTTTCGAAATTTTTAGCCAAATAGTTTTAAAGTTATTGAATTTTTTATGTTTTTTGTCTTTAATTCAAAATTAAATAGGAAATATTATTTTTTGACACCAGGACAAGTTCCAATATACCTATTGGGACCCACTTAAGCCCAAACACGGGCTATATAACTCCTGATTTGGCTATTTTGGCTAAATCGCGCCATCTTGGTTATTTGGTTTTAATTTTCAAGGCACGATATCTCGGGATCCGCTGGTCCGATTAATCTCGCTTTTTCACTTCGGACAGTGGTTTACAGCCACCTTTTAGTGTAGTAGGTTTTCAGCCTGTTTCAGGCACTTCAAATTTTTTCTGCTGAAATTACTTTCAGGAGATACCTGAAGTGACGCCGAGCTGTACATCCAAAACCCTGACTCTCTCTGACGAAGGGATCAAAAGATACAGGCTTTTTAGTTCGACCTTTGACAGTTCGGCGGCCATTTTGTTTACTTTCAAACCGCCACAGCTCTTAAACCAGTGGTCGTAGGAGTTTGCGGTTTTTGATTTTATCTTCACGGACCTCTTGCCCAGTATACTCCACGTTTTCAGGCGATTTGGAGCTGAAAATTTTCAGGGTCCTGAAAGTAGTTTCAGCGGCTAGGGGAACTCAGGCCGAGTTGGGAGAGCCCAAACTCGAGGGGTCTACGGCTTTCCCGAAGGAAGATAACCGTTGTCAAATATCGTCTTTGACAGAACAGCGGCCATTTTGAATGATATTCAAACAATCATAGCTTCCTAACGGAGAGTCGTAGAGAGCCGGGATTTCCGCTGGGCATATACCCAGACTAGAGGCTATAGGGTGGAACGTTTTTCAGGCGTTTTCAGAGGTCAAAAAATTTTCAGCCTGAAAACCATTCCGGTAGATTGGTCTCGTCAGGCCAAGTTCGAAAAGCCCAAACACCGGGGTTTTACGACCTGTGGTTCCGGAGATAACCGCTTGCAACCACATTTTGGTCGCCATCTTGGTGAAAAAACCAAATTTTCAAGTTAGGATATCTCCGGAACCCCTTGGGGTTACAGCACCGAGTTTGGGATCATCTGATAGGGCTTCACGAGAGCTATCTACTGAGATTAGCGAAACGACTCTACATAGAGCACAAAAGGTTTTCGATCTTAAATCGGGAACTGAAGACCCTGGAGCAGTTTTTCTTGCGGAGCGAGACTCTACATAGAGTCATTAAATTTTTTGGCTGAGGGATTTTGACTTTTGACTTTTTATTTTTTGTTTTTATATTTTTTATTTTTATTTATACTTTATTTATATTGTAAACCAAAATTGTACTGGACCCCGCAAACGCCAGACCTCCCCTTTTATGTAATTAATCTTAAGATAAACTGACAAGAGCAAGGCTCTATAAAGCTGTACGTAGGGGCTATATTCTCACAGAGGTTGTATATAAAACTGACCTTCCATAAATTGACCGACTCCTTGACGCTACTCTGGTAGATCCGACTGGAGCGCACCTACTAACCTCCCAGCTGCGTACGTGAGCTAAAGATTATTAGAATCCTTAGTGTTATATTGTTTTTGACTTGTGTTTTTAAATTGTTGTTGTTATATTTTCGAATTGTTTTTACACTATCTTTATACATTTAAATTTAACAAATTTTACATTGACTAGGGGTACTCTTTACAATACCCCTACTCTGACGTTTGGACTAGTTGTATCCGGATCCATACGGTACACAATGTTTGCTGTACACACACCCATTAAGAAGCAGGGAAACCAGCCCAACAAAAGCCCATCGAACGCCTCAGTAGAGGCTGGATCCTCCACGCAAAGCGTGAGAAGAAGTGTGGGTGAATGGGAGGCTGGAAATCCTCCAAGGAAAGATACCCCCCCGCAGAAGGAAATTGCACAAAAGGTTCCACTTAAATTGACATTGGAGACGACATCACGACGACCATCTGTCGAGATAGTCAGCCTAAGTCCACCGGCAATTAAAACTAGAGTTGCGGAGGCCAGAATATGCCTCACTAAAATTAAGACCTTCATGACCAACTCAAAAACCACCAAGAGAGAGATCAAAGAAGAGGTAAAGGCCCAGGCAGACCGGCTCTACCTGCTCATAAGAGAGTCTGAGCAGGAGAAAGGACGGGCCCCAACTCCAAAGATCCTCACAAAGGCGAAGGGGACACAAGCGGAAGTGGCAGAAGAGAAGGAGGCAGTCTGTTATAAGGAGGTAGTAGACGTGGAATCCTTAAAAAAGACCCTGGAAGACCACAGCCGAAACCTGCGGGAAAACAGCGAGAAGCTTGATAGGTTGAAAGAGGCACTTACAACTGGCGGAGAGTATATGGAGAAGTTTTCCTATGCTAGTGTAGCGGCAAGTCGACCTGTCAAGCAGCCACCGCAGCAGACGGCACTCCACTCCATTGTGGTCACCTCCACAAAGGAGACCGAAACCGGGGAGGAAGTTATTGGCCACATCCGGAAGGCTGTGAATGCCAAAGAAGGATGGGTCACAGTTGACAGGATCCGAAAGGCAAAGGACAGGAAGATTATACTAGGATGTAGGACAGAAGTAGAAAGAGAAAAAGTTAAAGAAAGACTGGCAAGTGTGGGGGATTTGTTGAAGGTCGAGGACGTCAAGAACAGGGACCCATTGGTTATCCTGAAAGACGTCCTGACCTACAATACGGACGAAGATATCCTCAAGGCTCTGCGAAACCAGAACAGGGATGTGTTCGCAGAGCTCAGTAAGGAAGAAGACCGGGTAGAGGTGCTTTTTAAAAAGAGGACCAGGAACCCCCACATGCACCACGTTGTCCTCAGGGTCACCCCGAAATTGTGGAACAGACTGCAGGATAGACAGGCCGTTCACATCGACCTGCAAAGGATCCGAGTGGCAGACCAGACTCCACTGATTCAGTGTTCCCTGTGTCTGGGTTTTGGGCATGGACGACGGCTCTGTAAGGAGCAAGTCGAAAAATGCAGCCACTGTGGTGGCCCTCACATGAGGACGCAATGTGCTGACTGGGTGGCCGGAGCAGCCCCATCGTGCTGCAACTGTGTGCATGCGAAGCAGGAAGACGTTGAGCATAACGCTTTCAGCGACGAGTGCCCAGTGAGGAAAAGATGCGAGGTTCTGGCCAGAGCCAGGGTAGCATATTGCTAAGGGCAAGAATGGCAACAGGGCGAACGCGTCAGCCGGGGGATACACGGTGGTCCAGGCCAACCTCCAAAGGAAGGAACTGGCAACCACCGAACTCATACTTGAGGCCAGTGAGCGAGCAATCGCATGGGCACTGATCCAGGAACCGTATGTGGGAGGGGGCAGGAGTATGAGGAGCTACCGTGGCGCGAGAGTCTACCAGTGTGAGGCTGAAGGAAGTGGGAGGGTAAAGGCAGCAATAGCTGTCTTTAATGATGACTTAGACGTCATTCCCTACCCGAAACTCACCACCAACAACATCGTTGTGGTGGGAATCCGGACCAAAGCCTGGGAAATCGCAGTAGTCTCCTACTACTTCGAGCCAGACCAACCCATAGGGCCATACTTGGATCAGCTTACCAAACTAAAGTTGGAACTGGACGCCAAATATCTCCTGGTAGGTGGAGACGCAAATGCAAAGAGCACTTGGTGGGGGAGCACAAAAGAAGACCCAAGGGGGGAAGAGATGTCTGGGACCCTGGATGAACTGGAGCTTCAGGTACTCAACACTGGCGATACGCCAACCTTTTACACAGTAAGAGGTGGCGTAATTTACAAGAGCCATGTGGACGTCACGGCATGCTCGCTCGACCTATTTGACTTGGTGGACGGCTGGCGGGTCGACATAGGGGCAACAAGCTCGGACCACAATACTATTGTATTTAATGTAAAAATTAAAAAGGACAAAGGGATAAATATAGCTAGGACTACAAGAAAATATAATACTAAGAAGGCAAATTGGGAAAATTTCAAAATTAAATTAAACGAATACAAAATTGAAAATAACATAAACGTACATAGTATAAATAGGACAATAAATAAGTATCAATTGGAACAATTAGTAATAAATTATAGGAATACAATAGAGAAAGCATGCGACGAAGCCATCCCTAAAACTCGTACAAATGCAAAAATTACCATACCATGGTGGTCCGAGGAGCTTGCTGTGAAGAAGAAGGCAGTCGCCACGATGAAGAACCGCATCCGCAATGCCGCACCAGTCCGGAGAGCGATGGTAGTCGACGAGTACCTGAAAGCAAAAGAGGAGTATGAGTGCCAAGCCAAGAAAGCCCTAGTTGCCAGCTGGAAAAACTTCTGTCAGAAACAAGATGGGGAGGGCCTGTGGGAAGGCATTTACAGAGTGATCAGGGGGACCACCAGGAGACAAGAAGACTTGACCTTGATGAAGGAGGGTGCATTCCTGAACGCTGAGGAATCGGCAGCTTTACTCGCCGACGTATTTTATCCTAGGGATGCAGCCGAAGATGATAACCCGGATCACAGGCTCACAAGGGAAGCTGCCAGGAGGGTAAATGAGTGGCGTCATGGTGAATTTCATGACCCGCCATTTACGCTGCTGGAGCTGAAAACAGCCGTGGGACATTTCAACCCAAAGAAGGCCCCTGGAGCGGATGGATTTACGTCGGAAATCTGCAGTCGAGCGATCTCCCAGGACCCGGACGCCTTCCTTGCCCTGTACAACAAATGCCTAGAGCTGGCACATTTCCCGGACATCTGGAAAGAGGCTACGGTGGTGGTCCTCAGAAAGCCGGGCAAGGAGGACTATATGAACCCCAAGTCCTACAGACCAATAGGTCTCTTGCCGGTCTTGGGGAAGGTCCTGGAGAGAATGGTGGTGGCGAGGGTCAAGTGGCAGGTTGTGCCGCGGCTTAGTACTCGCCAGTTTGGCTTTATGCCCCAGAAAAGCACCGAGGATGCCCTCTATACGCTAATAAAACATGTGCAGGACAAGTTAAGGCTGAAGAAGCTAATTGTCCTGGTGTCATTGGATATAGAGGGCGCTTTTGATAGCGCCTGGTGGCCAGCAATCAAAGTCAGGCTGGCTGAGGAAAACTGCCCGGTGAACACCAGGAGACTACTCGATAGCTACCTCGACGGCAGAAAAGTTAGAGTTAGATATGCCGGGCAGGAATGCACAAAAGAAACCCAGAAGGGGTGTGTTCAAGGGTCAATCGGTGGTCCCATTCTGTGGAACCTCGTGCTGGACCCACTGTTACAGGACCTCGAGAAAGAGGGATACTTCGTGCAGGCTTTTGCAGACGACATTGTCTTGGTTGTTGATGGTGACACAGCGGCTGAAGTCTCCAGAGCCGCCAATGCAGCCCTCGCCCGTGCTCAGGAATGGGGTGTCAGAAATAAGCTTAGGTTTGCACCGCACAAAACCTGTGCGATGTTAATAACCAACAAGCTTAAGTACGACACTCCAATTCTGACTATGGCCGGGGTCGACATTGCTATGGTTAGGAGTATCAAGCTGCTGGGGCTGACCATAGATGACAAACTTACGTTCAGCGAGCACACCAAGAATGTCTGCAGAAAGGTGGCAGAAATCTACAAACAGCTGTCACGTGCTGCAAAAGTCAGCTGGGGTTTAAATGCCGAAGTTATCCGCATTATTTACACCGCTACAATTGAGCCGATAGTTACGTACGCGGCTGGAGCCTGGGCTCCCGCTACGGAAAAGTTGGGTATACGAAAGAGGCTAGGTTCTCTCCAACGAGGATTCGCCCAGAAGCTCTGTAAGTCTTACCGAACGGTCTCATTGAACTCGGCACTGGCACTGGCCGGGATACTGCCTCTAGACCTCCGCGTACAAGAAGCAGCCGCTATGTACGAGGCAAGGAGAGGGTCATCCCAATTTGTACCAGGAGACAGGGAGATAGAGAGTATGGTAAGATTTGCAGAGACATCTCACCCTGCCAAACAAATGGCCTTGGAGTTCATGTGCCTGGCAGACCAACAGCTTGTGGACAGTCAAAACGTGCAGGCAGTGCGAATATTCACTGACGGCAGCAAGATTGAGGGGAAGGTCGGAGCCGCATTATCCTTGTGGAATAATGAAGGTGAAGTCCAGAACCTCAAGCTCAGCCTCGCCGCGTACTGCACTGTCTACCAGGCGGAACTACTGGCCATTTGCAAGGCAACGGACGTGATCCTTAAGCGCAAAGAGACGAGCTATGGCCTGTACAGCGACTCAATGTCATCATTGCAGTCGCTGACAGACCATGGCTCTCTCCATCCACTGGTGGTCCGCGCGCGAGCCAATTTGGCTCAGGCTTTGGACCAAAATAAAGCTGTCTCTATTCTGGGTCAAGGCCCACGCGGGCTTGCCGGGGAACGAGCGCGCGGATGAGTTGGCGAAGGAAGCAGCATTGTCGTTGCGGAGGAAGCCTGACTATGACCAGTGTCCGGTTTCATTCATCAAACGCCAAATTCGTTTGAGTTCAATTGGTGAGTGGAACCGGAGATACGTGACTGGTGAGACGGCCTCGGTGACGAGAATGTTTCTTCCGGACGCTGTAGCCGCCTTCCGTATTGTGAAACGGGTGAGGCCGGTAGGTGTGCTCACTCAAGTGTTAACAGGGCACGGTGGGTTCTCGGAATACTTAAACCGTTTTAAGTGTAAAGAGAGCCCATCGTGCATCTGCGACCCACATGTGGCGGAATCCATTCCCCACATATTGTTGGAATGTCCGGCCTATGAAAAAGAGCGTTACGATCTTGAACAGGATTTAGGCATAAGATTGGAAAGAGAAAGCGTAAAGGAACTAATGGTGGGCAAAAGTAGCAAAGATAGGAATAAACTTATAGCCTACTGTGAGAATATAGCGCTGAAAGTAATAGTCAGAAATAAAACAAGTTGAAGAAACTATGTTTACCATTATATTGAATATATAATTGCAGCAAGCATAGGACATAAGTACCAAATTGTAATTAAATAAGCAGTAGGTTAAGAAACATGTTTAGAAGTTAAGTAGATCTATGTTAATAAGTTAAGTCAAGTTAAAATATGTGTGTAAATAAAAAAGATACCCTGTCCTATTCATTTACCTGAAAATATATATATAGATAAATAAAAATAGATAAAATTAGATAGAATAGGAAGTAGCTCATAAGTGGGAGTCCCACCCACCTGGATAAACGGAGAAGGAAGTGAGAAAGATAAAGTATGTAGCATGGAAGTGCGAGAGGAATGAAAAGCGAGAACTAGTATGGAAGAGGAATAGATAAAAAATAGGCGCCAATTATGTTGGCGGAACTAGTCCAAAAAAAAAAAAAAAAAAAAAAAAAAAACCTAACCTAACCTAACCCGTTATAACTTTGCATCCAGGTGACGCATTTTGAAGCTGTTTTCAGCCAAATCAATATTAAATAGGTTCCGTACAACTGTTTGACTAATAAAAATTGACAATAACGAAAAGCGAGAACTAGTATGGAAGAGGAATAGATAAAAAATAGGCGCCAATTATGTTGGCGGAACTAGTCCAAAAAAAAAAAAAAAAAAAAAAAAAAAAAAAAAAAAAAAAAAAAAAAAAACCTAACCTAACCTAACCCGTTATAACTTTGCATCCAGGTGACGCATTTTGAAGCTGTTTTCAGCCAAATCAATATTAAATAGGTTCCGTACAACTGTTTGACTAATAAAAATTGACAATAACGCGAAAAAATATTTTCGTATATCGACTTAGCAATTTTTGTGAGATTTTTTGAAGGAATTTTCAAAAACTAATTTTATCTCAAAATTCTTATCCGAACCATCGTTAATAGTAGTTTCAATAGATACCTACCTGCCTTACCTGTATTCCGGTGCGCGCTCAGCCACCCCGAGTCCTGTTTGGTAGTGGTTATTCCAGGTTTTTTCATATTTTTCAGTCAAAAAACCAGTTTTTTGACCAAAACTCAAATTTTTTGTATCGCATATATTTCTAGTAATTACATAGCTCGCTAGCCCGCGCGGAGACGCGTCTTTTGACACCTCGCACGTGCGTCTGGCGAATATAGAACTTCAAAAAATTCCATAACAAGTAATTTCATATATATACGAAATCCACCTTAGCTAGACAATAATTTTATCAAATCGTTATAACTTTGCATCCAGGTGACGCATTTTGAAGCTGTTTTCAGCCAAATCAATATTAAATAGGTTCCGTACAACTGTTTGACTAATAAAAATTGACAATAACGCGAAAAAATATTTTCGTATATCGACTTAGCAATTTTTGTGAGATTTTTTGAAGGAATTTTCAAAAACTAATTTTATCTCAAAATTCTTATCCGAACCATCGTTAATAGTAGTTTCAATAGATACCTACCTGCCTTACCTGTATTCCGGTGCGCGCTCAGCCACCCCGAGTCCTGTTTGGTAGTGGTTATTCCAGGTTTTTTCATATTTTTCAGTCAAAAAACCAGTTTTTTGACCAAAACTCAAATTTTTTGTATCGCATATATTTCTAGTAATTACATAGCTCGCTAGCCCGCGCGGAGACGCGTCTTTTGACACCTCGCACGTGCGTCTGGCGAATATAGAACTTCAAAAAATTCCATAACAAGTAATTTCATATATATACGAAATCCACCTTAGCTAGACAATAATTTTATCAAATCGTCATAACTTTGCATCCAGGTGACGCATTTTGAAGCTGTTTTCAGCCAAATCAATATTAAATAGGTTCCGTACAACTGTTTGACTAATAAAAATTGACAATAACGCGAAAAAATATTTTCGTATATCGACTTAGCAATTTTTGTGAGATTTTTTGAAGGAATTTTCAAAAACTAATTTAAAAAATTTAACTCCTATAGATTTATTTATACTTTTCGACACTTGGATTTAACAAGATCGGCGGTTGTAAGGGTCAATTATCGTCACCTAGTCACATCTAACATTTTATTTGACTTAACTAAATACTAATTTTTAGGGCTGGACTGGATTTATTAATAATTCCTAGCTATTGATATAAATTAAACTAACTGACATCTATCTACATTGTATTTTTGATTTATCTTTACAATTTTCAAGTATATTTTTATTTATTTTACTCGTATTTAGTTTTACTCGATTTTACAACTTATACAAATTTAAACTCGAGATTTTTAAGGCACCCCTCAGACAACATAAACATGTTTAGGACACCATCAAAGGATAACACGGCCAATGAGGACCCCGCCAAATCACCGACGGTGGCAAACAAGACCTTTATAAAAAGTACACCACCGAACCTAGTACTGAAAATCTCCTCAGTAGTCCGGAAAAGCATTGGAGAGTGGGAGGCTGGGAATTCAGAGACCCAGACTCAGAAAAAGCCTCAGACCACGCTCAAGGAGGCCTCGTCTTCATCTTCGTCTTCTTGCTCGGCGGAGGCTAAAAAACCATCAGCAAAGCCCACAGGTGCACAAGACGCTAAAAAGATTACACAGAGACGACCGACGGAGCCAGAGGGATTTGTCCTTGTAGGGGCAGAGAAGACGCCGGTTTTCGCCAACAGGATCGAAGAAGCTCAAGCTTGTCTCAAAAAAGCGGAAATGCATTTGGACTCCTCCCGAAATACTAAGACGGAGATTAAGACGGAGGTCAAACAGGCACTAGAAAGACTTTTTCAGCTCGTTAAGGAGGCCGAGGCCGATAAAGGGAAGCGCATAGGACAACAAAAAGACTTACTTTCTGTGAATAAACAGAAGCTAGTGCAAAGTGCAAAAACAGAAAGAAAGGAAGAAGGAAACAAAGAGATTGTAGATCTCATCGGAAAACTTAAGGAGCATGCTGACCTTATCAGAGAAAATACTGAGAGCATGGGACAGCTAAAGGAAAAGATAGAAGGTATGGAAAAGCGGTCTTACGCTGGTGTAGCTGCGACCCCTATTGGTAAGCGGCTCCCGATGCAGACTGCCCTACACTCCTTTATAGTAACCGCGAATGATGACCAAGAGACAGGAGAAGAGGTCATGAATAAAATCAGAAAAGCCGTAAATGCCAAAGAGGGAGGATTCGCGGTTGAGAAAATAAGGAAAGCCAAAGACCGGAAAATAATAGTAGGCTGTAAAACCGATGAGGAAAGAGAGCGAGTCAAAATTAGAATTAAAGAGTCCGGCGAAAGTCTCACAGTAGAAAACATTCAAAACAGAGACCCCCTCGTTATCCTAAAAGACGTGCTCAGTTGCAATAGTGACGAAGATATTCTAAGTGCATTGAGAAATCAAAACAAAAGAATGTTTACAAACCTTGATGAGCAAGAGGACAAAATGGAAATTGCATATAAACAACGCACCAGGAACCCCCACACAAGTCACGTCGTGATGAGGGTGTCCCCCAAAATGTGGCAGAGACTGACAGATGCCGAGTCGGTCCTCATTGACCTTCAGAGAATAAGAGTGGCCGACAAATCTCCGATAGTTCAGTGCTCGCTTTGCCTGGGCTATGGTCATGGCAGGCGTTTTTGCCAGGAGACCCAGGCAAAGTGCAGCCATTGCGGGGGACCCCACATGAAAGCAGAGTGCCCCGATTGGCGCGGGGGCGTGGCTCCGTCTTGCTGCAACTGTGTGCGTTCAAAGTTAGCCAAGATGGATCACAATGCGTTTAGCCAGGAGTGCCCTATCAGGGTAAAATGGGATGCGATTGCTAGATCGAAGGTGGCATACTGCTAAAGTGGTCTCCGGCGAAAACTCTGTCTCCCAAAAAAGGCCATACCTCGTGGCACAAGCAAATTTGCGAAGAAAGGCTTTGGCCACGAACGAAATTATGCTTGAGGCTCACAAAAAGGGGGTGGCCTTTGCACTGCTTCAGGAGCCGTACATCGGAAGTTTGGGTAGAATGAAAGATTACCGCGGTGCTAGAATATACCAGCATACCGGCGATGGAGACGGCGTCATCAAGTCTGCAATCGTAGTCTTTGATGGCGATATAGACGTCATCCAGTGTCCGAACTTCACCACGCCCAACATCACAGTGGTGAAGATGAGGACAAGCGCCTGGGAGATCGTGGTAGTCTCATTCTACCTAGAACCGAAACCAGCACTGATAGAGCCATACCTGGAGCAGCTCATCAAGATAGAGAGGAGTTTTGGACGGAGAGTCATCATGGGTGGAGACGCAAATGCCAAAAACTCCTGGTGGGGTAGCAGCAAAATCGATCGAAGAGGGATCGATATGGCCGGAGCCCTAGAAGAGATGGGATTGCAGGTGCTCAACACGGGTGACACTCCCACATTCCACACAGTGAGGGGAACCACACTGTATACCAGCTTTGTGGACATTACGGCGTGTACGGCGGATCTGCTCGACCTGATCGAGGACTGGGGAGTGGACGAAGGCATGACGAGCTCAGACCACAATGCCATCATTTTCAAAATTAAACTGGAAAGAGCAAAGGGCTTAGACATATGTAGAACAACAAGAATATTTAACAGTAAAAAAGTGAACTGGGACCAGTTTCGTGGGAAACTGGGCCAGTTGCTAGAAGAAAATAACATAAGTAAAATAGAATTTGATAAAATAAATATTAAAACCGAATTAGAATTTAAAATAGAATCATACATAAACATAATAGTAGAAGCATGTAATCTTAGTATACCAAAATTAAAGCCCAATAGCAAAATTAAATTACCTTGGTGGTCTGATGAGCTCGACATGCTAAAAAAGGCGGTCGCCACTAGGAAGCGCAGAATCCGCTGTGCGGCGCCGATCCGGAGGGTGAAAGTCGTGGAAGAGTACCTGCAAATAAAAGAAAAATATGAGGAAGCAGAAAGAACGGCCCAAACAGAAAGCTGGAAAAGCTTCTGTGGGAAACAGGACAAAGAGGGACTCTGGGAGGGCATTTATAGAGTCATAGGCAGGACTATGAAAAGACAAGAGGACCTGCCCCTGACCAAGGAAGGGAAAGTTTTAAACCGCCTCGAATCTGCCACATTGCTGGCGGAAACTTTCTACCCGGAGGATAGGAGGGAAGAAGACAATGAGGAGCAGAGGATTAGTAGGATGGCAGCTGAAAAATTAAACGTGAGGGGCCATGATGAAGAAGAACATGACCCTCCGTTTACTCAGGAAGAGCTGACCTCCACTATGAGAAGCTTCAACCCCAAAAAAGCCCCGGGGAAAGATGGCCTTACGGCCGATATCTGCCAGCAATCTATTAACCATGATCCGGAGCTCTTTCTATCACTGGCGAACAAGTGCCTAGAGCTGGGCTACTTCCCGAGGATCTGGAAGGAAGCTACAGTAGTAATCCTGAGGAAACCCGGGAAGGAGAGCTATACAGCTCCTAAATCATATAGGCCAATAGGACTGTTGCCAGTGATGGGGAAAGTCCTGGAAAAAATGGTTATAGGCAGAGTGAAATGGCACATCATACCCGGACTCAGCACACGCCAGTATGGTTTTATGCCACAAAAAAGCACCGAAGACTCCCTCTATGACCTGCTAGAATTCATACGAGGTAAACTAAAAGACAAAAAACTGATTGTCATGATATCGCTGGACATAGAGGGAGCCTTTGACAGCGCATGGTGGCCGGCCATAAGAACCAGGCTGGCGGAAGCAAAATGCCCGGTAAACCTAAGGAGAGTTGTGGATAGCTACCTGGAACACAGAAGGGTTAGGTTAAGATACGCTGGACAGGAAGTAACCAGGGAAACCAATAAAGGTTGCGTGCAGGGATCGATAGGGGGTCCAATCCTTTGGAACCTCTTACTCGACCCCCTACTTAAAGGCCTGGTACAAAGGGGAGACTATTGCCAAGCATTCGCTGATGACGTAGTTATGGTATTCGATGGGGACTCCGCGTCGGAGGTCCAGCGACGTGCAAATGGCGCTCTCGAGTATGTTCACCAGTGGGGAGTCAGTAATAAGTTAAAATTCGCACCACACAAGACGAATGCAATGGTCGTTACGCGGAAACTCAAGTATGACACCCCACTGCTGAGCATGGGCGGGGTCGACATTGGCATGTCGCAGGAGATCAAAACCCTGGGACTGACTATAGACAACAAGCTGACTTTTAATGCCCATGCATCTAATGTTTGCAAAAAGGCATTAAACTTTTACAAGCAGTTGTCTAGGTCAGCCAGGATCAGCTGGGGACTCAATCCGGATGTCATTCGTACCATCTACACGGCAGTAGTTGAACCGACAATCCTGTATGCGGCAAGTGCGTGGGCACCAGCGGTTGAGAAGTTGAAGATACGCAAACAATTGAACGCAGTCCAAAGGGGATTTGCGCAGAAACTGTGCAAATCCTATCGCACAGTCTCCTTGAACTCGGCACTGGTGCTGGCTGGGATACTACCCCTTGACCTTCGAATAAAAGAGGCAGCGGCCCTATATAAGGTGAAGAGGGGGGTACCCCGGCCAGCGCTAGGAGACAAGGAGATTGAGCGACGTACTGCGTTTAACAATGTCCCCCACCCAGCCAAACATATAAGCCTGCAGTTCATATGCCTGGCAGACCAGGATCAAGCTAACAACCACTGCACTCAAGCAGTGCGGATATACACGGACGGCAGCAAGATCGAGGGCAAGGTCGGGGCATCATTGTCTCACTGGAGCAATGATGCTGAAACCAAAAGCCAGAAACTCAAGCTGTCGCCCCACTGTACCGTCTACCAGGCAGAACTTTTGGCTATATGTAAGGCCACAAGGGAAATTTTGCGTAGTCGAGAGAATAGTTTCGGCATCTACAGCGACTCCAGATCGTCACTAGAAACCGTCGCTAATCACCGCTCTCTCCATCCCCTCTCAGTCGAAATCCGGGAAAATCTGCGACAGTGCAAGGATCAATCCAAAAAAGTTGAACTTTTTTGGATCAAAGCCCACGCAGGACTAGAGGGGAACGAGAGAGCAGACCAGCTTGCAAAGGACGCCGCCCTTAAAAGCAAAACAAGGCCAGACTACGACCAATGCCCGATTTCATTCGTCAAGCGGCAGATCCGTTTAGACACGCTTGACGAATGGAATCGGAGATACATATCCGAGGACACAGCCGGCGTAACTAAGTTGTTTTTCCCTGACGCAATCCAAGCATTTCCATATATAAAAAACCTCAAACCGACCGGGACATTGACACAATTACTAACAGGGCACGGTGGGTTTTCTGAATACCTGCACAGGTTTAAGTGTAAGGGAAGCCCATCGTGCATATGTGACCCGGACAGACAGGAAACGGTGGTACACATACTAACAGACTGCCCCGCGCACTGCCCGGAGAGGTATGAGATCGAACAGGAACTGGGCACAGAAATAACGAAAGAAAGTCTACATGCATTAATAACAGATAAGGGAACTAGTGCTAAGTTTATTGAGTTCTGTATGAAACTAGCTAATAAGGCAATTAGTAGGAATAAGTAAACAAAATTATGCTTAGTATTCATATTTGTATATAATATATAACAGTAGCATAACACATATAGTTGAAAATGTCCGAAGCTGTGATAAAAAACTGTGATAGAATTAAGGAACTCAATAATAATAAAAATAATATATAATAATAATGATATAATGACATAATTAATAATAACGATAATAATATATAATAATAATGAATATATAATATAATGATATAATTGCTATATTTGTATGGATTTAGGCATGAAGAAAATGAAAATGCTTTATATATAGATAAAAGGATAACAATGTAAGATACCTAAGTGAAAGTGATAACGGATGTAAATAGATGTAATAACAATAAATGTAATAGAAATAAGATTGGATTTTAAACTAAATAAATTGACAGAAATTTAAGTGAGCAACAAGACAATTAAGATACATAAGAACTCTGATCAAGTCAGAGGTACATTTGGCAGGGCAGGAGTGTGGTTTTAGCCGGTAAGAGTCCGGCACTGCCCACACTGGCTCATTTTTGGGGCAGTCTGGGCGTCCATGAGGATTTCCCACTCCAAAAAAAAAAAAAAAACCTAACCTAACCTAACCTAACCTTTTTTTTTTTTTTTTTTTTTGTTGCCGGGGTGGAAAATCCTCATGGATGTCCTCCGCCCTGGGGTGGGCGGAGGGGTCTGTCAGACTCTTACTGACTAAAAACCACCCCGGTGTTCCCTTCCCACACTTGCACCGGGGATCTTGGGAGCTAGTATTACTTCCGTGATCCCCGGCTAGTGCCGGCCCGCCTCTGCGGGCCACCTCAAGTCTGCGGGGGGGTGAGGTGTTAGACCCCCCCGCGACGTCTCAAAGGGGCGCGCGTGGAACACTACGCGCCGCCACCTCGGGTCCAGTGTGATAGGGGGCGGCGGACGTCCCCGAGTCCGCCGTCCCTGGACCCATTTAGGGGGGCCGGAAGAGGGCATTATCTGCCCTCTGCCGACGCCCGGTGCGCCTGCTGCGGGCCGGGTGAGCGGACGAGATCTCCCGCTCCCTTTCCGCAGCCTCCTTCTGCGACACGACTGTTTCGCAGAAGGATACCACCGCGTCCCAGGACTCCTCGCTGCCGGCCATCGACTCGACCACGGCCGGCAGCGACAGGTCACTGCCTACTTCTGAGATGAGGGCACGGCGTGGCTCCTCCCAAGCGGCACACTCTGCCAGCGTATGCCGCGCCGTGTCCTCCCGGCAGTCGACGCAGTGGTGACACCGGGCGTCCGGCTCCCTGTTTATGCGACACAGGTACTTCCCGAAGCAACCATGCCCCGAGAGCACCTGCGTCACCCGAAACGACAGGGAGCCGTGCCTCCTCCCGAGCCAGGGCTCGAGTACCGGCCGGACCGCCTCGATGGTGGCGAGGCCGGCGGTAGGGCGTGAAAGCCTGTCCCGCCATTCCACCACCAGGGCTGCGCGAAGCTGTGACCGACGCAACTCCACATGTCGCTGCATCAGCCACTCGCCCCGCGCCCTCGCTTCCTCGCGCCACCGATACAGTGACGCGAGTACTTTCGCCTCGAGGTCCCAGGGTGGGGATCCGGCCAGTACGCAAGCCGCCTCGTAGGAGATCGTGCGATATCCCCTGATGACTCTGACGGCCATCGCTCTCTGCGGCTTCCGCAGGACTGCGATGCTTCCGGCCGTCAGGTCAGCCGCCCAGATCGGGGCCCCATAAAGGGCCATCGATCGCACGATCCCCACGTAGAGCCGCCTACAGGCGGCGCTCGGGCCCCCCAGATTGGGAAGCAGCGTTGACAACGCCCCAGCCGCGCCCAACAATTTGGGCGCCAGCCGCCGGAAGTGGGGGCCAAAATCCCACCGGCTGTCGAGCACCAATCCTAGGTACTTCATGGTGGACTCGACAGCGATTTGAGCCCCCCCAACCTAACCTAACCTAACCTAACCTATACGGAACCTACCTATTTAAGATTGATTTGGCTGAAAACAGCTTCAAAATGCGTCACCTGGGTGCAAAGTTATAACGATTTGATGTAATTATTGTCTAGCTAAGGTGGATTTCGTATATATATGAATTTACTTGTTATGCAATTTTTTGAAGATCTATATTCGCAAGACGCACGTGCGAGGTGTCAAAAGACGCGTCTCCACGCGGGCTAGCGAGCTATGAAATTACTAGGAATATATGCAGTACAAAAATTTTGAGTTTTGGTCAAAAAACTGGATTTTTTTTTTTGACTGAAAAATGTGAAAAAACCTTTAATAAACACTACCAAACAGGACTCGGGGTGGCTGAGCGCGCACCGGAATACAGGTAAGGTAGGTAGGTATCTATTGAAACTACTATTAACGATGGTTCGGATAAGAATTTTGAGATAAAATTAGTTTTTGAAAATTCCTTCAAAAAATCTCACAAAAATTGCTAAGTCGATATACGAAAATATTTTTTCGCGTTATTGTCAATTTTTATTAGTCAAACTGTTGTACGGAACCTACCTATTTAAGATTGATTTGGCTGAAAACAGCTTCAAAATGCGTCACCTGGATGCAAAGTTATAACGATTTGATGTAATTATTGTCTAGCTAAGGTGGATTTCGTATTATGAATTTACTTGTTATGCAATTTTTTGAAGTTCTATATTCGCCAGACGCACGTGCGTGGTGTCAAAAGACGCGTCTCCGCGCGGACTAGCGAGCTATGAAATTCTTAGAAATATATGCTATACAAAAAATTTGAGTTTTGGTCAAAGAACTGGTTTTTTTTTTGACTGAAAAATGTGAAAAAACCTTTAATAAACACTACCAAACAGGACTCGGGGTGGCTGAGCGCGCACCGGAATACAGGTAAGGTAGGTAGGTATCTATTGAAACTACTATTAACGATGGTTCGGATAAGAATTTTGAGATAAAATTAGTTTTTGAAAATTCCTTCAAAATATCTCACAAAAATTGCTAAGTCGATATACGAAAATATTTTTTCGCGTAATTGTCAATTTTTATTAGTCAAACTGTTGTACGGAACCTACCTATTTAAGATTGATTTGGCTGAAAACAGCTTCAAAATGCGTCACCTGGATGCAAAGTTATAACGATTTGATGTAATTATTGTCTAGCTAAGGTGGATTTCGTATATATGAATTTACTTGTTATGCAATTTTTTGAAGTTCTATATTCGCCAAAAACACGTGCGAGAAATCAAAAGACGCGTCTCCGCGCGGGCTAGCGAGCTATGAAATTACTAGAAATATATGCTATACAAAAAATTTGAGTTTTGGTCAAAGAACTGGTTTTTTTTTTTGACTGAAAAATGTGAAAAAACCGTTAATAAACACTACCAAACAGGACTCGGGGTGGCTGAGCGCGCACCGGAATACAGGTAAGGTAGGTAGGTATCTATTGAAACTACTATTAACGATGGTTCGGATAAGAATTTTGAGATAAAATTAGTTTTTGAAAATTCCTTCAAAAAATCTCACAAAAATTGCTAAGTCGATATACGAAAATATTTTTTCGCGTAATTGTCAATTTTTATTAGTCAAACTGTTGTACGGAACCTACCTATTTAAGATTGATTTGGCTGAAAACAGCTTCAAAATGCATCACCTGGGTGCAAAGTTATAACGATTTGATGTAATTATTGTCTAGCTAAGGTGGATTTCGTATATATATGAATTTACTTGTTATGCAATTTTTTGAAGATCTATATTCGCAAGACGCACGTGCGAGGTGTCAAAAGACGCGTCTCCACGCGGGCTAGCGAGCTATGAAATTACTAGAAATATATGCTATACAAAAATTTTGAGTTTTGGTCAAAAAACTGGATTTTTTTTTTTGACTGAAAAATGTGAAAAAACCTTTAATAAACACTACCAAACAGGACTCGAGGTGGCTGAGCGCGCACCGGAATACAGGTAAGGTAGGTAGGTATCTATTGAAACTACTATTAACGATGGTTCGGATAAGAATTTTGAGATAAAATTAGTTTTTGAAAATTCCTTCAAAAAATCTCACAAAAATTGCTAAGTCGATATACGAAAATATTTTTTCGCGTTATTGTCAATTTTTATTAGTCAAACTGTTGTACGGAACCTACCTATTTAAGATTGATTTGGCTGAAAACAGCTTCAAAATGCGTCACCTGGATGCAAAGTTATAACGATTTGATGTAATTATTGTCTAGCTAAGGTGGATTTCGTATTATGAATTTACTTGTTATGCAATTTTTTTAAGTTCTATATTCGCCAGACGCACGTGCGTGAAGTCAAAAGACGCGTCTCCGCGCGGACTAGCGAGCTATGAAATTCTTAGAAATATATGCTATACAAAAAATTTGAGTTTTGGTCAAAGAACTGGTTTTTTTTTTTGACTGAAAAATGTGAAAAAACCTTTAATAAACACTACCAAACAGGACTCGGGGTGGCTGAGCGCGCACCGGAATACAGGTAAGGTAGGTAGGTATCTATTGAAACTACTATTAACGATGGTTCGGATAAGAATTTTGAGATAAAATTAGTTTTTGAAAATTCCTTCAAAAAATCTCACAAAAATTGCTAAGTCGATATACGAAAATATTTTTTCGCGTTATTGTCAATTTTTATTAGTCAAACTGTTGTACGGAACCTACCTATTTAAGATTGATTTGGCTGAAAACAGCTTCAAAATGCGTCACCTGGGTGCAAAGTTATAACGATTTGATGTAATTATTGTCTAGCTAAGGTGGATTTCGTATATATATGAATTTACTTGTTATGCAATTTTTTGAAGATCTATATTCGCAAGACGCACGTGCGAGGTGTCAAAAGACGCGTCTCCACGCGGGCTAGCGAGCTATGAAATTACTAGAAATATATGCTATACAAAAATTTTGAGTTTTGGTCAAAAAACTGGATTTTTTTTTTTGACTGAAAAATGTGAAAAAACCTTTAATAAACACTACCAAACAGGACTCGGGGTGGCTGAGCGCGCACCGGAATACAGGTAAGGTAGGTAGGTATCTATTGAAACTACTATTAACGATGGTTCGGATAAGAATTTTGAGATAAAATTAGTTTTTGAAAATTCCTTCAAAAAATCTCACAAAAATTGCTAAGTCGATATACGAAAATATTTTTTCGCGTTATTGTCAATTTTTATTAGTCAAACTGTTGTACGGAACCTACCTATTTAAGATTGATTTGGCTGAAAACAGCTTCAAAATGCGTCACCTGGATGCAAAGTTATAACGATTTGATGTAATTATTGTCTAGCTAAGGTGGATTTCGTATATATGAATTTACTTGTTATGCAATTTTTTGAAGTTCTATATTCGCCAAAAACACGTGCGAGAAATCAAAAGACGCGTCTCCGCGCGGGCTAGCGAGCTATGAAATTACTAGAAATATATGCTATACAAAAAATTTGAGTTTTGGTCAAAGAACTGGTTTTTTTTTTTGACTGAAAAATGTGAAAAAACCGTAAATAAACACTACCAAACAGGACTCGGGGTGGCTGAGCGCGCACCGGAATACAGGTAAGGTAGGTAGGTATCTATTGAAACTACTATTAACGATGGTTCGGATAAGAATTTTGAGATAAAATTAGTTTTTGAAAATTCCTTCAAAAAATCTCACAAAAATTGCTAAGTCGATATACGAAAATATTTTTTCGCGTAATTGTCAATTTTTATTAGTCAAACTGTTGTACGGAACCTACCTATTTAAGATTGATTTGGCTGAAAACAGCTTCAAAATGCGTCACCTGGGTGCAAAGTTATAACGATTTGATGTAATTATTGTCTAGCTAAGGTGGATTTCGTATATATATGAATTTACTTGTTATGCAATTTTTTGAAGATCTATATTCGCAAGACGCACGTGCGAGGTGTCAAAAGACGCGTCTCCACGCGGGCTAGCGAGCTATGAAATTACTAGAAATATATGCTATACAAAAATTTTGAGTTTTGGTCAAAAAACTGGATTTTTTTTTTTGACTGAAAAATGTGAAAAAACCTTTAATAAACACTACCAAACAGGACTCGAGGTGGCTGAGCGCGCACCGGAATACAGGTAAGGTAGGTAGGTATCTATTGAAACTACTATTAACGATGGTTCGGATAAGAATTTTGAGATAAAATTAGTTTTTGAAAATTCCTTCAAAAAATCTCACAAAAATTGCTAAGTCGATATACGAAAATATTTTTTCGCGTTATTGTCAATTTTTATTAGTCAAACTGTTGTACGGAACCTACCTATTTAAGATTGATTTGGCTGAAAACAGCTTCAAAATGCGTCACCTGGATGCAAAGTTATAACGATTTGATGTAATTATTGTCTAGCTAAGGTGGATTTCGTATTATGAATTTACTTGTTATGCAATTTTTTTAAGTTCTATATTCGCCAGACGCACGTGCGTGAAGTCAAAAGACGCGTCTCCGCGCGGACTAGCGAGCTATGAAATTCTTAGAAATATATGCTATACAAAAAATTTGAGTTTTGGTCAAAGAACTGGTTTTTTTTTTTGACTGAAAAATGTGAAAAAACCTTTAATAAACACTACCAAACAGGACTCGGGGTGGCTGAGCGCGCACCGGAATACAGGTAAGGTAGGTAGGTATCTATTGAAACTACTATTAACGATGGTTCGGATAAGAATTTTGAGATAAAATTAGTTTTTGAAAATTCCTTCAAAAAATCTCACAAAAATTGCTAAGTCGATATACGAAAATATTTTTTCGCGTTATTGTCAATTTTTATTAGTCAAACTGTTGTACGGAACCTACCTATTTAAGATTGATTTGGCTGAAAACAGCTTCAAAATGCGTCACCTGGGTGCAAAGTTATAACGATTTGATGTAATTATTGTCTAGCTAAGGTGGATTTCGTATATATATGAATTTACTTGTTATGCAATTTTTTGAAGATCTATATTCGCAAGACGCACGTGCGAGGTGTCAAAAGACGCGTCTCCACGCGGGCTAGCGAGCTATGAAATTACTAGAAATATATGCTATACAAAAATTTTGAGTTTTGGTCAAAAAACTGGATTTTTTTTTTTGACTGAAAAATGTGAAAAAACCTTTAATAAACACTACCAAACAGGACTCGGGGTGGCTGAGCGCGCACCGGAATACAGGTAAGGTAGGTAGGTATCTATTGAAACTACTATTAACGATGGTTCGGATAAGAATTTTGAGATAAAATTAGTTTTTGAAAATTCCTTCAAAAAATCTCACAAAAATTGCTAAGTCGATATACGAAAATATTTTTTCGCGTTATTGTCAATTTTTATTAGTCAAACTGTTGTACGGAACCTACCTATTTAAGATTGATTTGGCTGAAAACAGCTTCAAAATGCGTCACCTGGATGCAAAGTTATAACGATTTGATGTAATTATTGTCTAGCTAAGGTGGATTTCGTATATATGAATTTACTTGTTATGCAATTTTTTGAAGTTCTATATTCGCCAAAAACACGTGCGAGAAATCAAAAGACGCGTCTCCGCGCGGGCTAGCGAGCTATGAAATTACTAGAAATATATGCTATACAAAAAATTTGAGTTTTGGTCAAAGAACTGGTTTTTTTTTTTGACTGAAAAATGTGAAAAAACCGTAAATAAACACTACCAAACAGGACTCGGGGTGGCTGAGCGCGCACCGGAATACAGGTAAGGTAGGTAGGTATCTATTGAAACTACTATTAACGATGGTTCGGATAAGAATTTTGAGATAAAATTAGTTTTTGAAAATTCCTTCAAAAAATCTCACAAAAATTGCTAAGTCGATATACGAAAATATTTTTTCGCGTAATTGTCAATTTTTATTAGTCAAACTGTTGTACGGAACCTACCTATTTAAGATTGATTTGGCTGAAAACAGCTTCAAAATGCGTCACCTGGGTGCAAAGTTATAACGATTTGATGTAATTATTGTCTAGCTAAGGTGGATTTCGTATATATATGAATTTACTTGTTATGCAATTTTTTGAAGATCTATATTCGCAAGACGCACGTGCGAGGTGTCAAAAGACGCGTCTCCACGCGGGCTAGCGAGCTATGAAATTACTAGAAATATATGCTATACAAAAATTTTGAGTTTTGGTCAAAAAACTGGATTTTTTTTTTTGACTGAAAAATGTGAAAAAACCTTTAATAAACACTACCAAACAGGACTCGAGGTGGCTGAGCGCGCACCGGAATACAGGTAAGGTAGGTAGGTATCTATTGAAACTACTATTAACGATGGTTCGGATAAGAATTTTGAGATAAAATTAGTTTTTGAAAATTCCTTCAAAAAATCTCACAAAAATTGCTAAGTCGATATACGAAAATATTTTTTCGCGTTATTGTCAATTTTTATTAATCAAACTGTTGTACGGAACCTACCTATTTAAGATTGATTTGGCTGAAAACAGCTTCAAAATGCGTCACCTGGATGCAAAGTTATAACGATTTGATGTAATTATTGTCTAGCTAAGGTGGATTTCGTATTATGAATTTACTTGTTATGCAATTTTTTTAAGTTCTATATTCGCCAGACGCACGTGCGTGAAGTCAAAAGACGCGTCTCCGCGCGGACTAGCGAGCTATGAAATTCTTAGAAATATATGCTATACAAAAAATTTGAGTTTTGGTCAAAGAACTGGTTTTTTTTTTTGACTGAAAAATGTGAAAAAACCTTTAATAAACACTACCAAACAGGACTCGGGGTGGCTGAGCGCGCACCGGAATACAGGTAAGGTAGGTAGGTATCTATTGAAACTACTATTAACGATGGGTCGGATAAGAATTTTGAGATAAAATTAGTTTTTGAAAATTCCTTCAAAAAATCTCACAAAAATTGCTAAGTCGATATACGAAAATATTTTTTCGCGTTATTGTCAATTTTTATTAGTCAAACTGTTGTACGGAACCTACCTATTTAAGATTGATTTGGCTGAAAACAGCTTCAAAATGCGTCACCTGGATGCAAAGTTATAACGATTTGATGTAATTATTGTCTAGCTAAGGTGGATTTCGTATTATGAATTTACTTGTTATGCAATTTTTTTAAGTTCTATATTCGCCAGACGCACGTGCGTGGTGTCAAAAGACGCGTCTCCGCGCGGACTAGCGAGCTATGAAATTCTTAGAAATATATGCTATACAAAAAATTTGAGTTTTGGTCAAAGAACTGGTTTTTTTTTTGACTGAAAAATGTGAAAAAACCTTTAATAAACACTACCAAACAGGACTCGGGGTAGCTGAGTGCGCACCGGAATACAGGTAAGGTAGGTAGGTATCTATTGAAACTACTATTAACGATGGTTCGGATAAGAATTTTGAGATAAAATTAGTTTTTGAAAATTCCTTCAAAAAATCTCACAAGAATTGCTAAGTCGATATACGAAAATATTTTTTCGCGTAATTGTCAATTTTTATTAGTCAAACTGTTGTACGGAACCTACCTATTTAAGATTGATTTGGCTGAAAACAGCTTCAAAATGCGTCACCTGGATGCAAAGTTATAACGATTTGATGTAATTATTGTCTAGCTAAGGTGGATTTCGTATTATGAATTTACTTGTTATGCAATTTTTTTAAGTTCTATATTCGCCAGACGCACGTGCGTGAAGTCAAAAGACGCGTCTCCGCGCGGACTAGCGAGCTATGAAATTCTTAGAAATATATGCTATACAAAAAATTTGAGTTTTGGTCAAAGAACTGGTTTTTTTTTTTGACTGAAAAATGTGAAAAAACCTTTAATAAACACTACCAAACAGGACTCGGGGTGGCTGAGCGCGCACCGGAATACAGGTAAGGTAGGTAGGTATCTATTGAAACTACTATTAACGATGGTTCGGATAAGAATTTTGAGATAAAATTAGTTTTTGAAAATTCCTTCAAAAAATCTCACAAAAATTGCTAAGTCGATATACGAAAATATTTTTTCGCGTTATTGTCAATTTTTATTAGTCAAACTGTTGTACGGAACCTACCTATTTAAGATTGATTTGGCTGAAAACAGCTTCAAAATGCGTCACCTGGATGCAAAGTTATAACGATTTGATGTAATTATTGTCTAGCTAAGGTGGATTTCGTATTATGAATTTACTTGTTATGCAATTTTTTTAAGTTCTATATTCGCCAGACGCACGTGCGTGGTGTCAAAAGACGCGTCTCCGCGCGGACTAGCGAGCTATGAAATTCTTAGAAATATATGCTATACAAAAAATTTGAGTTTTGGTCAAAGAACTGGTTTTTTTTTTGACTGAAAAATGTGAAAAAACCTTTAATAAACACTACCAAACAGGACTCGGGGTGGCTGAGTGCGCACCGGAATACAGGTAAGGTAGGTAGGTATCTATTGAAACTACTATTAACGATGGTTCGGATAAGAATTTTGAGATAAAATTAGTTTTTGAAAATTCCTTCAAAAAATCTCACAAAAATTGCTAAGTCGATATACGAAAATATTTTTTCGCGTAATTGTCAATTTTTATTAGTCAAACTGTTGTACGGAACCTACCTATTTAAGATTGATTTGGCTGAAAACAGCTTCAAAATGCGTCACCTGGATGCAAAGTTATAAAGATTTGATGTAAATATTGTCTAGCTAAGGTGGATTTCGTATATATGAATTTACTTGTTATCCAATTTTTTGAAGTTCTATATTCGCCAGACGCACGTGCGTGGTGTCAAAAGACGCGTCTCCGCGCGGACTAGCGAGCTATGAAATTCTTAGAAATATATGCTATACAAAAAATTTGAGTTTTGGTCAAAGAACTGGTTTTTTTTTTGACTGAAAAATGTGAAAAAACCTTTAATAAACACTACCAAACAGGACTCGGGGTGGCTGAGCGCGCACCGGAATACAGGTAAGGTAGGTAGGTATCTATTGAAACTACTATTAACGATGGTTCGGATAAGAATTTTGAGATAAAATTAGTTTTTGAAAATTCCTTCAAAATATCTCACAAAAATTGCTAAGTCGATATACGAAAATATTTTTTCGCGTAA
Source organism: Tiliacea citrago (assembly GCA_963921375.1). Classification (NCBI taxonomy): domain Eukaryota; kingdom Metazoa; phylum Arthropoda; class Insecta; order Lepidoptera; family Noctuidae; genus Tiliacea; species Tiliacea citrago. The sequence goes on along the minus strand of OY992807.1, from coordinate 15,556,470 downwards.
TTGTCAATTTTTATTAGTCAAACTGTTGTACGGAACCTACCTATTTAAGATTGATTTGGCTGAAAACAGCTTCAAAATGCGTCACCTGGATGCAAAGTTATAACGATTTGATGTAATTATTGTCTAGCTAAGGTGGATTTCGTATATATGAATTTACTTGTTATGCAATTTTTTGAAGTTCTATATTCGCCAAAAACACGTGCGAGAAATCAAAAGACGCGTCTCCGCGCGGGCTAGCGAGCTATGAAATTACTAGAAATATATGCTATACAAAAAATTTGAGTTTTGGTCAAAGAACTGGTTTTTTTTTTTGACTGAAAAATGTGAAAAAACCGTTAATAAACACTACCAAACAGGACTCGGGGTGGCTGAGCGCGCACCGGAATACAGGTAAGGTAGGTAGGTATCTATTGAAACTACTATTAACGATGGTTCGGATAAGAATTTTGAGATAAAATTAGTTTTTGAAAATTCCTTCAAAAAATCTCACAAAAATTGCTAAGTCGATATACGAAAATATTTTTTCGCGTAATTGTCAATTTTTATTAGTCAAACTGTTGTACGGAACCTACCTATTTAAGATTGATTTGGCTGAAAACAGCTTCAAAATGCATCACCTGGGTGCAAAGTTATAACGATTTGATGTAATTATTGTCTAGCTAAGGTGGATTTCGTATATATATGAATTTACTTGTTATGCAATTTTTTGAAGATCTATATTCGCAAGACGCACGTGCGAGGTGTCAAAAGACGCGTCTCCACGCGGGCTAGCGAGCTATGAAATTACTAGAAATATATGCTATACAAAAATTTTGAGTTTTGGTCAAAAAACTGGATTTTTTTTTTTGACTGAAAAATGTGAAAAAACCTTTAATAAACACTACCAAACAGGACTCGAGGTGGCTGAGCGCGCACCGGAATACAGGTAAGGTAGGTAGGTATCTATTGAAACTACTATTAACGATGGTTCGGATAAGAATTTTGAGATAAAATTAGTTTTTGAAAATTCCTTCAAAAAATCTCACAAAAATTGCTAAGTCGATATACGAAAATATTTTTTCGCGTTATTGTCAATTTTTATTAGTCAAACTGTTGTACGGAACCTACCTATTTAAGATTGATTTGGCTGAAAACAGCTTCAAAATGCGTCACCTGGATGCAAAGTTATAACGATTTGATGTAATTATTGTCTAGCTAAGGTGGATTTCGTATTATGAATTTACTTGTTATGCAATTTTTTTAAGTTCTATATTCGCCAGACGCACGTGCGTGAAGTCAAAAGACGCGTCTCCGCGCGGACTAGCGAGCTATGAAATTCTTAGAAATATATGCTATACAAAAAATTTGAGTTTTGGTCAAAGAACTGGTTTTTTTTTTTGACTGAAAAATGTGAAAAAACCTTTAATAAACACTACCAAACAGGACTCGGGGTGGCTGAGCGCGCACCGGAATACAGGTAAGGTAGGTAGGTATCTATTGAAACTACTATTAACGATGGTTCGGATAAGAATTTTGAGATAAAATTAGTTTTTGAAAATTCCTTCAAAAAATCTCACAAAAATTGCTAAGTCGATATACGAAAATATTTTTTCGCGTTATTGTCAATTTTTATTAGTCAAACTGTTGTACGGAACCTACCTATTTAAGATTGATTTGGCTGAAAACAGCTTCAAAATGCGTCACCTGGGTGCAAAGTTATAACGATTTGATGTAATTATTGTCTAGCTAAGGTGGATTTCGTATATATATGAATTTACTTGTTATGCAATTTTTTGAAGATCTATATTCGCAAGACGCACGTGCGAGGTGTCAAAAGACGCGTCTCCACGCGGGCTAGCGAGCTATGAAATTACTAGAAATATATGCTATACAAAAATTTTGAGTTTTGGTCAAAAAACTGGATTTTTTTTTTTGACTGAAAAATGTGAAAAAACCTTTAATAAACACTACCAAACAGGACTCGGGGTGGCTGAGCGCGCACCGGAATACAGGTAAGGTAGGTAGGTATCTATTGAAACTACTATTAACGATGGTTCGGATAAGAATTTTGAGATAAAATTAGTTTTTGAAAATTCCTTCAAAAAATCTCACAAAAATTGCTAAGTCGATATACGAAAATATTTTTTCGCGTTATTGTCAATTTTTATTAGTCAAACTGTTGTACGGAACCTACCTATTTAAGATTGATTTGGCTGAAAACAGCTTCAAAATGCGTCACCTGGATGCAAAGTTATAACGATTTGATGTAATTATTGTCTAGCTAAGGTGGATTTCGTATATATGAATTTACTTGTTATGCAATTTTTTGAAGTTCTATATTCGCCAAAAACACGTGCGAGAAATCAAAAGACGCGTCTCCGCGCGGGCTAGCGAGCTATGAAATTACTAGAAATATATGCTATACAAAAAATTTGAGTTTTGGTCAAAGAACTGGTTTTTTTTTTTGACTGAAAAATGTGAAAAAACCGTTAATAAACACTACCAAACAGGACTCGGGGTGGCTGAGCGCGCACCGGAATACAGGTAAGGTAGGTAGGTATCTATTGAAACTACTATTAACGATGGTTCGGATAAGAATTTTGAGATAAAATTAGTTTTTGAAAATTCCTTCAAAAAATCTCACAAAAATTGCTAAGTCGATATACGAAAATATTTTTTCGCGTTATTGTCAATTTTTATTAATCAAACTGTTGTACGGAACCTACCTATTTAAGATTGATTTGGCTGAAAACAGCTTCAAAATGCGTCACCTGGATGCAAAGTTATAACGATTTGATGTAATTATTGTCTAGCTAAGGTGGATTTCGTATTATGAATTTACTTGTTATGCAATTTTTTTAAGTTCTATATTCGCCAGACGCACGTGCGTGAAGTCAAAAGACGCGTCTCCGCGCGGACTAGCGAGCTATGAAATTCTTAGAAATATATGCTATACAAAAAATTTGAGTTTTGGTCAAAGAACTGGTTTTTTTTTTTGACTGAAAAATGTGAAAAAACCTTTAATAAACACTACCAAACAGGACTCGGGGTGGCTGAGCGCGCACCGGAATACAGGTAAGGTAGGTAGGTATCTATTGAAACTACTATTAACGATGGGTCGGATAAGAATTTTGAGATAAAATTAGTTTTTGAAAATTCCTTCAAAAAATCTCACAAAAATTGCTAAGTCGATATACGAAAATATTTTTTCGCGTTATTGTCAATTTTTATTAGTCAAACTGTTGTACGGAACCTACCTATTTAAGATTGATTTGGCTGAAAACAGCTTCAAAATGCGTCACCTGGATGCAAAGTTATAACGATTTGATGTAATTATTGTCTAGCTAAGGTGGATTTCGTATTATGAATTTACTTGTTATGCAATTTTTTGAAGATCTATATTCGCAAGACGCACGTGCGAGGTGTCAAAAGACGCGTCTCCACGCGGGCTAGCGAGCTATGAAATTACTAGAAATATATGCTATACAAAAATTTTGAGTTTTGGTCAAAAAACTGGATTTTTTTTTTTGACTGAAAAATGTGAAAAAACCTTTAATAAACACTACCAAACAGGACTCGGGGTGGCTGAGCGCGCACCGGAATACAGGTAAGGTAGGTAGGTATCTATTGAAACTACTATTAACGATGGTTCGGATAAGAATTTTGAGATAAAATTAGTTTTTGAAAATTCCTTCAAAAAATCTCACAAAAATTGCTAAGTCGATATACGAAAATATTTTTTCGCGTTATTGTCAATTTTTATTAGTCAAACTGTTGTACGGAACCTACCTATTTAAGATTGATTTGGCTGAAAACAGCTTCAAAATGCGTCACCTGGATGCAAAGTTATAACGATTTGATGTAATTATTGTCTAGCTAAGGTGGATTTCGTATATATGAATTTACTTGTTATGCAATTTTTTGAAGTTCTATATTCGCCAAAAACACGTGCGAGAAATCAAAAGACGCGTCTCCGCGCGGGCTAGCGAGCTATGAAATTACTAGAAATATATGCTATACAAAAAATTTGAGTTTTGGTCAAAGAACTGGTTTTTTTTTTTGACTGAAAAATGTGAAAAAACCGTAAATAAACACTACCAAACAGGACTCGGGGTGGCTGAGCGCGCACCGGAATACAGGTAAGGTAGGTAGGTATCTATTGAAACTACTATTAACGATGGTTCGGATAAGAATTTTGAGATAAAATTAGTTTTTGAAAATTCCTTCAAAAAATCTCACAAAAATTGCTAAGTCGATATACGAAAATATTTTTTCGCGTAATTGTCAATTTTTATTAGTCAAACTGTTGTACGGAACCTACCTATTTAAGATTGATTTGGCTGAAAACAGCTTCAAAATGCGTCACCTGGGTGCAAAGTTATAACGATTTGATGTAATTATTGTCTAGCTAAGGTGGATTTCGTATATATATGAATTTACTTGTTATGCAATTTTTTGAAGATCTATATTCGCAAGACGCACGTGCGAGGTGTCAAAAGACGCGTCTCCACGCGGGCTAGCGAGCTATGAAATTACTAGAAATATATGCTATACAAAAATTTTGAGTTTTGGTCAAAAAACTGGATTTTTTTTTTTGACTGAAAAATGTGAAAAAACCTTTAATAAACACTACCAAACAGGACTCGAGGTGGCTGAGCGCGCACCGGAATACAGGTAAGGTAGGTAGGTATCTATTGAAACTACTATTAACGATGGTTCGGATAAGAATTTTGAGATAAAATTAGTTTTTGAAAATTCCTTCAAAAAATCTCACAAAAATTGCTAAGTCGATATACGAAAATATTTTTTCGCGTTATTGTCAATTTTTATTAGTCAAACTGTTGTACGGAACCTACCTATTTAAGATTGATTTGGCTGAAAACAGCTTCAAAATGCGTCACCTGGATGCAAAGTTATAACGATTTGATGTAATTATTGTCTAGCTAAGGTGGATTTCGTATTATGAATTTACTTGTTATGCAATTTTTTTAAGTTCTATATTCGCCAGACGCACGTGCGTGAAGTCAAAAGACGCGTCTCCGCGCGGACTAGCGAGCTATGAAATTCTTAGAAATATATGCTATACAAAAAATTTGAGTTTTGGTCAAAGAACTGGTTTTTTTTTTTGACTGAAAAATGTGAAAAAACCTTTAATAAACACTACCAAACAGGACTCGGGGTGGCTGAGCGCGCACCGGAATACAGGTAAGGTAGGTAGGTATCTATTGAAACTACTATTAACGATGGTTCGGATAAGAATTTTGAGATAAAATTAGTTTTTGAAAATTCCTTCAAAAAATCTCACAAAAATTGCTAAGTCGATATACGAAAATATTTTTTCGCGTTATTGTCAATTTTTATTAGTCAAACTGTTGTACGGAACCTACCTATTTAAGATTGATTTGGCTGAAAACAGCTTCAAAATGCGTCACCTGGGTGCAAAGTTATAACGATTTGATGTAATTATTGTCTAGCTAAGGTGGATTTCGTATATATATGAATTTACTTGTTATGCAATTTTTTGAAGATCTATATTCGCAAGACGCACGTGCGAGGTGTCAAAAGACGCGTCTCCACGCGGGCTAGCGAGCTATGAAATTACTAGAAATATATGCTATACAAAAATTTTGAGTTTTGGTCAAAAAACTGGATTTTTTTTTTTGACTGAAAAATGTGAAAAAACCTTTAATAAACACTACCAAACAGGACTCGGGGTGGCTGAGCGCGCACCGGAATACAGGTAAGGTAGGTAGGTATCTATTGAAACTACTATTAACGATGGTTCGGATAAGAATTTTGAGATAAAATTAGTTTTTGAAAATTCCTTCAAAAAATCTCACAAAAATTGCTAAGTCGATATACGAAAATATTTTTTCGCGTTATTGTCAATTTTTATTAGTCAAACTGTTGTACGGAACCTACCTATTTAAGATTGATTTGGCTGAAAACAGCTTCAAAATGCGTCACCTGGATGCAAAGTTATAACGATTTGATGTAATTATTGTCTAGCTAAGGTGGATTTCGTATATATGAATTTACTTGTTATGCAATTTTTTGAAGTTCTATATTCGCCAAAAACACGTGCGAGAAATCAAAAGACGCGTCTCCGCGCGGGCTAGCGAGCTATGAAATTACTAGAAATATATGCTATACAAAAAATTTGAGTTTTGGTCAAAGAACTGGTTTTTTTTTTTGACTGAAAAATGTGAAAAAACCGTAAATAAACACTACCAAACAGGACTCGGGGTGGCTGAGCGCGCACCGGAATACAGGTAAGGTAGGTAGGTATCTATTGAAACTACTATTAACGATGGTTCGGATAAGAATTTTGAGATAAAATTAGTTTTTGAAAATTCCTTCAAAAAATCTCACAAAAATTGCTAAGTCGATATACGAAAATATTTTTTCGCGTAATTGTCAATTTTTATTAGTCAAACTGTTGTACGGAACCTACCTATTTAAGATTGATTTGGCTGAAAACAGCTTCAAAATGCGTCACCTGGGTGCAAAGTTATAACGATTTGATGTAATTATTGTCTAGCTAAGGTGGATTTCGTATATATATGAATTTACTTGTTATGCAATTTTTTGAAGATCTATATTCGCAAGACGCACGTGCGAGGTGTCAAAAGACGCGTCTCCACGCGGGCTAGCGAGCTATGAAATTACTAGAAATATATGCTATACAAAAATTTTGAGTTTTGGTCAAAAAACTGGATTTTTTTTTTTGACTGAAAAATGTGAAAAAACCTTTAATAAACACTACCAAACAGGACTCGAGGTGGCTGAGCGCGCACCGGAATACAGGTAAGGTAGGTAGGTATCTATTGAAACTACTATTAACGATGGTTCGGATAAGAATTTTGAGATAAAATTAGTTTTTGAAAATTCCTTCAAAAAATCTCACAAAAATTGCTAAGTCGATATACGAAAATATTTTTTCGCGTTATTGTCAATTTTTATTAATCAAACTGTTGTACGGAACCTACCTATTTAAGATTGATTTGGCTGAAAACAGCTTCAAAATGCGTCACCTGGATGCAAAGTTATAACGATTTGATGTAATTATTGTCTAGCTAAGGTGGATTTCGTATTATGAATTTACTTGTTATGCAATTTTTTTAAGTTCTATATTCGCCAGACGCACGTGCGTGAAGTCAAAAGACGCGTCTCCGCGCGGACTAGCGAGCTATGAAATTCTTAGAAATATATGCTATACAAAAAATTTGAGTTTTGGTCAAAGAACTGGTTTTTTTTTTTGACTGAAAAATGTGAAAAAACCTTTAATAAACACTACCAAACAGGACTCGGGGTGGCTGAGCGCGCACCGGAATACAGGTAAGGTAGGTAGGTATCTATTGAAACTACTATTAACGATGGGTCGGATAAGAATTTTGAGATAAAATTAGTTTTTGAAAATTCCTTCAAAAAATCTCACAAAAATTGCTAAGTCGATATACGAAAATATTTTTTCGCGTTATTGTCAATTTTTATTAGTCAAACTGTTGTACGGAACCTACCTATTTAAGATTGATTTGGCTGAAAACAGCTTCAAAATGCGTCACCTGGATGCAAAGTTATAACGATTTGATGTAATTATTGTCTAGCTAAGGTGGATTTCGTATTATGAATTTACTTGTTATGCAATTTTTTTAAGTTCTATATTCGCCAGACGCACGTGCGTGGTGTCAAAAGACGCGTCTCCGCGCGGACTAGCGAGCTATGAAATTCTTAGAAATATATGCTATACAAAAAATTTGAGTTTTGGTCAAAGAACTGGTTTTTTTTTTGACTGAAAAATGTGAAAAAACCTTTAATAAACACTACCAAACAGGACTCGGGGTAGCTGAGTGCGCACCGGAATACAGGTAAGGTAGGTAGGTATCTATTGAAACTACTATTAACGATGGTTCGGATAAGAATTTTGAGATAAAATTAGTTTTTGAAAATTCCTTCAAAAAATCTCACAAGAATTGCTAAGTCGATATACGAAAATATTTTTTCGCGTAATTGTCAATTTTTATTAGTCAAACTGTTGTACGGAACCTACCTATTTAAGATTGATTTGGCTGAAAACAGCTTCAAAATGCGTCACCTGGATGCAAAGTTATAACGATTTGATGTAATTATTGTCTAGCTAAGGTGGATTTCGTATTATGAATTTACTTGTTATGCAATTTTTTTAAGTTCTATATTCGCCAGACGCACGTGCGTGAAGTCAAAAGACGCGTCTCCGCGCGGACTAGCGAGCTATGAAATTCTTAGAAATATATGCTATACAAAAAATTTGAGTTTTGGTCAAAGAACTGGTTTTTTTTTTTGACTGAAAAATGTGAAAAAACCTTTAATAAACACTACCAAACAGGACTCGGGGTGGCTGAGCGCGCACCGGAATACAGGTAAGGTAGGTAGGTATCTATTGAAACTACTATTAACGATGGTTCGGATAAGAATTTTGAGATAAAATTAGTTTTTGAAAATTCCTTCAAAAAATCTCACAAAAATTGCTAAGTCGATATACGAAAATATTTTTTCGCGTTATTGTCAATTTTTATTAGTCAAACTGTTGTACGGAACCTACCTATTTAAGATTGATTTGGCTGAAAACAGCTTCAAAATGCGTCACCTGGATGCAAAGTTATAACGATTTGATGTAATTATTGTCTAGCTAAGGTGGATTTCGTATTATGAATTTACTTGTTATGCAATTTTTTTAAGTTCTATATTCGCCAGACGCACGTGCGTGGTGTCAAAAGACGCGTCTCCGCGCGGACTAGCGAGCTATGAAATTCTTAGAAATATATGCTATACAAAAAATTTGAGTTTTGGTCAAAGAACTGGTTTTTTTTTTGACTGAAAAATGTGAAAAAACCTTTAATAAACACTACCAAACAGGACTCGGGGTGGCTGAGTGCGCACCGGAATACAGGTAAGGTAGGTAGGTATCTATTGAAACTACTATTAACGATGGTTCGGATAAGAATTTTGAGATAAAATTAGTTTTTGAAAATTCCTTCAAAAAATCTCACAAAAATTGCTAAGTCGATATACGAAAATATTTTTTCGCGTAATTGTCAATTTTTATTAGTCAAACTGTTGTACGGAACCTACCTATTTAAGATTGATTTGGCTGAAAACAGCTTCAAAATGCGTCACCTGGATGCAAAGTTATAAAGATTTGATGTAAATATTGTCTAGCTAAGGTGGATTTCGTATATATGAATTTACTTGTTATCCAATTTTTTGAAGTTCTATATTCGCCAGACGCACGTGCGTGGTGTCAAAAGACGCGTCTCCGCGCGGACTAGCGAGCTATGAAATTCTTAGAAATATATGCTATACAAAAAATTTGAGTTTTGGTCAAAGAACTGGTTTTTTTTTTGACTGAAAAATGTGAAAAAACCTTTAATAAACACTACCAAACAGGACTCGGGGTGGCTGAGCGCGCACCGGAATACAGGTAAGGTAGGTAGGTATCTATTGAAACTACTATTAACGATGGTTCGGATAAGAATTTTGAGATAAAATTAGTTTTTGAAAATTCCTTCAAAATATCTCACAAAAATTGCTAAGTCGATATACGAAAATATTTTTTCGCGTAATTGTCAATTTTTATTAGTCAAACTGTTGTACGGAACCTACCTATTTAAGATTGATTTGGCTGAAAACAGCTTCAAAATGCGTCACCTGGATGCAAAGTTATAACGATTTGATGTAATTATTGTCTAGCTAAGGTGGATTTCGTATATATGAATTTACTTGTTATGCAATTTTTTGAAGTTCTATATTCGCCAAAAACACGTGCGAGAAATCAAAAGACGCGTCTCCGCGCGGGCTAGCGAGCTATGAAATTACTAGAAATATATGCTATACAAAAAATTTGAGTTTTGGTCAAAGAACTGGTTTTTTTTTTTGACTGAAAAATGTGAAAAAACCGTTAATAAACACTACCAAACAGGACTCGGGGTGGCTGAGCGCGCACCGGAATACAGGTAAGGTAGGTAGGTATCTATTGAAACTACTATTAACGATGGTTCGGATAAGAATTTTGAGATAAAATTAGTTTTTGAAAATTCCTTCAAAAAATCTCACAAAAATTGCTAAGTCGATATACGAAAATATTTTTTCGCGTAATTGTCAATTTTTATTAGTCAAACTGTTGTACGGAACCTACCTATTTAAGATTGATTTGGCTGAAAACAGCTTCAAAATGCATCACCTGGGTGCAAAGTTATAACGATTTGATGTAATTATTGTCTAGCTAAGGTGGATTTCGTATATATATGAATTTACTTGTTATGCAATTTTTTGAAGATCTATATTCGCAAGACGCACGTGCGAGGTGTCAAAAGACGCGTCTCCACGCGGGCTAGCGAGCTATGAAATTACTAGAAATATATGCTATACAAAAATTTTGAGTTTTGGTCAAAAAACTGGATTTTTTTTTTTGACTGAAAAATGTGAAAAAACCTTTAATAAACACTACCAAACAGGACTCGAGGTGGCTGAGCGCGCACCGGAATACAGGTAAGGTAGGTAGGTATCTATTGAAACTACTATTAACGATGGTTCGGATAAGAATTTTGAGATAAAATTAGTTTTTGAAAATTCCTTCAAAAAATCTCACAAAAATTGCTAAGTCGATATACGAAAATATTTTTTCGCGTTATTGTCAATTTTTATTAGTCAAACTGTTGTACGGAACCTACCTATTTAAGATTGATTTGGCTGAAAACAGCTTCAAAATGCGTCACCTGGATGCAAAGTTATAACGATTTGATGTAATTATTGTCTAGCTAAGGTGGATTTCGTATTATGAATTTACTTGTTATGCAATTTTTTTAAGTTCTATATTCGCCAGACGCACGTGCGTGAAGTCAAAAGACGCGTCTCCGCGCGGACTAGCGAGCTATGAAATTCTTAGAAATATATGCTATACAAAAAATTTGAGTTTTGGTCAAAGAACTGGTTTTTTTTTTTGACTGAAAAATGTGAAAAAACCTTTAATAAACACTACCAAACAGGACTCGGGGTGGCTGAGCGCGCACCGGAATACAGGTAAGGTAGGTAGGTATCTATTGAAACTACTATTAACGATGGTTCGGATAAGAATTTTGAGATAAAATTAGTTTTTGAAAATTCCTTCAAAAAATCTCACAAAAATTGCTAAGTCGATATACGAAAATATTTTTTCGCGTTATTGTCAATTTTTATTAGTCAAACTGTTGTACGGAACCTACCTATTTAAGATTGATTTGGCTGAAAACAGCTTCAAAATGCGTCACCTGGGTGCAAAGTTATAACGATTTGATGTAATTATTGTCTAGCTAAGGTGGATTTCGTATATATATGAATTTACTTGTTATGCAATTTTTTGAAGATCTATATTCGCAAGACGCACGTGCGAGGTGTCAAAAGACGCGTCTCCACGCGGGCTAGCGAGCTATGAAATTACTAGAAATATATGCTATACAAAAATTTTGAGTTTTGGTCAAAAAACTGGATTTTTTTTTTTGACTGAAAAATGTGAAAAAACCTTTAATAAACACTACCAAACAGGACTCGGGGTGGCTGAGCGCGCACCGGAATACAGGTAAGGTAGGTAGGTATCTATTGAAACTACTATTAACGATGGTTCGGATAAGAATTTTGAGATAAAATTAGTTTTTGAAAATTCCTTCAAAAAATCTCACAAAAATTGCTAAGTCGATATACGAAAATATTTTTTCGCGTTATTGTCAATTTTTATTAGTCAAACTGTTGTACGGAACCTACCTATTTAAGATTGATTTGGCTGAAAACAGCTTCAAAATGCGTCACCTGGATGCAAAGTTATAACGATTTGATGTAATTATTGTCTAGCTAAGGTGGATTTCGTATATATGAATTTACTTGTTATGCAATTTTTTGAAGTTCTATATTCGCCAAAAACACGTGCGAGAAATCAAAAGACGCGTCTCCGCGCGGGCTAGCGAGCTATGAAATTACTAGAAATATATGCTATACAAAAAATTTGAGTTTTGGTCAAAGAACTGGTTTTTTTTTTTGACTGAAAAATGTGAAAAAACCGTTAATAAACACTACCAAACAGGACTCGGGGTGGCTGAGCGCGCACCGGAATACAGGTAAGGTAGGTAGGTATCTATTGAAACTACTATTAACGATGGTTCGGATAAGAATTTTGAGATAAAATTAGTTTTTGAAAATTCCTTCAAAAAATCTCACAAAAATTGCTAAGTCGATATACGAAAATATTTTTTCGCGTAATTGTCAATTTTTATTAGTCAAACTGTTGTACGGAACCTACCTATTTAAGATTGATTTGGCTGAAAACAGCTTCAAAATGCGTCACCTGGGTGCAAAGTTATAACGATTTGATGTAATTATTGTCTAGCTAAGGTGGATTTCGTATATATATGAATTTACTTGTTATGCAATTTTTTGAAGATCTATATTCGCAAGACGCACGTGCGAGGTGTCAAAAGACGCGTCTCCACGCGGGCTAGCGAGCTATGAAATTACTAGAAATATATGCTATACAAAAATTTTGAGTTTTGGTCAAAAAACTGGATTTTTTTTTTTGACTGAAAAATGTGAAAAAACCTTTAATAAACACTACCAAACAGGACTCGAGGTGGCTGAGCGCGCACCGGAATACAGGTAAGGTAGGTAGGTATCTATTGAAACTACTATTAACGATGGTTCGGATAAGAATTTTGAGATAAAATTAGTTTTTGAAAATTCCTTCAAAAAATCTCACAAAAATTGCTAAGTCGATATACGAAAATATTTTTTCGCGTTATTGTCAATTTTTATTAGTCAAACTGTTGTACGGAACCTACCTATTTAAGATTGATTTGGCTGAAAACAGCTTCAAAATGCGTCACCTGGATGCAAAGTTATAACGATTTGATGTAATTATTGTCTAGCTAAGGTGGATTTCGTATTATGAATTTACTTGTTATGCAATTTTTTTAAGTTCTATATTCGCCAGACGCACGTGCGTGAAGTCAAAAGACGCGTCTCCGCGCGGACTAGCGAGCTATGAAATTCTTAGAAATATATGCTATACAAAAAATTTGAGTTTTGGTCAAAGAACTGGTTTTTTTTTTTGACTGAAAAATGTGAAAAAACCGTAAATAAACACTACCAAACAGGACTCGGGGTGGCTGAGCGCGCACCGGAATACAGGTAAGGTAGGTAGGTATCTATTGAAACTACTATTAACGATGGTTCGGATAAGAATTTTGAGATAAAATTAGTTTTTGAAAATTCCTTCAAAAAATCTCACAAAAATTGCTAAGTCGATATACGAAAATATTTTTTCGCGTTATTGTCAATTTTTATTAGTCAAACTGTTGTACGGAACCTACCTATTTAAGATTGATTTGGCTGAAAACAGCTTCAAAATGCGTCACCTGGGTGCAAAGTTATAACGATTTGATGTAATTATTGTCTAGCTAAGGTGGATTTCGTATATATATGAATTTACTTGTTATGCAATTTTTTGAAGATCTATATTCGCAAGACGCACGTGCGAGGTGTCAAAAGACGCGTCTCCACGCGGGCTAGCGAGCTATGAAATTACTAGAAATATATGCTATACAAAAATTTTGAGTTTTGGTCAAAAAACTGGATTTTTTTTTTTGACTGAAAAATGTGAAAAAACCTTTAATAAACACTACCAAACAGGACTCGGGGTGGCTGAGCGCGCACCGGAATACAGGTAAGGTAGGTAGGTATCTATTGAAACTACTATTAACGATGGTTCGGATAAGAATTTTGAGATAAAATTAGTTTTTGAAAATTCCTTCAAAAAATCTCACAAAAATTGCTAAGTCGATATACGAAAATATTTTTTCGCGTTATTGTCAATTTTTATTAGTCAAACTGTTGTACGGAACCTACCTATTTAAGATTGATTTGGCTGAAAACAGCTTCAAAATGCGTCACCTGGATGCAAAGTTATAACGATTTGATGTAATTATTGTCTAGCTAAGGTGGATTTCGTATATATGAATTTACTTGTTATGCAATTTTTTGAAGTTCTATATTCGCCAAAAACACGTGCGAGAAATCAAAAGACGCGTCTCCGCGCGGGCTAGCGAGCTATGAAATTACTAGAAATATATGCTATACAAAAAATTTGAGTTTTGGTCAAAGAACTGGTTTTTTTTTTTGACTGAAAAATGTGAAAAAACCGTAAATAAACACTACCAAACAGGACTCGGGGTGGCTGAGCGCGCACCGGAATACAGGTAAGGTAGGTAGGTATCTATTGAAACTACTATTAACGATGGTTCGGATAAGAATTTTGAGATAAAATTAGTTTTTGAAAATTCCTTCAAAAAATCTCACAAAAATTGCTAAGTCGATATACGAAAATATTTTTTCGCGTAATTGTCAATTTTTATTAGTCAAACTGTTGTACGGAACCTACCTATTTAAGATTGATTTGGCTGAAAACAGCTTCAAAATGCGTCACCTGGGTGCAAAGTTATAACGATTTGATGTAATTATTGTCTAGCTAAGGTGGATTTCGTATATATATGAATTTACTTGTTATGCAATTTTTTGAAGATCTATATTCGCAAGACGCACGTGCGAGGTGTCAAAAGACGCGTCTCCACGCGGGCTAGCGAGCTATGAAATTACTAGAAATATATGCTATACAAAAATTTTGAGTTTTGGTCAAAAAACTGGATTTTTTTTTTTGACTGAAAAATGTGAAAAAACCTTTAATAAACACTACCAAACAGGACTCGAGGTGGCTGAGCGCGCACCGGAATACAGGTAAGGTAGGTAGGTATCTATTGAAACTACTATTAACGATGGTTCGGATAAGAATTTTGAGATAAAATTAGTTTTTGAAAATTCCTTCAAAAAATCTCACAAAAATTGCTAAGTCGATATACGAAAATATTTTTTCGCGTTATTGTCAATTTTTATTAGTCAAACTGTTGTACGGAACCTACCTATTTAAGATTGATTTGGCTGAAAACAGCTTCAAAATGCGTCACCTGGATGCAAAGTTATAACGATTTGATGTAATTATTGTCTAGCTAAGGTGGATTTCGTATTATGAATTTACTTGTTATGCAATTTTTTTAAGTTCTATATTCGCCAGACGCACGTGCGTGAAGTCAAAAGACGCGTCTCCGCGCGGACTAGCGAGCTATGAAATTCTTAGAAATATATGCTATACAAAAAATTTGAGTTTTGGTCAAAGAACTGGTTTTTTTTTTTGACTGAAAAATGTGAAAAAACCTTTAATAAACACTACCAAACAGGACTCGGGGTGGCTGAGCGCGCACCGGAATACAGGTAAGGTAGGTAGGTATCTATTGAAACTACTATTAACGATGGGTCGGATAAGAATTTTGAGATAAAATTAGTTTTTGAAAATTCCTTCAAAAAATCTCACAAAAATTGCTAAGTCGATATACGAAAATATTTTTTCGCGTTATTGTCAATTTTTATTAGTCAAACTGTTGTACGGAACCTACCTATTTAAGATTGATTTGGCTGAAAACAGCTTCAAAATGCGTCACCTGGATGCAAAGTTATAACGATTTGATGTAATTATTGTCTAGCTAAGGTGGATTTCGTATTATGAATTTACTTGTTATGCAATTTTTTTAAGTTCTATATTCGCCAGACGCACGTGCGTGGTGTCAAAAGACGCGTCTCCGCGCGGACTAGCGAGCTATGAAATTCTTAGAAATATATGCTATACAAAAAATTTGAGTTTTGGTCAAAGAACTGGTTTTTTTTTTGACTGAAAAATGTGAAAAAACCTTTAATAAACACTACCAAACAGGACTCGGGGTAGCTGAGTGCGCACCGGAATACAGGTAAGGTAGGTAGGTATCTATTGAAACTACTATTAACGATGGTTCGGATAAGAATTTTGAGATAAAATTAGTTTTTGAAAATTCCTTCAAAAAATCTCACAAGAATTGCTAAGTCGATATACGAAAATATTTTTTCGCGTAATTGTCAATTTTTATTAGTCAAACTGTTGTACGGAACCTACCTATTTAAGATTGATTTGGCTGAAAACAGCTTCAAAATGCGTCACCTGGATGCAAAGTTATAACGATTTGATGTAATTATTGTCTAGCTAAGGTGGATTTCGTATTATGAATTTACTTGTTATGCAATTTTTTTAAGTTCTATATTCGCCAGACGCACGTGCGTGAAGTCAAAAGACGCGTCTCCGCGCGGACTAGCGAGCTATGAAATTCTTAGAAATATATGCTATACAAAAAATTTGAGTTTTGGTCAAAGAACTGGTTTTTTTTTTTGACTGAAAAATGTGAAAAAACCTTTAATAAACACTACCAAACAGGACTCGGGGTGGCTGAGCGCGCACCGGAATACAGGTAAGGTAGGTAGGTATCTATTGAAACTACTATTAACGATGGTTCGGATAAGAATTTTGAGATAAAATTAGTTTTTGAAAATTCCTTCAAAAAATCTCACAAAAATTGCTAAGTCGATATACGAAAATATTTTTTCGCGTTATTGTCAATTTTTATTAGTCAAACTGTTGTACGGAACCTACCTATTTAAGATTGATTTGGCTGAAAACAGCTTCAAAATGCGTCACCTGGATGCAAAGTTATAACGATTTGATGTAATTATTGTCTAGCTAAGGTGGATTTCGTATTATGAATTTACTTGTTATGCAATTTTTTTAAGTTCTATATTCGCCAGACGCACGTGCGTGGTGTCAAAAGACGCGTCTCCGCGCGGACTAGCGAGCTATGAAATTCTTAGAAATATATGCTATACAAAAAATTTGAGTTTTGGTCAAAGAACTGGTTTTTTTTTTGACTGAAAAATGTGAAAAAACCTTTAATAAACACTACCAAACAGGACTCGGGGTGGCTGAGTGCGCACCGGAATACAGGTAAGGTAGGTAGGTATCTATTGAAACTACTATTAACGATGGTTCGGATAAGAATTTTGAGATAAAATTAGTTTTTGAAAATTCCTTCAAAAAATCTCACAAAAATTGCTAAGTCGATATACGAAAATATTTTTTCGCGTAATTGTCAATTTTTATTAGTCAAACTGTTGTACGGAACCTACCTATTTAAGATTGATTTGGCTGAAAACAGCTTCAAAATGCGTCACCTGGATGCAAAGTTATAAAGATTTGATGTAAATATTGTCTAGCTAAGGTGGATTTCGTATATATGAATTTACTTGTTATCCAATTTTTTGAAGTTCTATATTCGCCATAAACACGTGCGAGAAATCAAAAGACGCGTCTCCGCGCGGGCTAGCGAGCTATGAAATTACTTGAAATATATGCTATACAAAAAATTTGAGTTTTGGTCAAAGAACTGGTTTTTTTTTTTGACTGAAAAATGTGAAAAAACCGTTAATAAACACTACCAAACAGGACTCGGGGTGGCTGAGCGCGCACCGGAATACAGGTAAGGTAGGTAGGTATCTATTGAAACTACTATTAACGATGGTTCGGATAAGAATTTTGAGATAAAATTAGTTTTTGAAAATTCCTTCAAAAAATCTCACAAAAATTGCTAAGTCGATATACGAAAATATTTTTTCGCGTAATTGTCAATTTTTATTAGTCAAACTGTTGTACGGAACCTACCTATTTAAGATTGATTTGGCTGAAAACAGCTTCAAAATGCGTCACCTGGGTGCAAAGTTATAACGATTTGATGTAATTATTGTCTAGCTAAGGTGGATTTCGTATATATATGAATTTACTTGTTATGCAATTTTTTGAAGATCTATATTCGCAAGACGCACGTGCGAGGTGTCAAAAGACGCGTCTCCACGCGGGCTAGCGAGCTATGAAATTACTAGAAATATATGCTATACAAAAATTTTGAGTTTTGGTCAAAAAACTGGATTTTTTTTTTTGACTGAAAAATGTGAAAAAACCTTTAATAAACACTACCAAACAGGACTCGAGGTGGCTGAGCGCGCACCGGAATACAGGTAAGGTAGGTAGGTATCTATTGAAACTACTATTAACGATGGTTCGGATAAGAATTTTGAGATAAAATTAGTTTTTGAAAATTCCTTCAAAAAATCTCACAAAAATTGCTAAGTCGATATACGAAAATATTTTTTCGCGTTATTGTCAATTTTTATTAGTCAAACTGTTGTACGGAACCTACCTATTTAAGATTGATTTGGCTGAAAACAGCTTCAAAATGCGTCACCTGGATGCAAAGTTATAACGATTTGATGTAATTATTGTCTAGCTAAGGTGGATTTCGTATTATGAATTTACTTGTTATGCAATTTTTTTAAGTTCTATATTCGCCAGACGCACGTGCGTGAAGTCAAAAGACGCGTCTCCGCGCGGACTAGCGAGCTATGAAATTCTTAGAAATATATGCTATACAAAAAATTTGAGTTTTGGTCAAAGAACTGGTTTTTTTTTTTGACTGAAAAATGTGAAAAAACCTTTAATAAACACTACCAAACAGGACTCGGGGTGGCTGAGCGCGCACCGGAATACAGGTAAGGTAGGTAGGTATCTATTGAAACTACTATTAACGATGGGTCGGATAAGAATTTTGAGATAAAATTAGTTTTTGAAAATTCCTTCAAAAAATCTCACAAAAATTGCTAAGTCGATATACGAAAATATTTTTTCGCGTTATTGTCAATTTTTATTAGTCAAACTGTTGTACGGAACCTACCTATTTAAGATTGATTTGGCTGAAAACAGCTTCAAAATGCGTCACCTGGATGCAAAGTTATAACGATTTGATGTAATTATTGTCTAGCTAAGGTGGATTTCGTATTATGAATTTACTTGTTATGCAATTTTTTTAAGTTCTATATTCGCCAGACGCACGTGCGTGGTGTCAAAAGACGCGTCTCCGCGCGGACTAGCGAGCTATGAAATTCTTAGAAATATATGCTATACAAAAAATTTGAGTTTTGGTCAAAGAACTGGTTTTTTTTTTGACTGAAAAATGTGAAAAAACCTTTAATAAACACTACCAAACAGGACTCGGGGTAGCTGAGTGCGCACCGGAATACAGGTAAGGTAGGTAGGTATCTATTGAAACTACTATTAACGATGGTTCGGATAAGAATTTTGAGATAAAATTAGTTTTTGAAAATTCCTTCAAAAAATCTCACAAGAATTGCTAAGTCGATATACGAAAATATTTTTTCGCGTAATTGTCAATTTTTATTAGTCAAACTGTTGTACGGAACCTACCTATTTAAGATTGATTTGGCTGAAAACAGCTTCAAAATGCGTCACCTGGATGCAAAGTTATAACGATTTGATGTAATTATTGTCTAGCTAAGGTGGATTTCGTATTATGAATTTACTTGTTATGCAATTTTTTTAAGTTCTATATTCGCCAGACGCACGTGCGTGAAGTCAAAAGACGCGTCTCCGCGCGGACTAGCGAGCTATGAAATTCTTAGAAATATATGCTATACAAAAAATTTGAGTTTTGGTCAAAGAACTGGTTTTTTTTTTTGACTGAAAAATGTGAAAAAACCTTTAATAAACACTACCAAACAGGACTCGGGGTGGCTGAGCGCGCACCGGAATACAGGTAAGGTAGGTAGGTATCTATTGAAACTACTATTAACGATGGTTCGGATAAGAATTTTGAGATAAAATTAGTTTTTGAAAATTCCTTCAAAAAATCTCACAAAAATTGCTAAGTCGATATACGAAAATATTTTTTCGCGTTATTGTCAATTTTTATTAGTCAAACTGTTGTACGGAACCTACCTATTTAAGATTGATTTGGCTGAAAACAGCTTCAAAATGCGTCACCTGGATGCAAAGTTATAACGATTTGATGTAATTATTGTCTAGCTAAGGTGGATTTCGTATTATGAATTTACTTGTTATGCAATTTTTTTAAGTTCTATATTCGCCAGACGCACGTGCGTGGTGTCAAAAGACGCGTCTCCGCGCGGACTAGCGAGCTATGAAATTCTTAGAAATATATGCTATACAAAAAATTTGAGTTTTGGTCAAAGAACTGGTTTTTTTTTTGACTGAAAAATGTGAAAAAACCTTTAATAAACACTACCAAACAGGACTCGGGGTGGCTGAGTGCGCACCGGAATACAGGTAAGGTAGGTAGGTATCTATTGAAACTACTATTAACGATGGTTCGGATAAGAATTTTGAGATAAAATTAGTTTTTGAAAATTCCTTCAAAAAATCTCACAAAAATTGCTAAGTCGATATACGAAAATATTTTTTCGCGTAATTGTCAA
This sequence comes from Tiliacea citrago, assembly GCA_963921375.1. Lineage (NCBI taxonomy): Eukaryota > Metazoa > Arthropoda > Insecta > Lepidoptera > Noctuidae > Tiliacea > Tiliacea citrago. The sequence goes on along the minus strand of OY992807.1, from coordinate 15,536,238 downwards.
TTTTTATTAGTCAAACTGTTGTACGGAACCTACCTATTTAAGATTGATTTGGCTGAAAACAGCTTCAAAATGCGTCACCTGGATGCAAAGTTATAAAGATTTGATGTAAATATTGTCTAGCTAAGGTGGATTTCGTATATATGAATTTACTTGTTATCCAATTTTTTGAAGTTCTATATTCGCCATAAACACGTGCGAGAAATCAAAAGACGCGTCTCCGCGCGGGCTAGCGAGCTATGAAATTACTTGAAATATATGCTATACAAAAAATTTGAGTTTTGGTCAAAGAACTGGTTTTTTTTTTTGACTGAAAAATGTGAAAAAACCGTTAATAAACACTACCAAACAGGACTCGGGGTGGCTGAGCGCGCACCGGAATACAGGTAAGGTAGGTAGGTATCTATTGAAACTACTATTAACGATGGTTCGGATAAGAATTTTGAGATAAAATTAGTTTTTGAAAATTCCTTCAAAAAATCTCACAAAAATTGCTAAGTCGATATACGAAAATATTTTTTCGCGTAATTGTCAATTTTTATTAGTCAAACTGTTGTACGGAACCTACCTATTTAAGATTGATTTGGCTGAAAACAGCTTCAAAATGCGTCACCTGGGTGCAAAGTTATAACGATTTGATGTAATTATTGTCTAGCTAAGGTGGATTTCGTATATATATGAATTTACTTGTTATGCAATTTTTTGAAGATCTATATTCGCAAGACGCACGTGCGAGGTGTCAAAAGACGCGTCTCCACGCGGGCTAGCGAGCTATGAAATTACTAGAAATATATGCTATACAAAAATTTTGAGTTTTGGTCAAAAAACTGGATTTTTTTTTTTGACTGAAAAATGTGAAAAAACCTTTAATAAACACTACCAAACAGGACTCGAGGTGGCTGAGCGCGCACCGGAATACAGGTAAGGTAGGTAGGTATCTATTGAAACTACTATTAACGATGGTTCGGATAAGAATTTTGAGATAAAATTAGTTTTTGAAAATTCCTTCAAAAAATCTCACAAAAATTGCTAAGTCGATATACGAAAATATTTTTTCGCGTTATTGTCAATTTTTATTAGTCAAACTGTTGTACGGAACCTACCTATTTAAGATTGATTTGGCTGAAAACAGCTTCAAAATGCGTCACCTGGATGCAAAGTTATAACGATTTGATGTAATTATTGTCTAGCTAAGGTGGATTTCGTATTATGAATTTACTTGTTATGCAATTTTTTTAAGTTCTATATTCGCCAGACGCACGTGCGTGAAGTCAAAAGACGCGTCTCCGCGCGGACTAGCGAGCTATGAAATTCTTAGAAATATATGCTATACAAAAAATTTGAGTTTTGGTCAAAGAACTGGTTTTTTTTTTTGACTGAAAAATGTGAAAAAACCTTTAATAAACACTACCAAACAGGACTCGGGGTGGCTGAGCGCGCACCGGAATACAGGTAAGGTAGGTAGGTATCTATTGAAACTACTATTAACGATGGTTCGGATAAGAATTTTGAGATAAAATTAGTTTTTGAAAATTCCTTCAAAAAATCTCACAAAAATTGCTAAGTCGATATACGAAAATATTTTTTCGCGTTATTGTCAATTTTTATTAGTCAAACTGTTGTACGGAACCTACCTATTTAAGATTGATTTGGCTGAAAACAGCTTCAAAATGCGTCACCTGGGTGCAAAGTTATAACGATTTGATGTAATTATTGTCTAGCTAAGGTGGATTTCGTATATATATGAATTTACTTGTTATGCAATTTTTTGAAGATCTATATTCGCAAGACGCACGTGCGAGGTGTCAAAAGACGCGTCTCCACGCGGGCTAGCGAGCTATGAAATTACTAGAAATATATGCTATACAAAAATTTTGAGTTTTGGTCAAAAAACTGGATTTTTTTTTTTGACTGAAAAATGTGAAAAAACCTTTAATAAACACTACCAAACAGGACTCGGGGTGGCTGAGCGCGCACCGGAATACAGGTAAGGTAGGTAGGTATCTATTGAAACTACTATTAACGATGGTTCGGATAAGAATTTTGAGATAAAATTAGTTTTTGAAAATTCCTTCAAAAAATCTCACAAAAATTGCTAAGTCGATATACGAAAATATTTTTTCGCGTTATTGTCAATTTTTATTAGTCAAACTGTTGTACGGAACCTACCTATTTAAGATTGATTTGGCTGAAAACAGCTTCAAAATGCGTCACCTGGATGCAAAGTTATAACGATTTGATGTAATTATTGTCTAGCTAAGGTGGATTTCGTATATATGAATTTACTTGTTATGCAATTTTTTGAAGTTCTATATTCGCCAAAAACACGTGCGAGAAATCAAAAGACGCGTCTCCGCGCGGGCTAGCGAGCTATGAAATTACTAGAAATATATGCTATACAAAAAATTTGAGTTTTGGTCAAAGAACTGGTTTTTTTTTTTGACTGAAAAATGTGAAAAAACCGTTAATAAACACTACCAAACAGGACTCGGGGTGGCTGAGCGCGCACCGGAATACAGGTAAGGTAGGTAGGTATCTATTGAAACTACTATTAACGATGGTTCGGATAAGAATTTTGAGATAAAATTAGTTTTTGAAAATTCCTTCAAAAAATCTCACAAAAATTGCTAAGTCGATATACGAAAATATTTTTTCGCGTAATTGTCAATTTTTATTAGTCAAACTGTTGTACGGAACCTACCTATTTAAGATTGATTTGGCTGAAAACAGCTTCAAAATGCGTCACCTGGGTGCAAAGTTATAACGATTTGATGTAATTATTGTCTAGCTAAGGTGGATTTCGTATATATATGAATTTACTTGTTATGCAATTTTTTGAAGATCTATATTCGCAAGACGCACGTGCGAGGTGTCAAAAGACGCGTCTCCACGCGGGCTAGCGAGCTATGAAATTACTAGAAATATATGCTATACAAAAATTTTGAGTTTTGGTCAAAAAACTGGATTTTTTTTTTTGACTGAAAAATGTGAAAAAACCTTTAATAAACACTACCAAACAGGACTCGAGGTGGCTGAGCGCGCACCGGAATACAGGTAAGGTAGGTAGGTATCTATTGAAACTACTATTAACGATGGTTCGGATAAGAATTTTGAGATAAAATTAGTTTTTGAAAATTCCTTCAAAAAATCTCACAAAAATTGCTAAGTCGATATACGAAAATATTTTTTCGCGTTATTGTCAATTTTTATTAGTCAAACTGTTGTACGGAACCTACCTATTTAAGATTGATTTGGCTGAAAACAGCTTCAAAATGCGTCACCTGGATGCAAAGTTATAACGATTTGATGTAATTATTGTCTAGCTAAGGTGGATTTCGTATTATGAATTTACTTGTTATGCAATTTTTTTAAGTTCTATATTCGCCAGACGCACGTGCGTGGTGTCAAAAGACGCGTCTCCGCGCGGACTAGCGAGCTATGAAATTCTTAGAAATATATGCTATACAAAAAATTTGAGTTTTGGTCAAAGAACTGGTTTTTTTTTTGACTGAAAAATGTGAAAAAACCTTTAATAAACACTACCAAACAGGACTCGGGGTGGCTGAGTGCGCACCGGAATACAGGTAAGGTAGGTAGGTATCTATTGAAACTACTATTAACGATGGTTCGGATAAGAATTTTGAGATAAAATTAGTTTTTGAAAATTCCTTCAAAAAATCTCACAAAAATTGCTAAGTCGATATACGAAAATATTTTTTCGCGTAATTGTCAATTTTTATTAGTCAAACTGTTGTACGGAACCTACCTATTTAAGATTGATTTGGCTGAAAACAGCTTCAAAATGCGTCACCTGGATGCAAAGTTATAAAGATTTGATGTAAATATTGTCTAGCTAAGGTGGATTTCGTATATATGAATTTACTTGTTATCCAATTTTTTGAAGTTCTATATTCGCCATAAACACGTGCGAGAAATCAAAAGACGCGTCTCCGCGCGGGCTAGCGAGCTATGAAATTACTTGAAATATATGCTATACAAAAAATTTGAGTTTTGGTCAAAGAACTGGTTTTTTTTTTTGACTGAAAAATGTGAAAAAACCGTTAATAAACACTACCAAACAGGACTCGGGGTGGCTGAGCGCGCACCGGAATACAGGTAAGGTAGGTAGGTATCTATTGAAACTACTATTAACGATGGTTCGGATAAGAATTTTGAGATAAAATTAGTTTTTGAAAATTCCTTCAAAAAATCTCACAAAAATTGCTAAGTCGATATACGAAAATATTTTTTCGCGTAATTGTCAATTTTTATTAGTCAAACTGTTGTACGGAACCTACCTATTTAAGATTGATTTGGCTGAAAACAGCTTCAAAATGCGTCACCTGGGTGCAAAGTTATAACGATTTGATGTAATTATTGTCTAGCTAAGGTGGATTTCGTATATATATGAATTTACTTGTTATGCAATTTTTTGAAGATCTATATTCGCAAGACGCACGTGCGAGGTGTCAAAAGACGCGTCTCCACGCGGGCTAGCGAGCTATGAAATTACTAGAAATATATGCTATACAAAAATTTTGAGTTTTGGTCAAAAAACTGGATTTTTTTTTTTGACTGAAAAATGTGAAAAAACCTTTAATAAACACTACCAAACAGGACTCGAGGTGGCTGAGCGCGCACCGGAATACAGGTAAGGTAGGTAGGTATCTATTGAAACTACTATTAACGATGGTTCGGATAAGAATTTTGAGATAAAATTAGTTTTTGAAAATTCCTTCAAAAAATCTCACAAAAATTGCTAAGTCGATATACGAAAATATTTTTTCGCGTTATTGTCAATTTTTATTAGTCAAACTGTTGTACGGAACCTACCTATTTAAGATTGATTTGGCTGAAAACAGCTTCAAAATGCGTCACCTGGATGCAAAGTTATAACGATTTGATGTAATTATTGTCTAGCTAAGGTGGATTTCGTATTATGAATTTACTTGTTATGCAATTTTTTTAAGTTCTATATTCGCCAGACGCACGTGCGTGAAGTCAAAAGACGCGTCTCCGCGCGGACTAGCGAGCTATGAAATTCTTAGAAATATATGCTATACAAAAAATTTGAGTTTTGGTCAAAGAACTGGTTTTTTTTTTTGACTGAAAAATGTGAAAAAACCTTTAATAAACACTACCAAACAGGACTCGGGGTGGCTGAGCGCGCACCGGAATACAGGTAAGGTAGGTAGGTATCTATTGAAACTACTATTAACGATGGTTCGGATAAGAATTTTGAGATAAAATTAGTTTTTGAAAATTCCTTCAAAAAATCTCACAAAAATTGCTAAGTCGATATACGAAAATATTTTTTCGCGTTATTGTCAATTTTTATTAGTCAAACTGTTGTACGGAACCTACCTATTTAAGATTGATTTGGCTGAAAACAGCTTCAAAATGCGTCACCTGGGTGCAAAGTTATAACGATTTGATGTAATTATTGTCTAGCTAAGGTGGATTTCGTATATATATGAATTTACTTGTTATGCAATTTTTTGAAGATCTATATTCGCAAGACGCACGTGCGAGGTGTCAAAAGACGCGTCTCCACGCGGGCTAGCGAGCTATGAAATTACTAGAAATATATGCTATACAAAAATTTTGAGTTTTGGTCAAAAAACTGGATTTTTTTTTTTGACTGAAAAATGTGAAAAAACCTTTAATAAACACTACCAAACAGGACTCGGGGTGGCTGAGCGCGCACCGGAATACAGGTAAGGTAGGTAGGTATCTATTGAAACTACTATTAACGATGGTTCGGATAAGAATTTTGAGATAAAATTAGTTTTTGAAAATTCCTTCAAAAAATCTCACAAAAATTGCTAAGTCGATATACGAAAATATTTTTTCGCGTTATTGTCAATTTTTATTAGTCAAACTGTTGTACGGAACCTACCTATTTAAGATTGATTTGGCTGAAAACAGCTTCAAAATGCGTCACCTGGATGCAAAGTTATAACGATTTGATGTAATTATTGTCTAGCTAAGGTGGATTTCGTATATATGAATTTACTTGTTATGCAATTTTTTGAAGTTCTATATTCGCCAAAAACACGTGCGAGAAATCAAAAGACGCGTCTCCGCGCGGGCTAGCGAGCTATGAAATTACTAGAAATATATGCTATACAAAAAATTTGAGTTTTGGTCAAAGAACTGGTTTTTTTTTTTGACTGAAAAATGTGAAAAAACCGTTAATAAACACTACCAAACAGGACTCGGGGTGGCTGAGCGCGCACCGGAATACAGGTAAGGTAGGTAGGTATCTATTGAAACTACTATTAACGATGGTTCGGATAAGAATTTTGAGATAAAATTAGTTTTTGAAAATTCCTTCAAAAAATCTCACAAAAATTGCTAAGTCGATATACGAAAATATTTTTTCGCGTAATTGTCAATTTTTATTAGTCAAACTGTTGTACGGAACCTACCTATTTAAGATTGATTTGGCTGAAAACAGCTTCAAAATGCGTCACCTGGGTGCAAAGTTATAACGATTTGATGTAATTATTGTCTAGCTAAGGTGGATTTCGTATATATATGAATTTACTTGTTATGCAATTTTTTGAAGATCTATATTCGCAAGACGCACGTGCGAGGTGTCAAAAGACGCGTCTCCACGCGGGCTAGCGAGCTATGAAATTACTAGAAATATATGCTATACAAAAATTTTGAGTTTTGGTCAAAAAACTGGATTTTTTTTTTTGACTGAAAAATGTGAAAAAACCTTTAATAAACACTACCAAACAGGACTCGAGGTGGCTGAGCGCGCACCGGAATACAGGTAAGGTAGGTAGGTATCTATTGAAACTACTATTAACGATGGTTCGGATAAGAATTTTGAGATAAAATTAGTTTTTGAAAATTCCTTCAAAAAATCTCACAAAAATTGCTAAGTCGATATACGAAAATATTTTTTCGCGTTATTGTCAATTTTTATTAGTCAAACTGTTGTACGGAACCTACCTATTTAAGATTGATTTGGCTGAAAACAGCTTCAAAATGCGTCACCTGGATGCAAAGTTATAACGATTTGATGTAATTATTGTCTAGCTAAGGTGGATTTCGTATTATGAATTTACTTGTTATGCAATTTTTTTAAGTTCTATATTCGCCAGACGCACGTGCGTGAAGTCAAAAGACGCGTCTCCGCGCGGACTAGCGAGCTATGAAATTCTTAGAAATATATGCTATACAAAAAATTTGAGTTTTGGTCAAAGAACTGGTTTTTTTTTTTGACTGAAAAATGTGAAAAAACCTTTAATAAACACTACCAAACAGGACTCGGGGTGGCTGAGCGCGCACCGGAATACAGGTAAGGTAGGTAGGTATCTATTGAAACTACTATTAACGATGGTTCGGATAAGAATTTTGAGATAAAATTAGTTTTTGAAAATTCCTTCAAAAAATCTCACAAAAATTGCTAAGTCGATATACGAAAATATTTTTTCGCGTTATTGTCAATTTTTATTAGTCAAACTGTTGTACGGAACCTACCTATTTAAGATTGATTTGGCTGAAAACAGCTTCAAAATGCGTCACCTGGGTGCAAAGTTATAACGATTTGATGTAATTATTGTCTAGCTAAGGTGGATTTCGTATATATATGAATTTACTTGTTATGCAATTTTTTGAAGATCTATATTCGCAAGACGCACGTGCGAGGTGTCAAAAGACGCGTCTCCACGCGGGCTAGCGAGCTATGAAATTACTAGAAATATATGCTATACAAAAATTTTGAGTTTTGGTCAAAAAACTGGATTTTTTTTTTTGACTGAAAAATGTGAAAAAACCTTTAATAAACACTACCAAACAGGACTCGGGGTGGCTGAGCGCGCACCGGAATACAGGTAAGGTAGGTAGGTATCTATTGAAACTACTATTAACGATGGTTCGGATAAGAATTTTGAGATAAAATTAGTTTTTGAAAATTCCTTCAAAAAATCTCACAAAAATTGCTAAGTCGATATACGAAAATATTTTTTCGCGTTATTGTCAATTTTTATTAGTCAAACTGTTGTACGGAACCTACCTATTTAAGATTGATTTGGCTGAAAACAGCTTCAAAATGCGTCACCTGGATGCAAAGTTATAACGATTTGATGTAATTATTGTCTAGCTAAGGTGGATTTCGTATATATGAATTTACTTGTTATGCAATTTTTTGAAGTTCTATATTCGCCAAAAACACGTGCGAGAAATCAAAAGACGCGTCTCCGCGCGGGCTAGCGAGCTATGAAATTACTAGAAATATATGCTATACAAAAAATTTGAGTTTTGGTCAAAGAACTGGTTTTTTTTTTTGACTGAAAAATGTGAAAAAACCGTTAATAAACACTACCAAACAGGACTCGGGGTGGCTGAGCGCGCACCGGAATACAGGTAAGGTAGGTAGGTATCTATTGAAACTACTATTAACGATGGTTCGGATAAGAATTTTGAGATAAAATTAGTTTTTGAAAATTCCTTCAAAAAATCTCACAAAAATTGCTAAGTCGATATACGAAAATATTTTTTCGCGTAATTGTCAATTTTTATTAGTCAAACTGTTGTACGGAACCTACCTATTTAAGATTGATTTGGCTGAAAACAGCTTCAAAATGCGTCACCTGGGTGCAAAGTTATAACGATTTGATGTAATTATTGTCTAGCTAAGGTGGATTTCGTATATATATGAATTTACTTGTTATGCAATTTTTTGAAGATCTATATTCGCAAGACGCACGTGCGAGGTGTCAAAAGACGCGTCTCCACGCGGGCTAGCGAGCTATGAAATTACTAGAAATATATGCTATACAAAAATTTTGAGTTTTGGTCAAAAAACTGGATTTTTTTTTTTGACTGAAAAATGTGAAAAAACCTTTAATAAACACTACCAAACAGGACTCGAGGTGGCTGAGCGCGCACCGGAATACAGGTAAGGTAGGTAGGTATCTATTGAAACTACTATTAACGATGGTTCGGATAAGAATTTTGAGATAAAATTAGTTTTTGAAAATTCCTTCAAAAAATCTCACAAAAATTGCTAAGTCGATATACGAAAATATTTTTTCGCGTTATTGTCAATTTTTATTAGTCAAACTGTTGTACGGAACCTACCTATTTAAGATTGATTTGGCTGAAAACAGCTTCAAAATGCGTCACCTGGATGCAAAGTTATAACGATTTGATGTAATTATTGTCTAGCTAAGGTGGATTTCGTATTATGAATTTACTTGTTATGCAATTTTTTTAAGTTCTATATTCGCCAGACGCACGTGCGTGAAGTCAAAAGACGCGTCTCCGCGCGGACTAGCGAGCTATGAAATTCTTAGAAATATATGCTATACAAAAAATTTGAGTTTTGGTCAAAGAACTGGTTTTTTTTTTTGACTGAAAAATGTGAAAAAACCTTTAATAAACACTACCAAACAGGACTCGGGGTGGCTGAGCGCGCACCGGAATACAGGTAAGGTAGGTAGGTATCTATTGAAACTACTATTAACGATGGTTCGGATAAGAATTTTGAGATAAAATTAGTTTTTGAAAATTCCTTCAAAAAATCTCACAAAAATTGCTAAGTCGATATACGAAAATATTTTTTCGCGTTATTGTCAATTTTTATTAGTCAAACTGTTGTACGGAACCTACCTATTTAAGATTGATTTGGCTGAAAACAGCTTCAAAATGCGTCACCTGGATGCAAAGTTATAACGATTTGATGTAATTATTGTCTAGCTAAGGTGGATTTCGTATTATGAATTTACTTGTTATGCAATTTTTTTAAGTTCTATATTCGCCAGACGCACGTGCGTGGTGTCAAAAGACGCGTCTCCGCGCGGACTAGCGAGCTATGAAATTCTTAGAAATATATGCTATACAAAAAATTTGAGTTTTGGTCAAAGAACTGGTTTTTTTTTTGACTGAAAAATGTGAAAAAACCTTTAATAAACACTACCAAACAGGACTCGGGGTAGCTGAGTGCGCACCGGAATACAGGTAAGGTAGGTAGGTATCTATTGAAACTACTATTAACGATGGTTCGGATAAGAATTTTGAGATAAAATTAGTTTTTGAAAATTCCTTCAAAAAATCTCACAAAAATTGCTAAGTCGATATACGAAAATATTTTTTCGCGTAATTGTCAATTTTTATTAGTCAAACTGTTGTACGGAACCTACCTATTTAAGATTGATTTGGCTGAAAACAGCTTCAAAATGCGTCACCTGGATGCAAAGTTATAACGATTTGATGTAATTATTGTCTAGCTAAGGTGGATTTCGTATTATGAATTTACTTGTTATGCAATTTTTTTAAGTTCTATATTCGCCAGACGCACGTGCGTGAAGTCAAAAGACGCGTCTCCGCGCGGACTAGCGAGCTATGAAATTCTTAGAAATATATGCTATACAAAAAATTTGAGTTTTGGTCAAAGAACTGGTTTTTTTTTTTGACTGAAAAATATGAAAAAACCTTTAATAAACACTACCAAACAGGACTCGGGGTGGCTGAGCGCGCACCGGAATACAGGTAAGGTAGGTAGGTATCTATTGAAACTACTATTAACGATGGTTCGGATAAGAATTTTGAGATAAAATTAGTTTTTGAAAATTCCTTCAAAAAATCTCACAAAAATTGCTAAGTCGATATACGAAAATATTTTTTCGCGTTATTGTCAATTTTTATTAGTCAAACTGTTGTACGGAACCTACCTATTTAAGATTGATTTGGCTGAAAACAGCTTCAAAATGCGTCACCTGGATGCAAAGTTATAACAATTTGATGTAATTATTGTCTAGCTAAGGTGGATTTCGTATTATGAATTTACTTGTTATGCAATTTTTTTAAGTTCTATATTCGCCAGACGCACGTGCGTGGTGTCAAAAGACGCGCCTCCGCGCGGACTAGCGAGCTATGAAATTCTTAGAAATATATGCTATACAAAAAATTTGAGTTTTGGTCAAAGAACTGGTTTTTTTTTTGACTGAAAAATGTGAAAAAACCTTTAATAAACACTACCAAACAGGACTCGGGGTGGCTGAGTGCGCACCGGAATACAGGTAAGGTAGGTAGGTATCTATTGAAACTACTATTAACGATGGTTCGGATAAGAATTTTGAGATAAAATTAGTTTTTGAAAATTCCTTCAAAAAATCTCACAAAAATTGCTAAGTCGATATACGAAAATATTTTTTCGCGTTATTGTCAATTTTTATTAGTCAAACTGTTGTACGGAACCTACCTATTTAAGATTGATTTGGCTGAAAACAGCTTCAAAATGCGTCACCTGGATGCAAAGTTATAACGATTTGATGTAATTATTGTCTAGCTAAGGTGGATTTCGTATATATGAATTTACTTGTTATGCAATTTTTTGAAGTTCTATATTCGCCATAAACACGTGCGAGAAATCAAAAGACGCGTCTCCGCGCGGGCTAGCGAGCTATGAAATTACTAGAAATATATGCTATACAAAAAATTTGAGTTTTGGTCAAAGAACTGGTTTTTTTTTTTGACTGAAAAATGTGAAAAAACCGTTAATAAACACTACCAAACAGGACTCGGGGTGGCTGAGCGCGCACCGGAATACAGGTAAGGTAGGTAGGTATCTATTGAAACTACTATTAACGATGGTTCGGATAAGAATTTTGAGATAAAATTAGTTTTTGAAAATTCCTTCAAAAAATCTCACAAAAATTGCTAAGTCGATATACGAAAATATTTTTTCGCGTTATTGTCAATTTTTATTAGTCAAACTGTTGTACGGAACCTACCTATTTAAGATTGATTTGGCTGAAAACAGCTTCAAAATGCGTCACCTGGGTGCAAAGTTATAACGATTTGATGTTATTATTGTCTAGCTAAGGTGGATTTCGTATATATATGAATTTACTTGTTATGCAATTTTTTGAAGATCTATATTCGCAAGACGCACGTGCGAGGTGTTAAAAGACGCGTCTCCACGCGGGCTAGCGAGCTATGAAATTACTAGAAATATATGCTATACAAAAATTTTGAGTTTTGGTCAAAAAACTGGATTTTTTTTTTTGACTGAAAAATGTGAAAAAACCTTTAATAAACACTACCAAACAGGACTCGGGGTGGCTGAGCGCGCACCGGAATACAGGTAAGGTAGGTAGGTATCTATTGAAACTACTATTAACGATGGTTCGGATAAGAATTTTGAGATAAAATTAGTTTTTGAAAATTCCTTCAAAAAATCTCACAAAAATTGCTAAGTCGATATACGAAAATATTTTTTCGCGTTATTGTCAATTTTTATTAGTCAAACTGTTGTACGGAACCTACCTATTTAAGATTGATTTGGCTGAAAACAGCTTCAAAATGCGTCACCTGGATGCAAAGTTATAACGATTTGATGTAATTATTGTCTAGCTAAGGTGGATTTCGTATTATGAATTTACTTGTTATGCAATTTTTTTAAGTTCTATATTCGCCAGACGCACGTGCGAGGTGTCAAAAGACGCGTCTCCGCGCGGACTAGCGAGCTATGAAATTCTTAGAAATATATGCTATACAAAAAATTTGAGTTTTGGTCAAAGAACTGGTTTTTTTTTTTGACTGAAAAATGTGAAAAAACCTTTAATAAACACTACCAAACAGGACTCGGGGTGGCTGAGCGCGCACCGGAATACAGGTAAGGTAGGTAGGTATCTATTGAAACTACTATTAACGATGGTTCGGATAAGAATTTTGAGATAAAATTAGTTTTTGAAAATTCCTTCAAAAAATCTCACAAAAATTGCTAAGTCGATATACGAAAATATTTTTTCGCGTTATTGTCAATTTTTATTAGTCAAACTGTTGTACGGAACCTACCTATTTAAGATTGATTTGGCTGAAAACAGCTTCAAAATGCGTCACCTGGATGCAAAGTTATAACGATTTGATGTAATTATTGTCTAGCTAAGGTGGATTTCGTATTATGAATTTACTTGTTATGCAATTTTTTTAAGTTCTATATTCGCCAGACGCACGTGCGTGGTGTCAAAAGACGCGTCTCCGCGCGGACTAGCGAGCTATGAAATTCTTAGAAATATATGCTATACAAAAAATTTGAGTTTTGGTCAAAGAACTGGTTTTTTTTTTGACTGAAAAATGTGAAAAAACCTTTAATAAACACTACCAAACAGGACTCGGGGTGGCTGAGTGCGCACCGGAATACAGGTAAGGTAGGTAGGTATCTATTGAAACTACTATTAACGATGGTTCGGATAAGAATTTTGAGATAAAATTAGTTTTTGAAAATTCCTTCAAAAAATCTCACAAAAATTGCTAAGTCGATATACGAAAATATTTTTTCGCGTAATTGTCAATTTTTATTAGTCAAACTGTTGTACGGAACCTACCTATTTAAGATTGATTTGGCTGAAAACAGCTTCAAAATGCGTCACCTGGATGCAAAGTTATAACGATTTGATGTAATTATTGTCTAGCTAAGGTGGATTTCGTATTATGAATTTACTTGTTATGCAATTTTTTTAAGTTCTATATTCGCCAGACGCACGTGCGTGAAGTCAAAAGACGCGTCTCCGCGCGGACTAGCGAGCTATGAAATTCTTAGAAATATATGCTATACAAAAAATTTGAGTTTTGGTCAAAGAACTGGTTTTTTTTTTTGACTGAAAAATGTGAAATAACCTTTAATAAACACTACCAAACAGGACTCGGGGTGGCTGAGCGCGCACCGGAATACAGGTAAGGTAGGTAGGTATCTATTGAAACTACTATTAACGATGGTTCGGATAAGAATTTTGAGATAAAATTAGTTTTTGAAAATTCCTTCAAAAAATCTCACAAAAATTGCTAAGTCGATATACGAAAATATTTTTTCGCGTTATTGTCAATTTTTATTAGTCAAACTGTTGTACGGAACCTACCTATTTAAGATTGATTTGGCTGAAAACAGCTTCAAAATGCGTCACCTGGATGCAAAGTTATAACGATTTGATGTAATTATTGTCTAGCTAAGGTGGATTTCGTATTATGAATTTACTTGTTATGCAATTTTTTTAAGTTCTATATTCGCCAGACGCACGTGCGTGGTGTCAAAAGACGCGTCTCCGCGCGGACTAGCGAGCTATGAAATTCTTAGAAATATATGCTATACAAAAAAATTGAGTTTTGGTCAAAGAACTGGTTTTTTTTTTGACTGAAAAATGTGAAAAAACCTTTAATAAACACTACCAAACAGGACTCGGGGTGGCTGAGTGCGCACCGGAATACAGGTAAGGTAGGTAGGTATCTATTGAAACTACTATTAACGATGGTTCGGATAAGAATTTTGAGATAAAATTAGTTTTTGAAAATTCCTTCAAAAAATCTCACAAAAATTGCTAAGTCGATATACGAAAATATTTTTTCGCGTAATTGTCAATTTTTATTAGTCAAACTGTTGTACGGAACCTACCTATTTAAGATTGATTTGGCTGAAAACAGCTTCAAAATGCGTCACCTGGATGCAAAGTTATAACGATTTGATGTAATTATTGTCTAGCTAAGGTGGATTTCGTATTATGAATTTACTTGTTATGCAATTTTTTTAAGTTCTATATTCGCCAGACGCACGTGCGTGAAGTCAAAAGACGCGTCTCCGCGCGGACTAGCGAGCTATGAAATTCTTAGAAATATATGCTATACAAAAAATTTGAGTTTTGGTCAAAGAACTGGTTTTTTTTTTTGACTGAAAAATGTGAAAAAACCTTTAATAAACACTACCAAACAGGACTCGGGGTGGCTGAGCGCGCACCGGAATACAGGTAAGGTAGGTAGGTATCTATTGAAACTACTATTAACGATGGTTCGGATAAGAATTTTGAGATAAAATTAGTTTTTGAAAATTCCTTCAAAAAATCTCACAAAAATTGCTAAGTCGATATACGAAAATATTTTTTCGCGTTATTGTCAATTTTTATTAGTCAAACTGTTGTACGGAACCTACCTATTTAAGATTGATTTGGCTGAAAACAGCTTCAAAATGCGTCACCTGGATGCAAAGTTATAACGATTTGATGTAATTATTGTCTAGCTAAGGTGGATTTCGTATTATGAATTTACTTGTTATGCAATTTTTTTAAGTTCTATATTCGCCAGACGCACGTGCGTGGTGTCAAAAGACGCGTCTCCGCGCGGACTAGCGAGCTATGAAATTCTTAGAAATATATGCTATACAAAAAAATTGAGTTTTGGTCAAAGAACTGGTTTTTTTTTTGACTGAAAAATGTGAAAAAACCTTTAATAAACACTACCAAACAGGACTCGGGGTGGCTGAGTGCGCACCGGAATACAGGTAAGGTAGGTAGGTATCTATTGAAACTACTATTAACGATGGTTCGGATAAGAATTTTGAGATAAAATTAGTTTTTGAAAATTCCTTCAAAAAATCTCACAAAAATTGCTAAGTCGATATACGAAAATATTTTTTCGCGTAATTGTCAATTTTTATTAGTCAAACTGTTGTACGGAACCTACCTATTTAAGATTGATTTGGCTGAAAACAGCTTCAAAATGCGTCACCTGGATGCAAAGTTATAAAGATTTGATGTAAATATTGTCTAGCTAAGGTGGATTTCGTATATATGAATTTACTTGTTATCCAATTTTTTGAAGTTCTATATTCGCCATAAACACGTGCGAGAAATCAAAAGACGCGTCTCCGCGCGGGCTAGCGAGCTATGAAATTACTTGAAATATATGCTATACAAAAAATTTGAGTTTTGGTCAAAGAACTGGTTTTTTTTTTTGACTGAAAAATGTGAAAAAACCGTTAATAAACACTACCAAACAGGACTCGGGGTGGCTGAGCGCGCACCGGAATACAGGTAAGGTAGGTAGGTATCTATTGAAACTACTATTAACAATGGTTCGGATAAGAATTTTGAGATAAAATTAGTTTTTGAAAATTCCTTCAAAAAATCTCACAAAAATTGCTAAGTCGATATACGAAAATATTTTTTCGCGTTATTGTCAATTTTTATTAGTCAAACTGTTGTACGGAACCTACCTATTTAAGATTGATTTGGCTGAAAACAGCTTCAAAATGCGTCACCTGGGTGCAAAGTTATAACGATTTGATGTAATTATTGTCTAGCTAAGGTGGATTTCGTATATATATGAATTTACTTGTTATGCAATTTTTTGAAGATCTATATTCGCAAGACGCACGTGCGAGGTGTCAAAAGACGCGTCTCCACGCGGGCTAGCGAGCTATGAAATTACTAGAAATATATGCTATACAAAAATTTTGAGTTTTGGTCAAAAAACTGGATTTTTTTTTTTGACTGAAAAATGTGAAAAAACCTTTAATAAACACTACCAAACAGGACTCGGGGTGGCTGAGCGCGCACCGGAATACAGGTAAGGTAGGTAGGTATCTATTGAAACTACTATTAACGATGGTTCGGATAAGAATTTTGAGATAAAATTAGTTTTTGAAAATTCCTTCAAAAAATCTCACAAAAATTGCTAAGTCGATATACGAAAATATTTTTTCGCGTTATTGTCAATTTTTATTAGTCAAACTGTTGTACGGAACCTACCTATTTAAGATTGATTTGGCTGAAAACAGCTTCAAAATGCGTCACCTGGATGCAAAGTTATAACGATTTGATGTAATTATTGTCTAGCTAAGGTGGATTTCGTATATATGAATTTACTTGTTATGCAATTTTTTGAAGTTCTATATTCGCCATAAACACGTGCGAGAAATCAAAAGACGCGTCTCCGCGCGGGCTAGCGAGCTATGAAATTACTAGAAATATATGCTATACAAAAAATTTGAGTTTTGGTCAAAGAACTGGTTTTTTTTTTTGACTGAAAAATGTGAAAAAACCGTTAATAAACACTACCAAACAGGACTCGGGGTGGCTGAGCGCGCACCGGAATACAGGTAAGGTAGGTAGGTATCTATTGAAACTACTATTAACGATGGTTCGGATAAGAATTTTGAGATAAAATTAGTTTTTGAAAATTCCTTCAAAAAATCTCACAAAAATTGCTAAGTCGATATACGAAAATATTTTTTCGCGTTATTGTCAATTTTTATTAGTCAAACTGTTGTACGGAACCTACCTATTTAAGATTGATTTGGCTGAAAACAGCTTCAAAATGCGTCACCTGGGTGCAAAGTTATAACGATTTGATGTAATTATTGTCTAGCTAAGGTGGATTTCGTATATATATGAATTTACTTGTTATGCAATTTTTTGAAGATCTATATTCGCAAGACGCACGTGCGAGGTGTTAAAAGACGCGTCTCCACGCGGGCTAGCGAGCTATGAAATTACTAGAAATATATGCTATACAAAAATTTTGAGTTTTGGTCAAAAAACTGGATTTTTTTTTTTGACTGAAAAATGTGAAAAAACCTTTAATAAACACTACCAAACCGGACTCGGGGTGGCTGAGCGCGCACCGGAATACAGGTAAGGTAGGTAGGTATCTATTGAAAATACTATTAACGATGGTTCGGATAAGAATTTTGAGATAAAATTAGTTTTTGAAAATTCCTTCAAAAAATCTCACAAAAATTGCTAAGTCGATATACGAAAATATTTTTTCGCGTTATTGTCAATTTTTATTAGTCAAACTGTTGTACGGAACCTACCTATTTAAGATTGATTTGGCTGAAAACAGCTTCAAAATGCGTCACCTGGATGCAAAGTTATAACGATTTGATGTAATTATTGTCTAGCTAAGGTGGATTTCGTATTATGAATTTACTTGTTATGCAATTTTTTTAAGTTCTATATTCGCCAGACGCACGTGCGGGGTGTCAAAAGACGCGTCTCCGCGCGGACTAGCGAGCTATGAAATTCTTAGAAATATATGCTATACAAAAAATTTGAGTTTTGGTCAAAGAACTGGTTTTTTTTTTTGACTGAAAAATGTGAAAAAACCTTTAATAAACACTACCAAACAGGACTCGGGGTGGCTGAGCGCGCACCGGAATACAGGTAAGGTAGGTAGGTATCTATTGAAACTACTATTAACGATGGTTCGGATAAGAATTTTGAGATAAAATTAGTTTTTGAAAATTCCTTCAAAAAATCTCACAAAAATTGCTAAGTCGATATACGAAAATATTTTTTCGCGTTATTGTCAATTTTTATTAGTCAAACTGTTGTACGGAACCTACCTATTTAAGATTGATTTGGCTGAAAACAGCTTCAAAATGCGTCACCTGGATGCAAAGTTATAACGATTTGATGTAATTATTGTCTAGCTAAGGTGGATTTCGTATTATGAATTTACTTGTTATGCAATTTTTTTAAGTTCTATATTCGCCAGACGCACGTGCGTGGTGTCAAAAGACGCGTCTCCACGCGGACTAGCGAGCTATGAAATTCTTAGAAATATATGCTGTACAAAAAATTTGAGTTTTGGTCAAAGAACTGGTTTTTTTTTTGACTGAAAAATGTGAAAAAACCTTTAATAAACACTACCAAACAGGACTCGGGGTGGCTGAGTGCGCACCGGAATACAGGTAAGGTAGGTAGGTATCTATTGAAACTACTATTAACGATGGTTCGGATAAGAATTTTGAGATAAAATTAGTTTTTGAAAATTCCTTCAAAAAATCTCACAAAAATTGCTAAGTCGATATACGAAAATATTTTTTCGCGTAATTGTCAATTTTTATTAGTCAAACTGTTGTACGGAACCTACCTATTTAAGATTGATTTGGCTGAAAACAGCTTCAAAATGCGTCACCTGGATGCAAAGTTATAACGATTTGATGTAATTATTGTCTAGCTAAGGTGGATTTCGTATTATGAATTTACTTGTTATGCAATTTTTTTAAGTTCTATATTCGCCAGACGCACGTGCGTGAAGTCAAAAGACGCGTCTCCGCGCGGACTAGCGAGCTATGAAATTCTTAGAAATATATGCTATACAAAAAATTTGAGTTTTGGTCAAAGAACTGGTTTTTTTTTTTGACTGAAAAATGTGAAAAAACCTTTAATAAACACTACCAAACAGGACTCGGGGTGGCTGAGCGCGCACCGGAATACAGGTAAGGTAGGTAGGTATCTATTGAAACTACTATTAACGATGGTTCGGATAAGAATTTTGAGATAAAATTAGTTTTTGAAAATTCCTTCAAAAAATCTCACAAAAATTGCTAAGTCGATATACGAAAATATTTTTTCGCGTTATTGTCAATTTTTATTAGTCAAACTGTTGTACGGAACCTACCTATTTAAGATTGATTTGGCTGAAAACAGCTTCAAAATGCGTCACCTGGATGCAAAGTTATAACGATTTGATGTAATTATTGTCTAGCTAAGGTGGATTTCGTATTATGAATTTACTTGTTATGCAATTTTTTTAAGTTCTATATTCGCCAGACGCACGTGCGTGGTGTCAAAAGACGCGTCTCCGCGCGGACTAGCGAGCTATGAAATTCTTAGAAATATATGCTATACAAAAAATTTGAGTTTTGGTCAAAGAACTGGTTTTTTTTTTGACTGAAAAATGTGAAAAAACCTTTAATAAACACTACCAAACAGGACTCGGGGTGGCTGAGTGCGCACCGGAATACAGGTAAGGTAGGTAGGTATCTATTGAAACTACTATTAACGATGGTTCGGATAAGAATTTTGAGATAAAATTAGTTTTTGAAAATTCCTTCAAAAAATCTCACAAAAATTGCTAAGTCGATATACGAAAATATTTTTTCGCGTAATTGTCAATTTTTATTAGTCAAACTGTTGTACGGAACCTACCTATTTAAGATTGATTTGGCTGAAAACAGCTTCAAAATGCGTCACCTGGATGCAAAGTTATAACGATTTGATGTAATTATTGTCTAGCTAAGGTGGATTTCGTATATATATGAATTTACTTGTTATGCAATTTTTTGAAGTTCTATATTCGCAAGACGCACGTGCGAGGTGTCAAAAGACGCGTCTCCACGCGGGCTAGCGAGCTATGAAATTACTAGAAATATATGCTATACAAAAATTTTGAGTTTTGGTCAAAAAACTGGATTTTTTTTTTTGACTGAAAAATGTGAAAAAACCTTTAATAAACACTACCAAACAGGACTCGGGGTGGCTGAGCGCGCACCGGAATACAGGTAAGGTAGGTAGGTATCTATTGAAACTACTATTAACGATGGTTCGGATAAGAATTTTGAGATAAAATTAGTTTTTGAAAATTCCTTCAAAAAATCTCACAAAAATTGCTAAGTCGATATACGAAAATATTTTTTCGCGTTATTGTCAATTTTTATTAGTCAAACTGTTGTACGGAACCTACCTATTTAAGATTGATTTGGCTGAAAACAGCTTCAAAATGCGTCACCTGGGTGCAAAGTTATAACGATTTGATGTAATTATTGTCTAGCTAAGGTGGATTTCGTATATATATGAATTTACTTGTTATGCAATTTTTTGAAGATCTATATTCGCAAGACGCACGTGCGAGGTGTCAAAAGACGCGTCTCCACGCGGGCTAGCGAGCTATGAAATTACTAGAAATATATGCTATACAAAAATTTTGAGTTTTGGTCAAAAAACTGGATTTTTTTTTTTGACTGAAAAATGTGAAAAAACCTTTAATAAACACTACCAAACAGGACTCGGGGTGGCTGAGCGCGCACCGGAATACAGGTAAGGTAGGTAGGTATCTATTGAAACTATTATTAACGATGGTTCGGATAAGAATTTTGAGATAAAATTAGTTTTTGAAAATTCCTTCAAAAAATCTCACAAAAATTGCTAAGTCGATATACGAAAATATTTTTTCGCGTTATTGTCAATTTTTATTAGTCAAACTGTTGTACGGAACCTACCTATTTAAGATTGATTTGGCTGAAAACAGCTTCAAAATGCGTCACCTGGATGCAAAGTTATAACGATTTGATGTAATTATTGTCTAGCTAAGGTGGATTTCGTATTATGAATTTACTTGTTATGCAATTTTTTGAAGTTCTATATTCGCCAGACGCACGTGCGTGAAGTCAAAAGACGCGTCTCCGCGCGGACTAGCGAGCTATGAAATTCTTAGAAATATATGCTATACAAAAAATTTGAGTTTTGGTCAAAGAACTGGTTTTTTTTTTTGACTGAAAAATGTGAAAAAACCTTTAATAAACACTACCAAACAGGACTCGGGGTGGCTGAGCGCGCACCGGAATACAGGTAAGGTAGGTAGGTATCTATTGAAACTACTATTAACGATGGTTCGGATAAGAATTTTGAGATAAAATTAGTTTTTGAAAATTCCTTCAAAAAATCTCACAAAAATTGCTAAGTCGATATACGAAAATATTTTTTCGCGTTATTGTCAATTTTTATTAGTCAAACTGTTGTACGGAACCTACCTATTTAAGATTGATTTGGCTGAAAACAGCTTCAAAATGCGTCACCTGGATGCAAAGTTATAACGATTTGATGTAATTATTGTCTAGCTAAGGTGGATTTCGTATTATGAATTTACTTGTTATGCAATTTTTTGAAGTTCTATATTCGCCAGACGCACGTGCGTGGTGTCAAAAGACGCGTCTCCGCGCGGACTAGCGAGCTATGAAATTCTTAGAAATATATGCTATACAAAAAATTTGAGTTTTGGTCAAAGAACTGGTTTTTTTTTTTGACTGAAAAATGTGAAAAAACCGTTAATAAACACTACCAAACAGGACTCGGGGTGGCTGAGCGCGCACCGGAATACAGGTAAGGTAGGTAGGTATCTATTGAAACTACTATTAACGATGGTTCGGATAAGAATTTTGAGATAAAATTAGTTTTTGAAAATTCCTTCAAAAAATCTCACAAAAATTGCTAAGTCGATATACGAAAATATTTTTTCGCGTTATTGTCAATTTTTATTAGTCAAACTGTTGTACGGAACCTACCTATTTAAGATTGATTTGGCTGAAAACAGCTTCAAAATGCGTCACCTGGGTGCAAAGTTATAACGATTTGATGTAATTATTGTCTAGCTAAGGTGGATTTCGTATATATATGAATTTACTTGTTATGCAATTTTTTGAAGATCTATATTCGCAAGACGCACGTGCGAGATGTCAAAAGACGCGTCTCCACGCGGGCTAGCGAGCTATGAAATTACTAGAAATATATGCTATACAAAAATTTTGAGTTTTGGTCAAAAAACTGGATTTTTTTTTTTGACTGAAAAATGTGAAAAAACCTTTAATAAACACTACCAAACAGGACTCGGGGTGGCTGAGCGCGCACCGGAATACAGGTAAGGTAGGTAGGTATCTATTGAAACTACTATTAACGATGGTTCGGATAAGAATTTTGAGATAAAATTAGTTTTTGAAAATTCCTTCAAAAAATCTCACAAAAATTGCTAAGTCGATATACGAAAATATTTTTTCGCGTTATTGTCAATTTTTATTAGTCAAACTGTTGTACGGAACCTACCTATTTAAGATTGATTTGGCTGAAAACAGCTTCAAAATGCGTCACCTGGATGCAAAGTTATAACGATTTGATGTAATTATTGTCTAGCTAAGGTGGATTTCGTATTATGAATTTACTTGTTATGCAATTTTTTGAAGTTCTATATTCGCCAGACGCACGTGCGAGAAATCAAAAGACGCGTCTCCGCGCGGACTAGCGAGCTATGAAATTCTTAGAAATATATGCTATACAAAAAATTTGAGTTTTGGTCAAAGAACTGGTTTTTTTTTTGACTGAAAAATGTGAAGAAACCTTTAATAAACACTACCAAACAGGACTCGGGGTGGCTGAGCGCGCACCGGAATACAGGTAAGGTAGGTAGGTATCTATTGAAACTACTATTAACGATGGTTCGGATAAGAATTTTGAGATAAAATTAGTTTTTGAAAATTCCTTCAAAAAATCTCACAAAAATTGCTAAGTCGATATACGAAAATATTTTTTCGCGTAATTGTCAATTTTTATTAGTCAAACTGTTGTACGGAACCTACCTATTTAAGATTGATTTGGCTGAAAACAGCTTCAAAATGCGTCACCTGGATGCAAAGTTATAACGATTTGATGTAATTATTGTCTAGCTAAGGTGGATTTCGTATTATGAATTTACTTGTTATGCAATTTTTTGAAGTTCTATATTCGCCAGACGCACGTGCGTGGTGTCAAAAGACGCGTCTCCGCGCGGACTAGCGAGCTATGAAATTCTTAGAAATATATGCTATACAAAAAATTTGAGTTTTGGTCAAAGAACTGGTTTTTTTTTTTGACTGAAAAATGTGAAAAAACCGTTAATAAACACTACCAAACAGGACTCGGGGTGGCTGAGCGCGCACCGGAATACAGGTAAGGTAGGTAGGTATCTATTGAAACTACTATTAACGATGGTTCGGATAAGAATTTTGAGATAAAATTAGTTTTTGAAAATTCCTTCAAAAAATCTCACAAAAATTGCTAAGTCGATATACGAAAATATTTTTTCGCGTTATTGTCAATTTTTATTAGTCAAACTGTTGTACGGAACCTACCTATTTAAGATTGATTTGGCTGAAAACAGCTTCAAAATGCGTCACCTGGATGCAAAGTTATAACGATTTGATGTAATTATTGTCTAGCTAAGGTGGATTTCGTATTATGAATTTACTTGTTATGCAATTTTTTGAAGTTCTATATTCGCCAGACGCACGTGCGAGAAATCAAAAGACGCGTCTCCGCGCGGACTAGCGAGCTATGAAATTCTTAGAAATATATGCTATACAAAAAATTTGAGTTTTGGTCAAAGAACTGGTTTTTTTTTTGACTGAAAAATGTGAAGAAACCTTTAATAAACACTACCAAACAGGACTCGGGGTGGCTGAGCGCGCACCGGAATACAGGTAAGGTAGGTAGGTATCTATTGAAACTACTATTAACGATGGTTCGGATAAGAATTTTGAGATAAAATTAGTTTTTGAAAATTCCTTCAAAAAATCTCACAAAAATTGCTAAGTCGATATACGAAAATATTTTTTCGCGTAATTGTCAATTTTTATTAGTCAAACTGTTGTACGGAACCTACCTATTTAAGATTGATTTGGCTGAAAACAGCTTCAAAATGCGTCACCTGGATGCAAAGTTATAACGATTTGATGTAATTATTGTCTAGCTAAGGTGGATTTCGTATATATATGAATTTACTTGTTATGCAATTTTTTGAAGATCTATATTCGCAAGACGCACGTGCGAGATGTCAAAAGACGCGTCTCCACGCGGGCTAGCGAGCTATGAAATTACTAGAAATATATGCTATACAAAAATTTTGAGTTTTGGTCAAAAAACTGGATTTTTTTTTTTGACTGAAAAATGTGAAAAAACCTTTAATAAACACTACCAAACAGGACTCGGGGTGGCTGAGCGCGCACCGGAATACAGGTAAGGTAGGTAGGTATCTATTGAAACTACTATTAACGATGGTTCGGGTAAGAATTTTGAGATAAAATTAGTTTTTGAAAATTCCTTCAAAAAATCTCACAAAAATTGCTAAGTCGATATACGAAAATATTTTTTCGCGTTATTGTCAATTTTTATTAGTCAAACTGTTGTACGGAACCTACCTATTTAAGATTGATTTGGCTGAAAACAGCTTCAAAATGCGTCACCTGGATGCAAAGTTATAACGATTTGATGTAATTATTGTCTAGCTAAGGTGGATTTCGTATATATATGAATTTACTTGTTATGCAATTTTTTGAAGTTCTATATTCGCAAGACGCACGTGCGAGGTGTCAAAAGACGCGTCTCCACGCGGGCTAGCGAGCTATGAAATTACTAGAAATATATGCTATACAAAAATTTTGAGTTTTGGTCAAAAAACTGGATTTTTTTTTTTGACTGAAAAATGTGAAAAAACCTTTAATAAACACTACCAAACAGGACTCGGGGTGGCTGAGCGCGCACCGGAATACAGGTAAGGTAGGTAGGTATCTATTGAAACTACTATTAACGATGGTTCGGATAAGAATTTTGAGATAAAATTAGTTTTTGAAAATTCCTTCAAAAAATCTCACAAAAATTGCTAAGTCGATATACGAAAATATTTTTTCGCGTAATTGTCAATTTTTATTAGTCAAACTGTTGTACGGAACCTACCTATTTAAGATTGATTTGGCTGAAAACAGCTTCAAAATGCGTCACCTGGATGCAAAGTTATAACGATTTGATGTAATTATTGTCTAGCTAAGGTGGATTTCGTATTATGAATTTACTTGTTATGCAATTTTTTGAAGTTCTATATTCGCCAGACGCACGTGCGTGGTGTCAAAAGACGCGTCTCCGCGCGGACTAGCGAGCTATGAAATTCTTAGAAATATATGCTATACAAAAAATTTGAGTTTTGGTCAAAGAACTGGTTTTTTTTTTTGACTGAAAAATGTGAAAAAACCGTTAATAAACACTACCAAACAGGACTCGGGGTGGCTGAGCGCGCACCGGAATACAGGTAAGGTAGGTAGGTATCTATTGAAACTACTATTAACGATGGTTCGGATAAGAATTTTGAGATAAAATTAGTTTTTGAAAATTCCTTCAAAAAATCTCACAAAAATTGCTAAGTCGATATACGAAAATATTTTTTCGCGTTATTGTCAATTTTTATTAGTCAAACTGTTGTACGGAACCTACCTATTTAAGATTGATTTGGCTGAAAACAGCTTCAAAATGCGTCACCTGGATGCAAAGTTATAACGATTTGATGTAATTATTGTCTAGCTAAGGTGGATTTCGTATTATGAATTTACTTGTTATGCAATTTTTTGAAGTTCTATATTCGCCAGACGCACGTGCGAGAAATCAAAAGACGCGTCTCCGCGCGGACTAGCGAGCTATGAAATTCTTAGAAATATATGCTATACAAAAAATTTGAGTTTTGGTCAAAGAACTGGTTTTTTTTTTGACTGAAAAATGTGAAGAAACCTTTAATAAACACTACCAAACATGACTCGGGGTGGCTGAGCGCGCACCGGAATACAGGTAAGGTAGGTAGGTATCTATTGAAACTACTATTAACGATGGTTCGGATAAGAATTTTGAGATAAAATTAGTTTTTGAAAATTCCTTCAAAAAATCTCACAAAAATTGCTAAGTCGATATACGAAAATATTTTTTCGCGTAATTGTCAATTTTTATTAGTCAAACTGTTGTACGGAACCTACCTATTTAAGATTGATTTGGCTGAAAACAGCTTCAAAATGCGTCACCTGGATGCAAAGTTATAACGATTTGATGTAATTATTGTCTAGCTAAGGTGGATTTCGTATATATATGAATTTACTTGTTATGCAATTTTTTGAAGATCTATATTCGCAAGACGCACGTGCGAGATGTCAAAAGACGCGTCTCCACGCGGGCTAGCGAGCTATGAAATTACTAGAAATATATGCTATACAAAAATTTTGAGTTTTGGTCAAAAAACTGGATTTTTTTTTTTGACTGAAAAATGTGAAAAAACCTTTAATAAACACTACCAAACAGGACTCGGGGTGGCTGAGCGCGCACCGGAATACAGGTAAGGTAGGTAGGTATCTATTGAAACTACTATTAACGATGGTTCGGGTAAGAATTTTGAGATAAAATTAGTTTTTGAAAATTCCTTCAAAAAATCTCACAAAAATTGCTAAGTCGATATACGAAAATATTTTTTCGCGTTATTGTCAATTTTTATTAGTCAAACTGTTGTACGGAACCTACCTATTTAAGATTGATTTGGCTGAAAACAGCTTCAAAATGCGTCACCTGGATGCAAAGTTATAACGATTTGATGTAATTATTGTCTAGCTAAGGTGGATTTCGTATATATATGAATTTACTTGTTATGCAATTTTTTGAAGTTCTATATTCGCAAGACGCACGTGCGAGGTGTCAAAAGACGCGTCTCCACGCGGGCTAGCGAGCTATGAAATTACTAGAAATATATGCTATACAAAAATTTTGAGTTTTGGTCAAAAAACTGGATTTTTTTTTTTGACTGAAAAATGTGAAAAAACCTTTAATAAACACTACCAAACAGGACTCGGGGTGGCTGAGCGCGCACCGGAATACAGGTAAGGTAGGTAGGTATCTATTGAAACTACTATTAACGATGGTTCGGATAAGAATTTTGAGATAAAATTAGTTTTTGAAAATTCCTTCAAAAAATCTCACAAAAATTGCTAAGTCGATATACGAAAATATTTTTTCGCGTTATTGTCAATTTTTATTAGTCAAACTGTTGTACGGAACCTACCTATTTAAGATTGATTTGGCTGAAAACAGCTTCAAAATGCGTCACCTGGGTGCAAAGTTATAACGATTTGATGTAATTATTGTCTAGCTAAGGTGGATTTCGTATATATATGAATTTACTTGTTATGCAATTTTTTGAAGATCTATATTCGCAAGACGCACGTGCGAGGTGTCAAAAGACGCGTCTCCACGCGGGCTAGCGAGCTATGAAATTACTAGAAATATATGCTATACAAAAATTTTGAGTTTTGGTCAAAAAACAGGATTTTTTTTTTTGACTGAAAAATGTGAAAAAACCTTTAATAAACACTACCAAACAGGACTCGGGGTGGCTGAGCGCGCACCGGAATACAGGTAAGGTAGGTAGGTATCTATTGAAACTACTATTAACGATGGTTCGGATAAGAATTTTGAGATAAAATTAGTTTTTGAAAATTCCTTCAAAAAATCTCACAAAAATTGCTAAGTCGATATACGAAAATATTTTTTCGCGTAATTGTCAATTTTTATTAGTCAAACTGTTGTACGGAACCTACCTATTTAAGATTGATTTGGCTGAAAACAGCTTCAAAATGCGTCACCTGGATGCAAAGTTATAACGATTTGATGTAATTATTGTCTAGCTAAGGTGGATTTCGTATTATGAATTTACTTGTTATGCAATTTTTTGAAGTTCTATATTCGCCAGACGCACGTGCGTGGTGTCAAAAGACGCGTCTCCGCGCGGACTAGCGAGCTATGAAATTCTTAGAAATATATGCTATACAAAAAATTTGAGTTTTGGTCAAAGAACTGGTTTTTTTTTTTGACTGAAAAATGTGAAAAAACCGTTAATAAACACTACCAAACAGGACTCGGGGTGGCTGAGCGCGCACCGGAATACAGGTAAGGTAGGTAGGTATCTATTGAAACTACTATTAACGATGGTTCGGATAAGAATTTTGAGATAAAATTAGTTTTTGAAAATTCCTTCAAAAAATCTCACAAAAATTGCTAAGTCGATATACGAAAATATTTTTTCGCGTTATTGTCAATTTTTATTAGTCAAACTGTTGTACGGAACCTACCTATTTAAGATTGATTTGGCTGAAAACAGCTTCAAAATGCGTCACCTGGATGCAAAGTTATAACGATTTGATGTAATTATTGTCTAGCTAAGGTGGATTTCGTATTATGAATTTACTTGTTATGCAATTTTTTGAAGTTCTATATTCGCCAGACGCACGTGCGAGAAATCAAAAGACGCGTCTCCGCGCGGACTAGCGAGCTATGAAATTCTTAGAAATATATGCTATACAAAAAATTTGAGTTTTGGTCAAAGAACTGGTTTTTTTTTTGACTGAAAAATGTGAAGAAACCTTTAATAAACACTACCAAACATGACTCGGGGTGGCTGAGCGCGCACCGGAATACAGGTAAGGTAGGTAGGTATCTATTGAAACTACTATTAACGATGGTTCGGATAAGAATTTTGAGATAAAATTAGTTTTTGAAAATTCCTTCAAAAAATCTCACAAAAATTGCTAAGTCGATATACGAAAATATTTTTTCGCGTAATTGTCAATTTTTATTAGTCAAACTGTTGTACGGAACCTACCTATTTAAGATTGATTTGGCTGAAAACAGCTTCAAAATGCGTCACCTGGATGCAAAGTTATAACGATTTGATGTAATTATTGTCTAGCTAAGGTGGATTTCGTATATATATGAATTTACTTGTTATGCAATTTTTTGAAGATCTATATTCGCAAGACGCACGTGCGAGATGTCAAAAGACGCGTCTCCACGCGGGCTAGCGAGCTATGAAATTACTAGAAATATATGCTATACAAAAATTTTGAGTTTTGGTCAAATAACTGGATTTTTTTTTTTGACTGAAAAATGTGAAAAAACCTTTAATAAACACTACCAAACAGGACTCGGGGTGGCTGAGCGCGCACCGGAATACAGGTAAGGTAGGTAGGTATCTATTGAAACTACTATTAACGATGGTTCGGGTAAGAATTTTGAGATAAAATTAGTTTTTGAAAATTCCTTCAAAAAATCTCACAAAAATTGCTAAGTCGATATACGAAAATATTTTTTCGCGTTATTGTCAATTTTTATTAGTCAAACTGTTGTACGGAACCTACCTATTTAAGATTGATTTGGCTGAAAACAGCTTCAAAATGCGTCACCTGGATGCAAAGTTATAACGATTTGATGTAATTATTGTCTAGCTAAGGTGGATTTCGTATATATATGAATTTACTTGTTATGCAATTTTTTGAAGTTCTATATTCGCAAGACGCACGTGCGAGGTGTCAAAAGACGCGTCTCCACGCGGGCTAGCGAGCTATGAAATTACTAGAAATATATGCTATACAAAAATTTTGAGTTTTGGTCAAAAAACTGGATTTTTTTTTTTGACTGAAAAATGTGAAAAAACCTTTAATAAACACTACCAAACAGGACTCGGGGTGGCTGAGCGCGCACCGGAATACAGGTAAGGTAGGTAGGTATCTATTGAAACTACTATTAACGATGGTTCGGATAAGAATTTTGAGATAAAATTAGTTTTTGAAAATTCCTTCAAAAAATCTCACAAAAATTGCTAAGTCGATATACGAAAATATTTTTTCGCGTTATTGTCAATTTTTATTAGTCAAACTGTTGTACGGAACCTACCTATTTAAGATTGATTTGGCTGAAAACAGCTTCAAAATGCGTCACTTGGGTGCAAAGTTATAACGATTTGATGTAATCATTGTCTAGCTAAGGTGGATTTCGTATATATATGAATTTACTTGTTATGCAATTTTTTGAAGATCTATATTCGCAAGACGCACGTGCGAGGTGTCAAAAGACGCGTCTCCACGCGGGCTAGCGAGCTATGAAATTACTAGAAATATATGCTATACAAAAATTTTGAGTTTTGGTCAAAAAACAGGATTTTTTTTTTTGACTGAAAAATGTGAAAAAACCTTTAATAAACACTACCAAACAGGACTCGGGGTGGCTGAGCGCGCACCGGAATACAGGTAAGGTAGGTAGGTATCTATTGAAACTACTATTAACGATGGTTCGGATAAGAATTTTGAGATAAAATTAGTTTTTGAAAATTCCTTCAAAAAATCTCACAAAAATTGCTAAGTCGATATACGAAAATATTTTTTCGCGTTATTGTCAATTTTTATTAGTCAAACTGTTGTACGGAACCTACCTATTTAAGATTGATTTGGCTGAAAACAGCTTCAAAATGCGTCACCTGGATGCAAAGTTATAACGATTTGATGTAATTATTGTCTAGCTAAGGTGGATTTCGTATTATGAATTTACTTGTTATGCAATTTTTTGAAGTTCTATATTCGCCAGACGCACGTGCGTGAAGTCAAAAGACGCGTCTCCGCGCGGACTAGCGAGCTATGAAATTCTTAGAAATATATGCTATACAAAAAATTTGAGTTTTGGTCAAAGAACTGGTTTTTTTTTTTGACTGAAAAATGTGAAAAAACCTTTAATAAACACTACCAAACAGGACTCGGGGTGGCTGAGCGCGCACCGGAATACAGGTAAGGTAGGTAGGTATCTATTGAAACTACTATTAACGATGGTTCGGATAAGAATTTTGAGATAAAATTAGTTTTTGAAAATTCCTTCAAAAAATCTCACAAAAATTGCTAAGTCGATATACGAAAATATTTTTTCGCGTTATTGTCAATTTTTATTAGTCAAACTGTTGTACGGAACCTACCTATTTAAGATTGATTTGGCTGAAAACAGCTTCAAAATGCGTCACCTGGATGCAAAGTTATAACGATTTGATGTAATTATTGTCTAGCTAAGGTGGATTTCGTATTATGAATTTACTTGTTATGCAATTTTTTGAAGTTCTATATTCGCCAGACGCACGTGCGTGGTGTCAAAAGACGCGTCTCCGCGCGGACTAGCGAGCTATGAAATTCTTAGAAATATATGCTATACAAAAAATTTGAGTTTTGGTCAAAGAACTGGTTTTTTTTTTTGACTGAAAAATGTGAAAAAACCGTTAATAAACACTACCAAACAGGACTCGGGGTGGCTGAGCGCGCACCGGAATACAGGTAAGGTAGGTAGGTATCTATTGAAACTACTATTAACGATGGTTCGGATAAGAATTTTGAGATAAAATTAGTTTTTGAAAATTCCTTCAAAAAATCTCACAAAAATTGCTAAGTCGATATACGAAAATATTTTTTCGCGTTATTGTCAATTTTTATTAGTCAAACTGTTGTACGGAACCTACCTATTTAAGATTGATTTGGCTGAAAACAGCTTCAAAATGCGTCACCTGGGTGCAAAGTTATAACGATTTGATGTAATTATTGTCTAGCTAAGGTGGATTTCGTATATATATGAATTTACTTGTTATGCAATTTTTTGAAGATCTATATTCGCAAGACGCACGTGCGAGATGTCAAAAGACGCGTCTCCACGCGGGCTAGCGAGCTATGAAATTACTAGAAATATATGCTATACAAAAATTTTGAGTTTTGGTCAAAAAACTGGATTTTTTTTTTTGACTGAAAAATGTGAAAAAACCTTTAATAAACACTACCAAACAGGACTCGGGGTGGCTGAGCGCGCACCGGAATACAGGTAAGGTAGGTAGGTATCTATTGAAACTACTATTAACGATGGTTCGGATAAGAATTTTGAGATAAAATTAGTTTTTGAAAATTCCTTCAAAAAATCTCACAAAAATTGCTAAGTCGATATACGAAAATATTTTTTCGCGTTATTGTCAATTTTTATTAGTCAAACTGTTGTACGGAACCTACCTATTTAAGATTGATTTGGCTGAAAACAGCTTCAAAATGCGTCACCTGGATGCAAAGTTATAACGATTTGATATAATTATTGTCTAGCTAAGGTGGATTTCGTATTATGAATTTACTTGTTATGCAATTTTTTGAAGTTCTATATTCGCCAGACGCACGTGCGTGGTGTCAAAAGACGCGTCTCCGCGCGGACTAGCGAGCTATGAAATTCTTAGAAATATATGCTATACAAAAAATTTGAGTTTTGGTCAAAGAACTGGTTTTTTTTTTGACTGAAAAATGTGAAGAAACCTTTAATAAACACTACCAAACAGGACTCGGGGTGGCTGAGCGCGCACCGGAATACAGGTAAGGTAGGTAGGTATCTATTGAAACTACTATTAACGATGGTTCGGATAAGAATTTTGAGATAAAATTAGTTTTTGAAAATTCCTTCAAAAAATCTCACAAAAATTGCTAAGTCGATATACAAAAATATTTTTTCGCGTAATTGTCAATTTTTATTAGTCAAACTGTTGTACGGAACCTACCTATTTAAGATTGATTTGGCTGAAAACAGCTTCAAAATGCGTCACCTGGATGCAAAGTTATAACGATTTGATGTAATTATTGTCTAGCTAAGGTGGATTTCGTATATATGAATTTACTTGTTATCCAATTTTTTGAAGTTCTATATTCGCCATAAACACGTGCGAGAAATCAAAAGACGCGTCTCCGCGCGGGCTAGCGAGCTATGAAATTACTTGAAATATATGCTATACAAAAAATTTGAGTTTTGGTCAAAGAACTGGTTTTTTTTTTTGACTGAAAAATGTGAAAAAACCGTTAATAAACACTACCAAACAGGACTCGGGGTGGCTGAGCGCGCACCGGAATACAGGTAAGGTAGGTAGGTATCTATTGAAACTACTATTAACGATGGTTCGGATAAGAATTTTGAGATAAAATTAGTTTTTGAAAATTCCTTCAAAAAATCTCACAAAAATTGCTAAGTCGATATACGAAAATATTTTTTCGCGTTATTGTCAATTTTTATTAGTCAAACTGTTGTACGGAACCTACCTATTTAAGATTGATTTGGCTGAAAACAGCTTCAAAATGCGTCACCTGGGTGCAAAGTTATAACGATTTGATGTAATTATTGTCTAGCTAAGGTGGATTTCGTATATATATGAATTTACTTGTTATGCAATTTTTTGAAGATCTATATTCGCAAGACGCACGTGCGAGATGTCAAAAGACGCGTCTCCACGCGGGCTAGCGAGCTATGAAATTACTAGAAATATATGCTATACAAAAATTTTGAGTTTTGGTCAAAAAACTGGATTTTTTTTTTTGACTGAAAAATGTGAAAAAACCTTTAATAAACACTACCAAACAGGACTCGGGGTGGCTGAGCGCGCACCGGAATACAGGTAAGGTAGGTAGGTATCTATTGAAACTACTATTAACGATGGTTCGGATAAGAATTTTGAGATAAAATTAGTTTTTGAAAATTCCTTCAAAAAATCTCACAAAAATTGCTAAGTCGATATACGAAAATATTTTTTCGCGTTATTGTCAATTTTTATTAGTCAAACTGTTGTACGGAACCTACCTATTTAAGATTGATTTGGCTGAAAACAGCTTCAAAATGCGTCACCTGGATGCAAAGTTATAACGATTTGATGTAATTATTGTCTAGCTAAGGTGGATTTCGTATTATGAATTTACTTGTTATGCAATTTTTTGAAGTTCTATATTCGCCAGACGCACGTGCGTGGTGTCAAAAGACGCGTCTCCGCGCGGACTAGCGAGCTATGAAATTCTTAGAAATATATGCTATACAAAAAATTTGAGTTTTGGTCAAAGAACTGGTTTTTTTTTTGACTGAAAAATGTGAAGAAACCTTTAATAAACACTACCAAACAGGACTCGGGGTGGCTGAGCGCGCACCGGAATACAGGTAAGGTAGGTAGGTATCTATTGAAACTACTATTAACGATGGTTCGGATAAGAATTTTGAGATAAAATTAGTTTTTGAAAATTCCTTCAAAAAATCTCACAAAAATTGCTAAGTCGATATACGAAAATATTTTTTCGCGTAATTGTCAATTTTTATTAGTCAAACTGTTGTACGGAACCTACCTATTTAAGATTGATTTGGCTGAAAACAGCTTCAAAATGCGTCACCTGGATGCAAAGTTATAACGATTTGATGTAATTATTGTCTAGCTAAGGTGGATTTCGTATATATGAATTTACTTGTTATCCAATTTTTTGAAGTTCTATATTCGCCATAAACACGTGCGAGAAATCAAAAGACGCGTCTCCGCGCGGGCTAGCGAGCTATGAAATTACTTGAAATATATGCTATACAAAAAATTTGAGTTTTGGTCAAAGAACTGGTTTTTTTTTTGGACTGAAAAATGTGAAAAAACCGTTAATAAACACTACCAAACAGGACTCGGGGTGGCTGAGCGCGCACCGGAATACAGGTAAGGTAGGTAGGTATCTATTGAAACTACTATTAACGATGGTTCGGATAAGAATTTTGAGATAAAATTAGTTTTTGAAAATTCCTTCAAAAAATCTCACAAAAATTGCTAAGTCGATATACGAAAATATTTTTTCGCGTTATTGTCAATTTTTATTAGTCAAACTGTTGTACGGAACCTACCTATTTAAGATTGATTTGGCTGAAAACAGCTTCAAAATGCGTCACCTGGGTGCAAAGTTATAACGATTTGATGTAATTATTGTCTAGCTAAGGTGGATTTCGTATATATATGAATTTACTTGTTATGCAATTTTTTGAAGATCTATATTCGCAAGACGCACGTGCGAGGTGTCAAAAGACGCGTCTCCACGCGGGCTAGCGAGCTATGAAATTACTAGAAATATATGCTATACAAAAATTTTGAGTTTTGGTCAAAAAACTGGATTTTTTTTTTTGACTGAAAAATGTGAAAAAACCTTTAATAAACACTACCAAACAGGACTCGGGGTGGCTGAGCGCGCACCGGAATACAGGTAAGGTAGGTAGGTATCTATTGAAACTACTATTAACGATGGTTCGGATAAGAATTTTGAGATAAAATTAGTTTTTGAAAATTCCTTAAAAAAATCTCACAAAAATTGCTAAGTCGATATACGAAAATATTTTTTCGCGTTATTGTCAATTTTTATTAGTCAAACTGTTGTACGGAACCTACCTATTTAAGATTGATTTGGCTGAAAACAGCTTCAAAATGCGTCACCTGGATGCAAAGTTATAACGATTTGATGTAATTATTGTCTAGCTAAGGTGGATTTCGTATTATGAATTTACTTGTTATGCAATTTTTTGAAGTTCTATATTCGCCAGACGCACGTGCGTGGTGTCAAAAGACGCGTCTCCGCGCGGACTAGCGAGCTATGAAATTCTTAGAAATATATGCTATACAAAAAATTTGAGTTTTGGTCAAAGAACTGGTTTTTTTTTTGACTGAAAAATGTGAAGAAACCTTTAATAAACACTACCAAACAGGACTCGGGGTGGCTGAGCGCGCACCGGAATACAGGTAAGGTAGGTAGGTATCTATTGAAACTACTATTAACGATGGTTCGGATAAGAATTTTGAGATAAAATTAGTTTTTGAAAATTCCTTCAAAAAATCTCACAAAAATTGCTAAGTCGATATACGAAAATATTTTTTCGCGTAATTGTCAATTTTTATTAGTCAAACTGTTGTACGGAACCTACCTATTTAAGATTGATTTGGCTGAAAACAGCTTCAAAATGCGTCACCTGGATGCAAAGTTATAACGATTTGATGTAATTATTGTCTAGCTAAGGTGGATTTCGTATATATGAATTTACTTGTTATCCAATTTTTTGAAGTTCTATATTCGCCATAAACACGTGCGAGAAATCAAAAGACGCGTCTCCGCGCGGGCTAGCGAGCTATGAAATTACTTGAAATATATGCTATACAAAAAATTTGAGTTTTGGTCAAAGAACTGGTTTTTTTTTTTGACTGAAAAATGTGAAAAAACCGTTAATAAACACTACCAAACAGGACTCGGGGTGGCTGAGCGCGCACCGGAATACAGGTAAGGTAGGTAGGTATCTATTGAAACTACTATTAACGATGGTTCGGATAAGAATTTTGAGATAAAATTAGTTTTTGAAAATTCCTTCAAAAAATCTCACAAAAATTGCTAAGTCGATATACGAAAATATTTTTTCGCGTTATTGTCAATTTTTATTAGTCAAACTGTTGTACGGAACCTATTTAAGATTGTGTAGAAGGTTGGATGATAGTCAATGATACTGCTGCGTTTAAGGTAAAAATAAAAGTATTCAACGGACCAAAGGTTATAATATAAAGGAGCGAGGGAGCACACGCGATGACCGCTAGTCATGTACTAATTGCTCAATTAATATTTATTAATGAGTTACGTAAAAATGCTTAGTCGTCGGTAGTGTATGGTTTCACCGTACAGATTGATTTGGCTGAAAACAGCTTCAAAATGCGTCACCTGGATGCAAAGTTATAACGATTTGATGTAATTATTGTCTAGCTAAGGTGGATTTCGTATTATGAATTTACTTGTTATGCAATTTTTTTAAGTTCTATATTCGCCAGACGCACGTGCGTGAAGTCAAAAGACGCGTCTCCGCGCGGACTAGCGAGCTATGAAATTCTTAAAAATATATGCTATACAAAAAATTTGAGTTTTGGTCAAAGAACTGGTTTTTTTTTTTGACTGAAAAATGTGAAAAAACCTTTAATAAACACTACCAAACAGGACTCGGGGTGGCTGAGCGCGCACCGGAATACAGGTAAGGTAGGTAGGTATCTATTGAAACTACTATTAACGATGGTTCGGATAAGAATTTTGAGATAAAATTAGTTTTTGAAAATTCCTTCAAAAAATCTCACAAAAATTGCTAAGTCGATATACGAAAATATTTTTTCGCGTTATTGTCAATTTTTATTAGTCAAACTGTTGTACGGAACCTACCTATTTAAGATTGATTTGGCTGAAAACAGCTTCAAAATGCGTCACCTGGGTGCAAAGTTATAACGATTTGATGTAATTATTGTCTAGCTAAGGTGGATTTCGTATATATATGAATTTACTTGTTATGCAATTTTTTGAAGATCTATATTCGCAAGACGCACGTGCGAGGTGTCAAAAGACGCGTCTCCACGCGGGCTAGCGAGCTATGAAATTACTAGAAATATATGCTGTAAAAAATTTTGAGTTTTGGTCAAAAAACTGGTTTTTTTTTTTTACTGAAAAATGTGAAAAAACCTTTAATAAACACTACCAAACAGGACTCGGGGTGGCTGAGCGCGCACCGGAATACAGGTAAGGTAGGTAGGTATCTATTGAAACTACTATTAACGATGGTTCGGATAAGAATTTTGAGATAAAATTAGCTTTTGAAAATTCCTTCAAAAAATCTCACAAAAATTGCTAAGTCGATATACGAAAATATTTTTTCGCGTTATTGTCAATTTTATTAGTCAAACTGTTGTACGGAACCTACCTATTTAAGATTGATTTGGCTGAAAACAGCTTCAAAATGCGTCACCTGGATGCAAAGTTATAACGATTTGATGTAATTATTGTCTTGCTAAGGTGGATTTCGTATATATGAATTTACTTGTTATGCAATTTTTTGAAGTTCTATATTCGCCATAAACACGTGCGAGAAATCAAAAGACGCGTCTCCGCGCGGGCTAGCGAGCTATGATATTACTAGAAATATATGCTATACAAAAATTTGAGTTTTGGTCAAAGAACTGGTTTTTTTTTTGACTGAAAAATGTGAAGAAACCTTTAATAAACACTACCAAACAGGACTCGGGGTGGCTGAGCGCGCACCGGAATACAGGTAAGGTAGGTAGGTATCTATTGAAACTACTATTAACGATGGTTCGGATAAGAATTTTGAGATAAAATTAGTTTTTGAAAATTCCTTCAAAAAATCTCACAAAAATTGCTAAGTCGATATACGAAAATATTTTTTCGCGTAATTGTCAATTTTTATTAGTCAAACTGTTGTACGGAACCTACCTATTTAAGATTGATTTGGCTGAAAACAGCTTCAAAATGCGTCACCTGGATGCAAAGTTATAACGATTTGATGTAATTATTGTCTAGCTAAGGTGGATTTCGTATATATGAATTTACTTGTTATCCAATTTTTTGAAGTTCTATATTCGCCATAAACACGTGCGAGAAATCAAAAGACGCGTCTCCGCGCGGGCTAGCGAGCTATGAAATTACTTGAAATATATGCTATACAAAAAATTTGAGTTTTGGTCAAAGAACTGGTTTTTTTTTTTGACTGAAAAATGTGAAAAAACCGTTAATAAACACTACCAAACAGGACTCGGGGTGGCTGAGCGCGCACCGGAATACAGGTAAGGTAGGTAGGTATCTATTGAAACTACTATTAACGATGGTTCGGATAAGAATTTTGAGATAAAATTAGTTTTTGAAAATTCCTTCAAAAAATCTCACAAAAATTGCTAAGTCGATATACGAAAATATTTTTTCGCGTAATTGTCAATTTTTATTAGTCAAACTGTTGTACGGAACCTACCTATTTAAGATTGATTTGGCTGAAAACAGCTTCAAAATGCGTCACCTGGATGCAAAGTTATAACGATTTGATGTAATTATTGTCTAGCTAAGGTGGATTTCGTATTATGAATTTACTTGTTATGCAATTTTTTTAAGTTCTATATTCGCCAGACGCACGTGCGTGAAGTCAAAAGACGCGTCTCCGCGCGGACTAGCGAGCTATGAAATTCTTAGAAATATATGCTATACAAAAAAATTGAGTTTTGGTCAAAGAACTGGTTTTTTTTTTTGACTGAAAAATGTGAAAAAACCTTTAATAAACACTACCAAACAGGACTCGGGGTGGCTGAGCGCGCACCGGAATACAGGTAAGGTAGGTAGGTATCTATTGAAACTACTATTAACGATGGTTCGGATAAGAATTTTGAGATAAAATTAGTTTTTGAAAATTCCTTCAAAAAATCTCACAAAAATTGCTAAGTCGATATACGAAAATATTTTTTCGCGTTATTGTCAATTTTTATTAGTCAAACTGTTGTACGGAACCTACCTATTTAAGATTGATTTGGCTGAAAACAGCTTCAAAATGCGTCACCTGGATGCAAAGTTATAACGATTTGATGTAATTATTGTCTTGCTAAGGTGGATTTCGTATATATGAATTTACTTGTTATGCAATTTTTTGAAGTTCTATATTCGCCATAAACACGTGCGAGAAATCAAAAGACGCGTCTCCGCGCGGGCTAGCGAGCTATGATATTACTAGAAATATATGCTATACAAAAATTTGAGTTTTGGTCAAAGAACTGGTTTTTTTTTTGACTGAAAAATGTGAAGAAACCTTTAATAAACACTACCAAACAGGACTCGGGGTGGCTGAGCGCGCACCGGAATACAGGTAAGGTAGGTAGGTATCTATTGAAACTACTATTAACGATGGTTCGGATAAGAATTTTGAGATAAAATTAGTTTTTGAAAATTCCTTCAAAAAATCTCACAAAAATTGCTAAGTCGATATACGAAAATATTTTTTCGCGTAATTGTCAATTTTTATTAGTCAAACTGTTGTACGGAACCTACCTATTTAAGATTGATTTGGCTGAAAACAGCTTCAAAATGCGTCACCTGGATGCAAAGTTATAACGATTTGATGTAATTATTGTCTAGCTAAGGTGGATTTCGTATATATGAATTTACTTGTTATCCAATTTTTTGAAGTTCTATATTCGCCATAAACACGTGCGAGAAATCAAAAGACGCGTCTCCGCGCGGGCTAGCGAGCTATGAAATTACTTGAAATATATGCTATACAAAAAATTTGAGTTTTGGTCAAAGAACTGGTTTTTTTTTTTGACTGAAAAATGTGAAAAAACCGTTAATAAACACTACCAAACAGGACTCGGGGTGGCTGAGCGCGCACCGGAATACAGGTAAGGTAGGTAGGTATCTATTGAAACTACTATTAACGATGGTTCGGATAAGAATTTTGAGATAAAATTAGTTTTTGAAAATTCCTTCAAA
Organism: Tiliacea citrago; assembly: GCA_963921375.1. Lineage (NCBI taxonomy): Eukaryota > Metazoa > Arthropoda > Insecta > Lepidoptera > Noctuidae > Tiliacea > Tiliacea citrago. Next base: position 15,496,172 of record OY992807.1, on the reverse strand, counting down.
AAATCTCACAAAAATTGCTAAGTCGATATACGAAAATATTTTTTCGCGTAATTGTCAATTTTTATTAGTCAAACTGTTGTACGGAACCTACCTATTTAAGATTGATTTGGCTGAAAACAGCTTCAAAATGCGTCACCTGGATGCAAAGTTATAACGATTTGATGTAATTATTGTCTAGCTAAGGTGGATTTCGTATTATGAATTTACTTGTTATGCAATTTTTTTAAGTTCTATATTCGCCAGACGCACGTGCGTGAAGTCAAAAGACGCGTCTCCGCGCGGACTAGCGAGCTATGAAATTCTTAGAAATATATGCTATACAAAAAAATTGAGTTTTGGTCAAAGAACTGGTTTTTTTTTTTGACTGAAAAATGTGAAAAAACCTTTAATAAACACTACCAAACAGGACTCGGGGTGGCTGAGCGCGCACCGGAATACAGGTAAGGTAGGTAGGTATCTATTGAAACTACTATTAACGATGGTTCGGATAAGAATTTTGAGATAAAATTAGTTTTTGAAAATTCCTTCAAAAAATCTCACAAAAATTGCTAAGTCGATATACGAAAATATTTTTTCGCGTTATTGTCAATTTTTATTAGTCAAACTGTTGTACGGAACCTACCTATTTAAGATTGATTTGGCTGAAAACAGCTTCAAAATGCGTCACCTGGATGCAAAGTTATAACGATTTGATGTAATTATTGTCTTGCTAAGGTGGATTTCGTATATATGAATTTACTTGTTATGCAATTTTTTGAAGTTCTATATTCGCCATAAACACGTGCGAGAAATCAAAAGACGCGTCTCCGCGCGGGCTAGCGAGCTATGATATTACTAGAAATATATGCTATACAAAAATTTGAGTTTTGGTCAAAGAACTGGTTTTTTTTTTGACTGAAAAATGTGAAGAAACCTTTAATAAACACTACCAAACAGGACTCGGGGTGGCTGAGCGCGCACCGGAATACAGGTAAGGTAGGTAGGTATCTATTGAAACTACTATTAACGATGGTTCGGATAAGAATTTTGAGATAAAATTAGTTTTTGAAAATTCCTTCAAAAAATCTCACAAAAATTGCTAAGTCGATATACGAAAATATTTTTTCGCGTAATTGTCAATTTTTATTAGTCAAACTGTTGTACGGAACCTACCTATTTAAGATTGATTTGGCTGAAAACAGCTTCAAAATGCGTCACCTGGATGCAAAGTTATAACGATTTGATGTAATTATTGTCTAGCTAAGGTGGATTTCGTATATATGAATTTACTTGTTATCCAATTTTTTGAAGTTCTATATTCGCCATAAACACGTGCGAGAAATCAAAAGACGCGTCTCCGCGCGGGCTAGCGAGCTATGAAATTACTTGAAATATATGCTATACAAAAAATTTGAGTTTTGGTCAAAGAACTGGTTTTTTTTTTTGACTGAAAAATGTGAAAAAACCGTTAATAAACACTACCAAACAGGACTCGGGGTGGCTGAGCGCGCACCGGAATACAGGTAAGGTAGGTGGGTATCTATTGAAACTACTATTAACGATGGTTCGGATAAGAATTTTGAGATAAAATTAGTTTTTGAAAATTCCTTCAAAAAATCTCACAAAAATTGCTAAGTCGATATACGAAAATATTTTTTCGCGTTATTGTCAATTTTTATTAGTCAAACTGTTGTACGGAACCTACCTATTTAAGATTGATTTGGCTGAAAACAGCTTCAAAATGCGTCACCTGGGTGCAAAGTTATAACGATTTGATGTAATTATTGTCTAGCTAAGGTGGATTTCGTATATATATGAATTTACTTGTTATGCAATTTTTTGAAGATCTATATTCGCAAGACGCACGTGCGAGGTGTCAAAAGACGCGTCTCCACGCGGGCTAGCGAGCTATGAAATTACTAGAAATATATGCTATACAAAAATTTTGAGTTTTGGTCAAAAAACTGGATTTTTTTTTTTGACTGAAAAATGTGAAAAAACCTTTAATAAACACTACCAAACAGGACTCGGGGTGGCTGAGCGCGCACCGGAATACAGGTAAGGTAGGTAGGTATCTATTGAAACTACTATTAACGATGGTTCGGATAAGAATTTTGAGATAAAATTAGTTTTTGAAAATTCCTTCAAAAAATCTCACAAAAATTGCTAAGTCGATATACGAAAATATTTTTTCGCGTTATTGTCAATTTTTATTAGTCAAACTGTTGTACGGAACCTACCTATTTAAGATTGATTTGGCTGAAAACAGCTTCAAAATGCGTCACCTGGATGCAAAGTTATAACGATTTGATGTAATTATTGTCTAGCTAAGGTGGATTTCGTATTATGAATTTACTTGTTATGCAATTTTTTTAAGTTCTATATTCGCCAGACGCACGTGCGTGAAGTCAAAAGACGCGTCTCCGCGCGGACTAGCGAGCTATGAAATTCTTAGAAATATATGCTATACAAAAAATTTGAGTTTTGGTCAAAGAACTGGTTTTTTTTTTTGACTGAAAAATGTGAAAAAACCTTTAATAAACACTACCAAACAGGACTCGGGGTGGCTGAGCGCGCACCGGAATACAGGTAAGGTAGGTAGGTATCTATTGAAACTACTATTAACGATGGTTCGGATAAGAATTTTGAGATAAAATTAGTTTTTGAAAATTCCTTCAAAAAATCTCACAAAAATTGCTAAGTCGATATACGAAAATATTTTTTCGCGTTATTGTCAATTTTTATTAGTCAAACTGTTGTACGGAACCTACCTATTTAAGATTGATTTGGCTGAAAACAGCTTCAAAATGCGTCACCTGGATGCAAAGTTATAACGATTTGATGTAATTATTGTCTAGCTAAGGTGGATTTCGTATTATGAATTTACTTGTTATGCAATTTTTTTAAGTTCTATATTCGCCAGACGCACGTGCGTGGTGTCAAAAGACGCGTCTCCGCGCGGACTAGCGAGCTATGAAATTCTTAGAAATATATGCTATACAAAAAAATTGAGTTTTGGTCAAAGAACTGGTTTTTTTTTTGACTGAAAAATGTGAAAAAACCTTTAATAAACACTACCAAACAGGACTCGGGGTGGCTGAGCGCGCACCGGAATACAGGTAAGGTAGGTAGGTATCTATTGAAACTACTATTAACGATGGTTCGGATAAGAATTTTGAGATAAAATTAGTTTTTGAAAATTCCTTCAAAAAATCTCACAAAAATTGCTAAGTCGATATACGAAAATATTTTTTCGCGTAATTGTCAATTTTTATTAGTCAAACTGTTGTACGGAACCTACCTATTTAAGATTGATTTGGCTGAAAACAGCTTCAAAATGCGTCACCTGGATGCAAAGTTATAACGATTTGATGTAATTATTGTCTAGCTAAGGTGGATTTCGTATATATATGAATTTACTTGTTATGCAATTTTTTGAAGATCTATATTCGCAAGACGCACGTGCGAGATGTCAAAAGACGCGTCTCCACGCGGGCTAGCGAGCTATGAAATTACTAGAAATATATGCTATACAAAAATTTTGAGTTTTGGTCAAAAAACTGGATTTTTTTTTTTGACTGAAAAATGTGAAAAAACCTTTAATAAACACTACCAAACAGGACTCGGGGTGGCTGAGCGCGCACCGGAATACAGGTAAGGTAGGTAGGTATCTATTGAAACTACTATTAACGATGGTTCGGGTAAGAATTTTGAGATAAAATTAGTTTTTGAAAATTCCTTCAAAAAATCTCACAAAAATTGCTAAGTCGATATACGAAAATATTTTTTCGCGTTATTGTCAATTTTTATTAGTCAAACTGTTGTACGGAACCTACCTATTTAAGATTGATTTGGCTGAAAACAGCTTCAAAATGCGTCACCTGGATGCAAAGTTATAACGATTTGATGTAATTATTGTCTAGCTAAGGTGGATTTCGTATTATGAATTTACTTGTTATGCAATTTTTTGAAGTTCTATATTCGCCAGACGCACGTGCGTGAAGTCAAAAGACGCGTCTCCGCGCGGACTAGCGAGCTATGAAATTCTTAGAAATATATGCTATACAAAAAATTTGAGTTTTGGTCAAAGAACTGGTTTTTTTTTTTGACTGAAAAATGTGAAAAAACCTTTAATAAACACTACCAAACAGGACTCGGGGTGGCTGAGCGCGCACCGGAATACAGGTAAGGTAGGTAGGTATCTATTGAAACTACTATTAACGATGGTTCGGATAAGAATTTTGAGATAAAATTAGTTTTTGAAAATTCCTTCAAAAAATCTCACAAAAATTGCTAAGTCGATATACGAAAATATTTTTTCGCGTTATTGTCAATTTTTATTAGTCAAACTGTTGTACGGAACCTACCTATTTAAGATTGATTTGGCTGAAAACAGCTTCAAAATGCGTCACCTGGATGCAAAGTTATAACGATTTGATGTAATTATTGTCTAGCTAAGGTGGATTTCGTATTATGAATTTACTTGTTATGCAATTTTTTGAAGTTCTATATTCGCCAGACGCACGTGCGTGGTGTCAAAAGACGCGTCTCCGCGCGGACTAGCGAGCTATGAAATTCTTAGAAATATATGCTATACAAAAAATTTGAGTTTTGGTCAAAGAACTGGTTTTTTTTTTTGACTGAAAAATGTGAAAAAACCGTTAATAAACACTACCAAACAGGACTCGGGGTGGCTGAGCGCGCACCGGAATACAGGTAAGGTAGGTAGGTATCTATTGAAACTACTATTAACGATGGTTCGGATAAGAATTTTGAGATAAAATTAGTTTTTGAAAATTCCTTCAAAAAATCTCACAAAAATTGCTAAGTCGATATACGAAAATATTTTTTCGCGTTATTGTCAATTTTTATTAGTCAAACTGTTGTACGGAACCTACCTATTTAAGATTGATTTGGCTGAAAACAGCTTCAAAATGCGTCACCTGGGTGCAAAGTTATAACGATTTGATGTAATTATTGTCTAGCTAAGGTGGATTTCGTATATATATGAATTTACTTGTTATGCAATTTTTTGAAGATCTATATTCGCAAGACGCACGTGCGAGATGTCAAAAGACGCGTCTCCACGCGGGCTAGCGAGCTATGAAATTACTAGAAATATATGCTATACAAAAATTTTGAGTTTTGGTCAAAAAACTGGATTTTTTTTTTTGACTGAAAAATGTGAAAAAACCTTTAATAAACACTACCAAACAGGACTCGGGGTGGCTGAGCGCGCACCGGAATACAGGTAAGGTAGGTAGGTATCTATTGAAACTACTATTAACGATGGTTCGGATAAGAATTTTGAGATAAAATTAGTTTTTGAAAATTCCTTCAAAAAATCTCACAAAAATTGCTAAGTCGATATACGAAAATATTTTTTCGCGTTATTGTCAATTTTTATTAGTCAAACTGTTGTACGGAACCTACCTATTTAAGATTGATTTGGCTGAAAACAGCTTCAAAATGCGTCACCTGGATGCAAAGTTATAACGATTTGATATAATTATTGTCTAGCTAAGGTGGATTTCGTATTATGAATTTACTTGTTATGCAATTTTTTGAAGTTCTATATTCGCCAGACGCACGTGCGTGGTGTCAAAAGACGCGTCTCCGCGCGGACTAGCGAGCTATGAAATTCTTAGAAATATATGCTATACAAAAAATTTGAGTTTTGGTCAAAGAACTGGTTTTTTTTTTGACTGAAAAATGTGAAGAAACCTTTAATAAACACTACCAAACAGGACTCGGGGTGGCTGAGCGCGCACCGGAATACAGGTAAGGTAGGTAGGTATCTATTGAAACTACTATTAACGATGGTTCGGATAAGAATTTTGAGATAAAATTAGTTTTTGAAAATTCCTTCAAAAAATCTCACAAAAATTGCTAAGTCGATATACAAAAATATTTTTTCGCGTAATTGTCAATTTTTATTAGTCAAACTGTTGTACGGAACCTACCTATTTAAGATTGATTTGGCTGAAAACAGCTTCAAAATGCGTCACCTGGATGCAAAGTTATAACGATTTGATGTAATTATTGTCTAGCTAAGGTGGATTTCGTATATATGAATTTACTTGTTATCCAATTTTTTGAAGTTCTATATTCGCCATAAACACGTGCGAGAAATCAAAAGACGCGTCTCCGCGCGGGCTAGCGAGCTATGAAATTACTTGAAATATATGCTATACAAAAAATTTGAGTTTTGGTCAAAGAACTGGTTTTTTTTTTTGACTGAAAAATGTGAAAAAACCGTTAATAAACACTACCAAACAGGACTCGGGGTGGCTGAGCGCGCACCGGAATACAGGTAAGGTAGGTAGGTATCTATTGAAACTACTATTAACGATGGTTCGGATAAGAATTTTGAGATAAAATTAGTTTTTGAAAATTCCTTCAAAAAATCTCACAAAAATTGCTAAGTCGATATACGAAAATATTTTTTCGCGTTATTGTCAATTTTTATTAGTCAAACTGTTGTACGGAACCTACCTATTTAAGATTGATTTGGCTGAAAACAGCTTCAAAATGCGTCACCTGGGTGCAAAGTTATAACGATTTGATGTAATTATTGTCTAGCTAAGGTGGATTTCGTATATATATGAATTTACTTGTTATGCAATTTTTTGAAGATCTATATTCGCAAGACGCACGTGCGAGATGTCAAAAGACGCGTCTCCACGCGGGCTAGCGAGCTATGAAATTACTAGAAATATATGCTATACAAAAATTTTGAGTTTTGGTCAAAAAACTGGATTTTTTTTTTTGACTGAAAAATGTGAAAAAACCTTTAATAAACACTACCAAACAGGACTCGGGGTGGCTGAGCGCGCACCGGAATACAGGTAAGGTAGGTAGGTATCTATTGAAACTACTATTAACGATGGTTCGGATAAGAATTTTGAGATAAAATTAGTTTTTGAAAATTCCTTCAAAAAATCTCACAAAAATTGCTAAGTCGATATACGAAAATATTTTTTCGCGTTATTGTCAATTTTTATTAGTCAAACTGTTGTACGGAACCTACCTATTTAAGATTGATTTGGCTGAAAACAGCTTCAAAATGCGTCACCTGGATGCAAAGTTATAACGATTTGATGTAATTATTGTCTAGCTAAGGTGGATTTCGTATTATGAATTTACTTGTTATGCAATTTTTTGAAGTTCTATATTCGCCAGACGCACGTGCGTGGTGTCAAAAGACGCGTCTCCGCGCGGACTAGCGAGCTATGAAATTCTTAGAAATATATGCTATACAAAAAATTTGAGTTTTGGTCAAAGAACTGGTTTTTTTTTTGACTGAAAAATGTGAAGAAACCTTTAATAAACACTACCAAACAGGACTCGGGGTGGCTGAGCGCGCACCGGAATACAGGTAAGGTAGGTAGGTATCTATTGAAACTACTATTAACGATGGTTCGGATAAGAATTTTGAGATAAAATTAGTTTTTGAAAATTCCTTCAAAAAATCTCACAAAAATTGCTAAGTCGATATACGAAAATATTTTTTCGCGTAATTGTCAATTTTTATTAGTCAAACTGTTGTACGGAACCTACCTATTTAAGATTGATTTGGCTGAAAACAGCTTCAAAATGCGTCACCTGGATGCAAAGTTATAACGATTTGATGTAATTATTGTCTAGCTAAGGTGGATTTCGTATATATGAATTTACTTGTTATCCAATTTTTTGAAGTTCTATATTCGCCATAAACACGTGCGAGAAATCAAAAGACGCGTCTCCGCGCGGGCTAGCGAGCTATGAAATTACTTGAAATATATGCTATACAAAAAATTTGAGTTTTGGTCAAAGAACTGGTTTTTTTTTTGGACTGAAAAATGTGAAAAAACCGTTAATAAACACTACCAAACAGGACTCGGGGTGGCTGAGCGCGCACCGGAATACAGGTAAGGTAGGTAGGTATCTATTGAAACTACTATTAACGATGGTTCGGATAAGAATTTTGAGATAAAATTAGTTTTTGAAAATTCCTTCAAAAAATCTCACAAAAATTGCTAAGTCGATATACGAAAATATTTTTTCGCGTTATTGTCAATTTTTATTAGTCAAACTGTTGTACGGAACCTACCTATTTAAGATTGATTTGGCTGAAAACAGCTTCAAAATGCGTCACCTGGGTGCAAAGTTATAACGATTTGATGTAATTATTGTCTAGCTAAGGTGGATTTCGTATATATATGAATTTACTTGTTATGCAATTTTTTGAAGATCTATATTCGCAAGACGCACGTGCGAGGTGTCAAAAGACGCGTCTCCACGCGGGCTAGCGAGCTATGAAATTACTAGAAATATATGCTATACAAAAATTTTGAGTTTTGGTCAAAAAACTGGATTTTTTTTTTTGACTGAAAAATGTGAAAAAACCTTTAATAAACACTACCAAACAGGACTCGGGGTGGCTGAGCGCGCACCGGAATACAGGTAAGGTAGGTAGGTATCTATTGAAACTACTATTAACGATGGTTCGGATAAGAATTTTGAGATAAAATTAGTTTTTGAAAATTCCTTCAAAAAATCTCACAAAAATTGCTAAGTCGATATACGAAAATATTTTTTCGCGTTATTGTCAATTTTTATTAGTCAAACTGTTGTACGGAACCTACCTATTTAAGATTGATTTGGCTGAAAACAGCTTCAAAATGCGTCACCTGGATGCAAAGTTATAACGATTTGATGTAATTATTGTCTAGCTAAGGTGGATTTCGTATTATGAATTTACTTGTTATGCAATTTTTTGAAGTTCTATATTCGCCAGACGCACGTGCGTGGTGTCAAAAGACGCGTCTCCGCGCGGACTAGCGAGCTATGAAATTCTTAGAAATATATGCTATACAAAAAATTTGAGTTTTGGTCAAAGAACTGGTTTTTTTTTTGACTGAAAAATGTGAAGAAACCTTTAATAAACACTACCAAACAGGACTCGGGGTGGCTGAGCGCGCACCGGAATACAGGTAAGGTAGGTAGGTATCTATTGAAACTACTATTAACGATGGTTCGGATAAGAATTTTGAGATAAAATTAGTTTTTGAAAATTCCTTCAAAAAATCTCACAAAAATTGCTAAGTCGATATACGAAAATATTTTTTCGCGTAATTGTCAATTTTTATTAGTCAAACTGTTGTACGGAACCTACCTATTTAAGATTGATTTGGCTGAAAACAGCTTCAAAATGCGTCACCTGGATGCAAAGTTATAACGATTTGATGTAATTATTGTCTAGCTAAGGTGGATTTCGTATATATGAATTTACTTGTTATCCAATTTTTTGAAGTTCTATATTCGCCATAAACACGTGCGAGAAATCAAAAGACGCGTCTCCGCGCGGGCTAGCGAGCTATGAAATTACTTGAAATATATGCTATACAAAAAATTTGAGTTTTGGTCAAAGAACTGGTTTTTTTTTTTGACTGAAAAATGTGAAAAAACCGTTAATAAACACTACCAAACAGGACTCGGGGTGGCTGAGCGCGCACCGGAATACAGGTAAGGTAGGTAGGTATCTATTGAAACTACTATTAACGATGGTTCGGATAAGAATTTTGAGATAAAATTAGTTTTTGAAAATTCCTTCAAAAAATCTCACAAAAATTGCTAAGTCGATATACGAAAATATTTTTTCGCGTTATTGTCAATTTTTATTAGTCAAACTGTTGTACGGAACCTATTTAAGATTGTGTAGAAGGTTGGATGATAGTCAATGATACTGCTGCGTTTAAGGTAAAAATAAAAGTATTCAACGGACCAAAGGTTATAATATAAAGGAGCGAGGGAGCACACGCGATGACCGCTAGTCATGTACTAATTGCTCAATTAATATTTATTAATGAGTTACGTAAAAATGCTTAGTCGTCGGTAGTGTATGGTTTCACCGTACAGATTGATTTGGCTGAAAACAGCTTCAAAATGCGTCACCTGGATGCAAAGTTATAACGATTTGATGTAATTATTGTCTAGCTAAGGTGGATTTCGTATTATGAATTTACTTGTTATGCAATTTTTTTAAGTTCTATATTCGCCAGACGCACGTGCGTGAAGTCAAAAGACGCGTCTCCGCGCGGACTAGCGAGCTATGAAATTCTTAAAAATATATGCTATACAAAAAATTTGAGTTTTGGTCAAAGAACTGGTTTTTTTTTTTGACTGAAAAATGTGAAAAAACCTTTAATAAACACTACCAAACAGGACTCGGGGTGGCTGAGCGCGCACCGGAATACAGGTAAGGTAGGTAGGTATCTATTGAAACTACTATTAACGATGGTTCGGATAAGAATTTTGAGATAAAATTAGTTTTTGAAAATTCCTTCAAAAAATCTCACAAAAATTGCTAAGTCGATATACGAAAATATTTTTTCGCGTTATTGTCAATTTTTATTAGTCAAACTGTTGTACGGAACCTACCTATTTAAGATTGATTTGGCTGAAAACAGCTTCAAAATGCGTCACCTGGATGCAAAGTTATAACGATTTGATGTAATTATTGTCTAGCTAAGGTGGATTTCGTATTATGAATTTACTTGTTATGCAATTATTTGAAGTTCTATATTCGCCAGACGCACGTGCGTGGTGTCAAAAGACGCGTCTCCGCGCGGACTAGCGAGCTATGAAATTCTTAGAAATATATGCTATACAAAAAATTTGAGTTTTGGTCAAAGAACTGGTTTTTTTTTTTGACTGAAAAATGTGAAAAAACCGTTAATAAACACTACCAAACAGGACTCGGGGTGGCTGAGCGCGCACCGGAATACAGGTAAGGTAGGTAGGTATCTATTGAAACTACTATTAACAATGGTTCGGATAAGAATTTTGAGATAAAATTAGTTTTTGAAAATTCCTTCAAAAAATCTCACAAAAATTGCTAAGTCGATATACGAAAATATTTTTTCGCGTTATTGTCAATTTTTATTAGTCAAACTGTTGTACGGAACCTACCTATTTAAGATTGATTTGGCTGAAAACAGCTTCAAAATGCGTCACCTGGGTGCAAAGTTATAACGATTTGATGTAATTATTGTCTAGCTAAGGTGGATTTCGTATATATATGAATTTACTTGTTATGCAATTTTTTGAAGATCTATATTCGCAAGACGCACGTGCGAGGTGTCAAAAGACGCGTCTCCACGCGGGCTAGCGAGCTATGAAATTACTAGAAATATATGCTGTAAAAAATTTTGAGTTTTGGTCAAAAAACTGGTTTTTTTTTTTTACTGAAAAATGTGAAAAAACCTTTAATAAACACTACCAAACAGGACTCGGGGTGGCTGAGCGCGCACCGGAATACAGGTAAGGTAGGTAGGTATCTATTGAAACTACTATTAACGATGGTTCGGGTAAGAATTTTGAGATAAAATTAGCTTTTGAAAATTCCTTCAAAAAATCTCACAAAAATTGCTAAGTCGATATACGAAAATATTTTTTCGCGTTATTGTCAATTTTATTAGTCAAACTGTTGTACGGAACCTACCTATTTAAGATTGATTTGGCTGAAAACAGCTTCAAAATGCGTCACCTGGATGCAAAGTTATAACGATTTGATGTAATTATTGTCTTGCTAAGGTGGATTTCGTATATATGAATTTACTTGTTATGCAATTTTTTGAAGTTCTATATTCGCCATAAACACGTGCGAGAAATCAAAAGACGCGTCTCCGCGCGGGCTAGCGAGCTATGATATTACTAGAAATATATGCTATACAAAAATTTGAGTTTTGGTCAAAGAACTGGTTTTTTTTTTGACTGAAAAATGTGAAGAAACCTTTAATAAACACTACCAAACAGGACTCGGGGTGGCTGAGCGCGCACCGGAATACAGGTAAGGTAGGTAGGTATCTATTGAAACTACTATTAACGATGGTTCGGATAAGAATTTTGAGATAAAATTAGTTTTTGAAAATTCCTTCAAAAAATCTCACAAAAATTGCTAAGTCGATATACGAAAATATTTTTTCGCGTAATTGTCAATTTTTATTAGTCAAACTGTTGTACGGAACCTACCTATTTAAGATTGATTTGGCTGAAAACAGCTTCAAAATGCGTCACCTGGATGCAAAGTTATAACGATTTGATGTAATTATTGTCTAGCTAAGGTGGATTTCGTATATATGAATTTACTTGTTATCCAATTTTTTGAAGTTCTATATTCGCCATAAACACGTGCGAGAAATCAAAAGACGCGTCTCCGCGCGGGCTAGCGAGCTATGAAATTACTTGAAATATATGCTATACAAAAAATTTGAGTTTTGGTCAAAGAACTGGTTTTTTTTTTTGACTGAAAAATGTGAAAAAACCGTTAATAAACACTACCAAACAGGACTCGGGGTGGCTGAGCGCGCACCGGAATACAGGTAAAGTAGGTAGGTATCTATTGAAACTACTATTAACGATGGTTCGGATAAGAATTTTGAGATAAAATTAGTTTTTGAAAATTCCTTCAAAAAATCTCACAAAAATTGCTAAGTCGATATACGAAAATATTTTTTCGCGTAATTGTCAATTTTTATTAGTCAAACTGTTGTACGGAACCTACCTATTTAAGATTGATTTGGCTGAAAACAGCTTCAAAATGCGTCACCTGGATGCAAAGTTATAACGATTTGATGTAATTATTGTCTAGCTAAGGTGGATTTCGTATTATGAATTTACTTGTTATGCAATTTTTTTAAGTTCTATATTCGCCAGACGCACGTGCGTGAAGTCAAAAGACGCGTCTCCGCGCGGACTAGCGAGCTATGAAATTCTTAGAAATATATGCTATACAAAAAAATTGAGTTTTGGTCAAAGAACTGGTTTTTTTTTTTGACTGAAAAATGTGAAAAAACCTTTAATAAACACTACCAAACAGGACTCGGGGTGGCTGAGCGCGCACCGGAATACAGGTAAGGTAGGTAGGTATCTATTGAAACTACTATTAACGATGGTTCGGATAAGAATTTTGAGATAAAATTAGTTTTTGAAAATTCCTTCAAAAAATCTCACAAAAATTGCTAAGTCGATATACGAAAATATTTTTTCGCGTTATTGTCAATTTTTATTAGTCAAACTGTTGTACGGAACCTACCTATTTAAGATTGATTTGGCTGAAAACAGCTTCAAAATGCGTCACCTGGATGCAAAGTTATAACGATTTGATGTAATTATTGTCTTGCTAAGGTGGATTTCGTATATATGAATTTACTTGTTATGCAATTTTTTGAAGTTCTATATTCGCCATAAACACGTGCGAGAAATCAAAAGACGCGTCTCCGCGCGGGCTAGCGAGCTATGATATTACTAGAAATATATGCTATACAAAAATTTGAGTTTTGGTCAAAGAACTGGTTTTTTTTTTGACTGAAAAATGTGAAGAAACCTTTAATAAACACTACCAAACAGGACTCGGGGTGGCTGAGCGCGCACCGGAATACAGGTAAGGTAGGTAGGTATCTATTGAAACTACTATTAACGATGGTTCGGATAAGAATTTTGAGATAAAATTAGTTTTTGAAAATTCCTTCAAAAAATCTCACAAAAATTGCTAAGTCGATATACGAAAATATTTTTTCGCGTAATTGTCAATTTTTATTAGTCAAACTGTTGTACGGAACCTACCTATTTAAGATTGATTTGGCTGAAAACAGCTTCAAAATGCGTCACCTGGATGCAAAGTTATAACGATTTGATGTAATTATTGTCTAGCTAAGGTGGATTTCGTATATATGAATTTACTTGTTATCCAATTTTTTGAAGTTCTATATTCGCCATAAACACGTGCGAGAAATCAAAAGACGCGTCTCCGCGCGGGCTAGCGAGCTATGAAATTACTTGAAATATATGCTATACAAAAAATTTGAGTTTTGGTCAAAGAACTGGTTTTTTTTTTTGACTGAAAAATGTGAAAAAACCGTTAATAAACACTACCAAACAGGACTCGGGGTGGCTGAGCGCGCACCGGAATACAGGTAAGGTAGGTAGGTATCTATTGAAACTACTATTAACGATGGTTCGGATAAGAATTTTGAGATAAAATTAGTTTTTGAAAATTCCTTCAAAAAATCTCACAAAAATTGCTAAGTCGATATACGAAAATATTTTTTCGCGTAATTGTCAATTTTTATTAGTCAAACTGTTGTACGGAACCTACCTATTTAAGATTGATTTGGCTGAAAACAGCTTCAAAATGCGTCACCTGGATGCAAAGTTATAACGATTTGATGTAATTATTGTCTAGCTAAGGTGGATTTCGTATTATGAATTTACTTGTTATGCAATTTTTTTAAGTTCTATATTCGCCAGACGCACGTGCGTGAAGTCAAAAGACGCGTCTCCGCGCGGACTAGCGAGCTATGAAATTCTTAGAAATATATGCTATACAAAAAAATTGAGTTTTGGTCAAAGAACTGGTTTTTTTTTTTGACTGAAAAATGTGAAAAAACCTTTAATAAACACTACCAAACAGGACTCGGGGTGGCTGAGCGCGCACCGGAATACAGGTAAGGTAGGTAGGTATCTATTGAAACTACTATTAACGATGGTTCGGATAAGAATTTTGAGATAAAATTAGTTTTTGAAAATTCCTTCAAAAAATCTCACAAAAATTGCTAAGTCGATATACGAAAATATTTTTTCGCGTTATTGTCAATTTTTATTAGTCAAACTGTTGTACGGAACCTACCTATTTAAGATTGATTTGGCTGAAAACAGCTTCAAAATGCGTCACCTGGATGCAAAGTTGTAACGATTTGATGTAATTATTGTCTAGCTAAGGTGGATTTCGTATATATGAATTTACTTGTTATCCAATTTTTTGAAGTTCTATATTCGCCATAAACACGTGCGAGAAATCAAAAGACGCGTCTCCGCGCGGGCTAGCGAGCTATGAAATTACTTGAAATATATGCTATACAAAAAATTTGAGTTTTGGTCAAAGAACTGGTTTTTTTTTTTGACTGAAAAATGTGAAAAAACCGTTAATAAACACTACCAAACAGGACTCGGGGTGGCTGAGCGCGCACCGGAATACAGGTAAGGTAGGTAGGTATCTATTGAAACTACTATTAACGATGGTTCGGATAAGAATTTTGAGATAAAATTAGTTTTTGAAAATTCCTTCAAAAAATCTCACAAAAATTGCTAAGTCGATATACGAAAATATTTTTTCGCGTAATTGTCAATTTTTATTAGTCAAACTGTTGTACGGAACCTACCTATTTAAGATTGATTTGGCTGAAAACAGCTTCAAAATGCGTCACCTGGATGCAAAGTTATAACGATTTGATGTAATTATTGTCTAGCTAAGGTGGATTTCGTATTATGAATTTACTTGTTATGCAATTTTTTTAAGTTCTATATTCGCCAGACGCACGTGCGTGAAGTCAAAAGACGCGTCTCCGCGCGGACTAGCGAGCTATGAAATTCTTAGAAATATATGCTATACAAAAAAATTGAGTTTTGGTCAAAGAACTGGTTTTTTTTTTTGACTGAAAAATGTGAAAAAACCTTTAATAAACACTACCAAACAGGACTCGGGGTGGCTGAGCGCGCACCGGAATACAGGTAAGGTAGGTAGGTATCTATTGAAACTACTATTAACGATGGTTCGGATAAGAATTTTGAGATAAAATTAGTTTTTGAAAATTCCTTCAAAAAATCTCACAAAAATTGCTAAGTCGATATACGAAAATATTTTTTCGCGTTATTGTCAATTTTTATTAGTCAAACTGTTGTACGGAACCTACCTATTTAAGATTGATTTGGCTGAAAACAGCTTCAAAATGCGTCACCTGGATGCAAAGTTGTAACGATTTGATGTAATTATTGTCTAGCTAAGGTGGATTTCGTATATATGAATTTACTTGTTATCCAATTTTTTGAAGTTCTATATTCGCCATAAACACGTGCGAGAAATCAAAAGACGCGTCTCCGCGCGGGCTAGCGAGCTATGAAATTACTTGAAATATATGCTATACAAAAAATTTGAGTTTTGGTCAAAGAACTGGTTTTTTTTTTTGACTGAAAAATGTGAAAAAACCGTTAATAAACACTACCAAACAGGACTCGGGGTGGCTGAGCGCGCACCGGAATACAGGTAAGGTAGGTAGGTATCTATTGAAACTACTATTAACGATGGTTCGGATAAGAATTTTGAGATAAAATTAGTTTTTGAAAATTCCTTCAAAAAATCTCACAAAAATTGCTAAGTCGATATACGAAAATATTTTTTCGCGTTATTGTCAATTTTTATTAGTCAAACTGTTGTACGGAACCTACCTATTTAAGATTGATTTGGCTGAAAACAGCTTCAAAATGCGTCACCTGGATGCAAAGTTATAACGATTTGATGTAATTATTGTCTAGCTAAGGTGGATTTCGTATTATGAATTTACTTGTTATGCAATTTTTTTAAGTTCTATATTCGCCAGACGCACGTGCGTGAAGTCAAAAGACGCGTCTCCGCGCGGACTAGCGAGCTATGAAATTCTTAGAAATATATGCTATACAAAAAAATTGAGTTTTGGTCAAAGAACTGGTTTTTTTTTTTGACTGAAAAATGTGAAAAAACCTTTAATAAACACTACCAAACAGGACTCGGGGTGGCTGAGCGCGCACCGGAATACAGGTAAGGTAGGTAGGTATCTATTGAAACTACTATTAACGATGGTTCGGATAAGAATTTTGAGATAAAATTAGTTTTTGAAAATTCCTTCAAAAAATCTCACAAAAATTGCTAAGTCGATATACGAAAATATTTTTTCGCGTTATTGTCAATTTTTATTAGTCAAACTGTTGTACGGAACCTACCTATTTAAGATTGATTTGGCTGAAAACAGCTTCAAAATGCGTCACCTGGATGCAAAGTTATAACGATTTGATGTAATTATTGTCTTGCTAAGGTGGATTTCGTATATATGAATTTACTTGTTATGCAATTTTTTGAAGTTCTATATTCGCCATAAACACGTGCGAGAAATCAAAAGACGCGTCTCCGCGCGGGCTAGCGAGCTATGATATTACTAGAAATATATGCTATACAAAAATTTGAGTTTTGGTCAAAGAACTGGTTTTTTTTTTGACTGAAAAATGTGAAGAAACCTTTAATAAACACTACCAAACAGGACTCGGGGTGGCTGAGCGCGCACCGGAATACAGGTAAGGTAGGTAGGTATCTATTGAAACTACTATTAACGATGGTTCGGATAAGAATTTTGAGATAAAATTAGTTTTTGAAAATTCCTTCAAAAAATCTCACAAAAATTGCTAAGTCGATATACGAAAATATTTTTTCGCGTAATTGTCAATTTTTATTAGTCAAACTGTTGTACGGAACCTACCTATTTAAGATTGATTTGGCTGAAAACAGCTTCAAAATGCGTCACCTGGATGCAAAGTTATAACGATTTGATGTAATTATTGTCTAGCTAAGGTGGATTTCGTATATATGAATTTACTTGTTATCCAATTTTTTGAAGTTCTATATTCGCCATAAACACGTGCGAGAAATCAAAAGACGCGTCTCCGCGCGGGCTAGCGAGCTATGAAATTACTTGAAATATATGCTATACAAAAAATTTGAGTTTTGGTCAAAGAACTGGTTTTTTTTTTTGACTGAAAAATGTGAAAAAACCGTTAATAAACACTACCAAACAGGACTCGGGGTGGCTGAGCGCGCACCGGAATACAGGTAAGGTAGGTAGGTATCTATTGAAACTACTATTAACGATGGTTCGGATAAGAATTTTGAGATAAAATTAGTTTTTGAAAATTCCTTCAAAAAATCTCACAAAAATTGCTAAGTCCGAAAATATTTTTTCGCGTTATTGTCAATTTTTATTAGTCAAACTGTTGTACGGAACCTACCTATTTAAGATTGATTTGGCTGAAAACAGCTTCAAAATGCGTCACCTGGATGCAAAGTTATAACGATTTGATGTAATTATTGTCTAGCTAAGGTGGATTTCGTATTATGAATTTACTTGTTATGCAATTTTTTTAAGTTCTATATTCGCCAGACGCACGTGCGTGAAGTCAAAAGACGCGTCTCCGCGCGGACTAGCGAGCTATGAAATTCTTAGAAATATATGCTATACAAAAAAATTGAGTTTTGGTCAAAGAACTGGTTTTTTTTTTTGACTGAAAAATGTGAAAAAACCTTTAATAAACACTACCAAACAGGACTCGGGGTGGCTGAGCGCGCACCGGAATACAGGTAAGGTAGGTAGGTATCTATTGAAACTACTATTAACGATGGTTCGGATAAGAATTTTGAGATAAAATTAGTTTTTGAAAATTCCTTCAAAAAATCTCACAAAAATTGCTAAGTCGATATACGAAAATATTTTTTCGCGTTATTGTCAATTTTTATTAGTCAAACTGTTGTACGGAACCTACCTATTTAAGATTGATTTGGCTGAAAACAGCTTCAAAATGCGTCACCTGGATGCAAAGTTATAACGATTTGATGTAATTATTGTCTTGCTAAGGTGGATTTCGTATATATGAATTTACTTGTTATGCAATTTTTTGAAGTTCTATATTCGCCATAAACACGTGCGAGAAATCAAAAGACGCGTCTCCGCGCGGGCTAGCGAGCTATGATATTACTAGAAATATATGCTATACAAAAATTTGAGTTTTGGTCAAAGAACTGGTTTTTTTTTTGACTGAAAAATGTGAAGAAACCTTTAATAAACACTACCAAACAGGACTCGGGGTGGCTGAGCGCGCACCGGAATACAGGTAAGGTAGGTAGGTATCTATTGAAACTACTATTAACGATGGTTCGGATAAGAATTTTGAGATAAAATTAGTTTTTGAAAATTCCTTCAAAAAATCTCACAAAAATTGCTAAGTCGATATACGAAAATATTTTTTCGCGTAATTGTCAATTTTTATTAGTCAAACTGTTGTACGGAACCTACCTATTTAAGATTGATTTGGCTGAAAACAGCTTCAAAATGCGTCACCTGGATGCAAAGTTATAACGATTTGATGTAATTATTGTCTAGCTAAGGTGGATTTCGTATATATGAATTTACTTGTTATCCAATTTTTTGAAGTTCTATATTCGCCATAAACACGTGCGAGAAATCAAAAGACGCGTCTCCGCGCGGGCTAGCGAGCTATGAAATTACTTGAAATATATGCTATACAAAAAATTTGAGTTTTGGTCAAAGAACTGGTTTTTTTTTTTGACTGAAAAATGTGAAAAAACCGTTAATAAACACTACCAAACAGGACTCGGGGTGGCTGAGCGCGCACCGGAATACAGGTAAGGTAGGTAGGTATCTATTGAAACTACTATTAACGATGGTTCGGATAAGAATTTTGAGATAAAATTAGTTTTTGAAAATTCCTTCAAAAAATCTCACAAAAATTGCTAAGTCCGAAAATATTTTTTCGCGTTATTGTCAATTTTTATTAGTCAAACTGTTGTACGGAACCTACCTATTTAAGATTGATTTGGCTGAAAACAGCTTCAAAATGCGTCACCTGGATGCAAAGTTATAACGATTTGATGTAATTATTGTCTAGCTAAGGTGGATTTCGTATTATGAATTTACTTGTTATGCAATTTTTTTAAGTTCTATATTCGCCAGACGCACGTGCGTGAAGTCAAAAGACGCGTCTCCGCGCGGACTAGCGAGCTATGAAATTCTTAGAAATATATGCTATACAAAAAATTTGAGTTTTGGTCAAAGAACTGGTTTTTTTTTTTGACTGAAAAATGTGAAAAAACCTTTAATAAACACTACCAAACAGGACTCGGGGTGGCTGAGCGCGCACCGGAATACAGGTAAGGTAGGTAGGTATCTATTGAAACTACTATTAACGATGGTTCGGATAAGAATTTTGAGATAAAATTAGTTTTTGAAAATTCCTTCAAAAAATCTCACAAAAATTGCTAAGTCGATATACGAAAATATTTTTTCGCGTTATTGTCAATTTTTATTAGTCAAACTGTTGTACGGAACCTACCTATTTAAGATTGATTTGGCTGAAAACAGCTTCAAAATGCGTCACCTGGATGCAAAGTTGTAACGATTTGATGTAATTATTGTCTAGCTAAGGTGGATTTCGTATATATGAATTTACTTGTTATCCAATTTTTTGAAGTTCTATATTCGCCATAAACACGTGCGAGAAATCAAAAGACGCGTCTCCGCGCGGGCTAGCGAGCTATGAAATTACTTGAAATATATGCTATACAAAAAATTTGAGTTTTGGTCAAAGAACTGGTTTTTTTTTTTGACTGAAAAATGTGAAAAAACCGTTAATAAACACTACCAAACAGGACTCGGGGTGGCTGAGCGCGCACCGGAATACAGGTAAGGTAGGTAGGTATCTATTGAAACTACTATTAACGATGGTTCGGATAAGAATTTTGAGATAAAATTAGTTTTTGAAAATTCCTTCAAAAAATCTCACAAAAATTGCTAAGTCGATATACGAAAATATTTTTTCGCGTTATTGTCAATTTTTATTAGTCAAACTGTTGTACGGAACCTACCTATTTAAGATTGATTTGGCTGAAAACAGCTTCAAAATGCGTCACCTGGATGCAAAGTTATAACGATTTGATGTAATTATTGTCTAGCTAAGGTGGATTTCGTATTATGAATTTACTTGTTATGCAATTTTTTTAAGTTCTATATTCGCCAGACGCACGTGCGTGAAGTCAAAAGACGCGTCTCCGCGCGGACTAGCGAGCTATGAAATTCTTAGAAATATATGCTATACAAAAAAATTGAGTTTTGGTCAAAGAACTGGTTTTTTTTTTTGACTGAAAAATGTGAAAAAACCTTTAATAAACACTACCAAACAGGACTCGGGGTGGCTGAGCGCGCACCGGAATACAGGTAAGGTAGGTAGGTATCTATTGAAACTACTATTAACGATGGTTCGGATAAGAATTTTGAGATAAAATTAGTTTTTGAAAATTCCTTCAAAAAATCTCACAAAAATTGCTAAGTCGATATACGAAAATATTTTTTCGCGTTATTGTCAATTTTTATTAGTCAAACTGTTGTACGGAACCTACCTATTTAAGATTGATTTGGCTGAAAACAGCTTCAAAATGCGTCACCTGGATGCAAAGTTATAACGATTTGATGTAATTATTGTCTTGCTAAGGTGGATTTCGTATATATGAATTTACTTGTTATGCAATTTTTTGAAGTTCTATATTCGCCATAAACACGTGCGAGAAATCAAAAGACGCGTCTCCGCGCGGGCTAGCGAGCTATGATATTACTAGAAATATATGCTATACAAAAATTTGAGTTTTGGTCAAAGAACTGGTTTTTTTTTTGACTGAAAAATGTGAAGAAACCTTTAATAAACACTACCAAACAGGACTCGGGGTGGCTGAGCGCGCACCGGAATACAGGTAAGGTAGGTAGGTATCTATTGAAACTACTATTAACGATGGTTCGGATAAGAATTTTGAGATAAAATTAGTTTTTGAAAATTCCTTCAAAAAATCTCACAAAAATTGCTAAGTCGATATACGAAAATATTTTTTCGCGTAATTGTCAATTTTTATTAGTCAAACTGTTGTACGGAACCTACCTATTTAAGATTGATTTGGCTGAAAACAGCTTCAAAATGCGTCACCTGGATGCAAAGTTATAACGATTTGATGTAATTATTGTCTAGCTAAGGTGGATTTCGTATATATGAATTTACTTGTTATCCAATTTTTTGAAGTTCTATATTCGCCATAAACACGTGCGAGAAATCAAAAGACGCGTCTCCGCGCGGGCTAGCGAGCTATGAAATTACTTGAAATATATGCTATACAAAAAATTTGAGTTTTGGTCAAAGAACTGGTTTTTTTTTTTGACTGAAAAATGTGAAAAAACCGTTAATAAACACTACCAAACAGGACTCGGGGTGGCTGAGCGCGCACCGGAATACAGGTAAGGTAGGTAGGTATCTATTGAAACTACTATTAACGATGGTTCGGATAAGAATTTTGAGATAAAATTAGTTTTTGAAAATTCCTTCAAAAAATCTCACAAAAATTGCTAAGTCCGAAAATATTTTTTCGCGTTATTGTCAATTTTTATTAGTCAAACTGTTGTACGGAACCTACCTATTTAAGATTGATTTGGCTGAAAACAGCTTCAAAATGCGTCACCTGGATGCAAAGTTATAACGATTTGATGTAATTATTGTCTAGCTAAGGTGGATTTCGTATTATGAATTTACTTGTTATGCAATTTTTTTAAGTTCTATATTCGCCAGACGCACGTGCGTGAAGTCAAAAGACGCGTCTCCGCGCGGACTAGCGAGCTATGAAATTCTTAGAAATATATGCTATACAAAAAAATTGAGTTTTGGTCAAAGAACTGGTTTTTTTTTTTGACTGAAAAATGTGAAAAAACCTTTAATAAACACTACCAAACAGGACTCGGGGTGGCTGAGCGCGCACCGGAATACAGGTAAGGTAGGTAGGTATCTATTGAAACTACTATTAACGATGGTTCGGATAAGAATTTTGAGATAAAATTAGTTTTTGAAAATTCCTTCAAAAAATCTCACAAAAATTGCTAAGTCGATATACGAAAATATTTTTTCGCGTTATTGTCAATTTTTATTAGTCAAACTGTTGTACGGAACCTACCTATTTAAGATTGATTTGGCTGAAAACAGCTTCAAAATGCGTCACCTGGATGCAAAGTTATAACGATTTGATGTAATTATTGTCTTGCTAAGGTGGATTTCGTATATATGAATTTACTTGTTATGCAATTTTTTGAAGTTCTATATTCGCCATAAACACGTGCGAGAAATCAAAAGACGCGTCTCCGCGC
The DNA here is from genome assembly GCA_963921375.1 of Tiliacea citrago. NCBI lineage: Eukaryota > Metazoa > Arthropoda > Insecta > Lepidoptera > Noctuidae > Tiliacea > Tiliacea citrago. The sequence goes on along the minus strand of OY992807.1, from coordinate 15,473,382 downwards.
GGGCTAGCGAGCTATGATATTACTAGAAATATATGCTATACAAAAATTTGAGTTTTGGTCAAAGAACTGGTTTTTTTTTTGACTGAAAAATGTGAAGAAACCTTTAATAAACACTACCAAACAGGACTCGGGGTGGCTGAGCGCGCACCGGAATACAGGTAAGGTAGGTAGGTATCTATTGAAACTACTATTAACGATGGTTCGGATAAGAATTTTGAGATAAAATTAGTTTTTGAAAATTCCTTCAAAAAATCTCACAAAAATTGCTAAGTCGATATACGAAAATATTTTTTCGCGTAATTGTCAATTTTTATTAGTCAAACTGTTGTACGGAACCTACCTATTTAAGATTGATTTGGCTGAAAACAGCTTCAAAATGCGTCACCTGGATGCAAAGTTATAACGATTTGATGTAATTATTGTCTAGCTAAGGTGGATTTCGTATATATGAATTTACTTGTTATCCAATTTTTTGAAGTTCTATATTCGCCATAAACACGTGCGAGAAATCAAAAGACGCGTCTCCGCGCGGGCTAGCGAGCTATGAAATTACTTGAAATATATGCTATACAAAAAATTTGAGTTTTGGTCAAAGAACTGGTTTTTTTTTTTGACTGAAAAATGTGAAAAAACCGTTAATAAACACTACCAAACAGGACTCGGGGTGGCTGAGCGCGCACCGGAATACAGGTAAGGTAGGTGGGTATCTATTGAAACTACTATTAACGATGGTTCGGATAAGAATTTTGAGATAAAATTAGTTTTTGAAAATTCCTTCAAAAAATCTCACAAAAATTGCTAAGTCGATATACGAAAATATTTTTTCGCGTTATTGTCAATTTTTATTAGTCAAACTGTTGTACGGAACCTACCTATTTAAGATTGATTTGGCTGAAAACAGCTTCAAAATGCGTCACCTGGGTGCAAAGTTATAACGATTTGATGTAATTATTGTCTAGCTAAGGTGGATTTCGTATATATATGAATTTACTTGTTATGCAATTTTTTGAAGATCTATATTCGCAAGACGCACGTGCGAGGTGTCAAAAGACGCGTCTCCACGCGGGCTAGCGAGCTATGAAATTACTAGAAATATATGCTATACAAAAATTTTGAGTTTTGGTCAAAAAACTGGATTTTTTTTTTTGACTGAAAAATGTGAAAAAACCTTTAATAAACACTACCAAACAGGACTCGGGGTGGCTGAGCGCGCACCGGAATACAGGTAAGGTAGGTAGGTATCTATTGAAACTACTATTAACGATGGTTCGGATAAGAATTTTGAGATAAAATTAGTTTTTGAAAATTCCTTCAAAAAATCTCACAAAAATTGCTAAGTCGATATACGAAAATATTTTTTCGCGTTATTGTCAATTTTTATTAGTCAAACTGTTGTACGGAACCTACCTATTTAAGATTGATTTGGCTGAAAACAGCTTCAAAATGCGTCACCTGGATGCAAAGTTATAACGATTTGATGTAATTATTGTCTAGCTAAGGTGGATTTCGTATTATGAATTTACTTGTTATGCAATTTTTTTAAGTTCTATATTCGCCAGACGCACGTGCGTGAAGTCAAAAGACGCGTCTCCGCGCGGACTAGCGAGCTATGAAATTCTTAGAAATATATGCTATACAAAAAATTTGAGTTTTGGTCAAAGAACTGGTTTTTTTTTTTGACTGAAAAATGTGAAAAAACCTTTAATAAACACTACCAAACAGGACTCGGGGTGGCTGAGCGCGCACCGGAATACAGGTAAGGTAGGTAGGTATCTATTGAAACTACTATTAACGATGGTTCGGATAAGAATTTTGAGATAAAATTAGTTTTTGAAAATTCCTTCAAAAAATCTCACAAAAATTGCTAAGTCGATATACGAAAATATTTTTTCGCGTTATTGTCAATTTTTATTAGTCAAACTGTTGTACGGAACCTACCTATTTAAGATTGATTTGGCTGAAAACAGCTTCAAAATGCGTCACCTGGATGCAAAGTTATAACGATTTGATGTAATTATTGTCTAGCTAAGGTGGATTTCGTATTATGAATTTACTTGTTATGCAATTTTTTTAAGTTCTATATTCGCCAGACGCACGTGCGTGGTGTCAAAAGACGCGTCTCCGCGCGGACTAGCGAGCTATGAAATTCTTAGAAATATATGCTATACAAAAAAATTGAGTTTTGGTCAAAGAACTGGTTTTTTTTTTGACTGAAAAATGTGAAAAAACCTTTAATAAACACTACCAAACAGGACTCGGGGTGGCTGAGTGCGCACCGGAATACAGGTAAGGTAGGTAGGTATCTATTGAAACTACTATTAACGATGGTTCGGATAAGAATTTTGAGATAAAATTAGTTTTTGAAAATTCCTTCAAAAAATCTCACAAAAATTGCTAAGTCGATATACGAAAATATTTTTTCGCGTTATTGTCAATTTTTATTAGTCAAACTGTTGTACGGAACCTACCTATTTAAGATTGATTTGGCTGAAAACAGCTTCAAAATGCGTCACCTGGGTGCAAAGTTATAACGATTTGATGTAATTATTGTCTAGCTAAGGTGGATTTCGTATATATATGAATTTACTTGTTATGCAATTTTTTGAAGATCTATATTCGCAAGACGCACGTGCGAGGTGTCAAAAGACGCGTCTCCACGCGGGCTAGCGAGCTATGAAATTACTAGAAATATATGCTATACAAAAATTTTGAGTTTTGGTCAAAAAACTGGATTTTTTTTTTTGACTGAAAAATGTGAAAAAACCTTTAATAAACACTACCAAACAGGACTCGAGGTGGCTGAGCGCGCACCGGAATACAGGTAAGGTAGGTAGGTATCTATTGAAACTACTATTAACGATGGTTCGGATAAGAATTTTGAGATAAAATTAGTTTTTGAAAATTCCTTCAAAAAATCTCACAAAAATTGCTAAGTCGATATACGAAAATATTTTTTCGCGTTATTGTCAATTTTTATTAGTCAAACTGTTGTACGGAACCTACCTATTTAAGATTGATTTGGCTGAAAACAGCTTCAAAATGCGTCACCTGGATGCAAAGTTATAAAGATTTGATGTAAATATTGTCTAGCTAAGGTGGATTTCGTATATATGAATTTACTTGTTATCCAATTTTTTGAAGTTCTATATTCGCCATAAACACGTGCGAGAAATCAAAAGACGCGTCTCCGCGCGGGCTAGCGAGCTATGAAATTACTTGAAATATATGCTATACAAAAAATTTGAGTTTTGGTCAAAGAACTGGTTTTTTTTTTTGACTGAAAAATGTGAAAAAACCGTTAATAAACACTACCAAACAGGACTCGGGGTGGCTGAGCGCGCACCGGAATACAGGTAAGGTAGGTAGGTATCTATTGAAACTACTATTAACAATGGTTCGGATAAGAATTTTGAGATAAAATTAGTTTTTGAAAATTCCTTCAAAAAATCTCACAAAAATTGCTAAGTCGATATACGAAAATATTTTTTCGCGTTATTGTCAATTTTTATTAGTCAAACTGTTGTACGGAACCTACCTATTTAAGATTGATTTGGCTGAAAACAGCTTCAAAATGCGTCACCTGGGTGCAAAGTTATAACGATTTGATGTAATTATTGTCTAGCTAAGGTGGATTTCGTATATATATGAATTTACTTGTTATGCAATTTTTTGAAGATCTATATTCGCAAGACGCACGTGCGAGGTGTCAAAAGACGCGTCTCCACGCGGGCTAGCGAGCTATGAAATTACTAGAAATATATGCTATACAAAAATTTTGAGTTTTGGTCAAAAAACTGGATTTTTTTTTTTGACTGAAAAATGTGAAAAAACCTTTAATAAACACTACCAAACAGGACTCGGGGTGGCTGAGCGCGCACCGGAATACAGGTAAGGTAGGTAGGTATCTATTGAAACTACTATTAACAATGGTTCGGATAAGAATTTTGAGATAAAATTAGTTTTTGAAAATTCCTTCAAAAAATCTCACAAAAATTGCTAAGTCGATATACGAAAATATTTTTTCGCGTTATTGTCAATTTTTATTAGTCAAACTGTTGTACGGAACCTACCTATTTAAGATTGATTTGGCTGAAAACAGCTTCAAAATGCGTCACCTGGATGCAAAGTTATAACGATTTGATGTAATTATTGTCTAGCTAAGGTGGATTTCGTATTATGAATTTACTTGTTATGCAATTTTTTTAAGTTCTATATTCGCCAGACGCACGTGCGTGAAGTCAAAAGACGCGTCTCCGCGCGGACTAGCGAGCTATGAAATTCTTAGAAATATATGCTATACAAAAAATTTGAGTTTTGGTCAAAGAACTGGTTTTTTTTTTTGACTGAAAAATGTGAAAAAACCTTTAATAAACACTACCAAACAGGACTCGGGGTGGCTGAGCGCGCACCGGAATACAGGTAAGGTAGGTAGGTATCTATTGAAACTACTATTAACGATGGTTCGGATAAGAATTTTGAGATAAAATTAGTTTTTGAAAATTCCTTCAAAAAATCTCACAAAAATTGCTAAGTCGATATACGAAAATATTTTTTCGCGTTATTGTCAATTTTTATTAGTCAAACTGTTGTACGGAACCTACCTATTTAAGATTGATTTGGCTGAAAACAGCTTCAAAATGCGTCACCTGGATGCAAAGTTATAACGATTTGATGTAATTATTGTCTAGCTAAGGTGGATTTCGTATTATGAATTTACTTGTTATGCAATTTTTTTAAGTTCTATATTCGCCAGACGCACGTGCGTGGTGTCAAAAGACGCGTCTCCGCGCGGACTAGCGAGCTATGAAATTCTTAGAAATATATGCTATACAAAAAATTTGAGTTTTGGTCAAAGAACTGGTTTTTTTTTTGACTGAAAAATGTGAAAAAACCTTTAATAAACACTACCAAACAGGACTCGGGGTGGCTGAGTGCGCACCGGAATACAGGTAAGGTAGGTAGGTATCTATTGAAACTACTATTAACGATGGTTCGGATAAGAATTTTGAGATAAAATTAGTTTTTGAAAATTCCTTCAAAAAATCTCACAAAAATTGCTAAGTCGATATACGAAAATATTTTTTCGCGTAATTGTCAATTTTTATTAGTCAAACTGTTGTACGGAACCTACCTATTTAAGATTGATTTGGCTGAAAACAGCTTCAAAATGCGTCACCTGGATGCAAAGTTATAAAGATTTGATGTAAATATTGTCTAGCTAAGGTGGATTTCGTATATATGAATTTACTTGTTATCCAATTTTTTGAAGTTCTATATTCGCCATAAACACGTGCGAGAAATCAAAAGACGCGTCTCCGCGCGGGCTAGCGAGCTATGAAATTACTTGAAATATATGCTATACAAAAAATTTGAGTTTTGGTCAAAGAACTGGTTTTTTTTTTTGACTGAAAAATGTGAAAAAACCGTTAATAAACACTACCAAACAGGACTCGGGGTGGCTGAGCGCGCACCGGAATACAGGTAAGGTAGGTAGGTATCTATTGAAACTACTATTAACAATGGTTCGGATAAGAATTTTGAGATAAAATTAGTTTTTGAAAATTCCTTCAAAAAATCTCACAAAAATTGCTAAGTCGATATACGAAAATATTTTTTCGCGTTATTGTCAATTTTTATTAGTCAAACTGTTGTACGGAACCTACCTATTTAAGATTGATTTGGCTGAAAACAGCTTCAAAATGCGTCACCTGGATGCAAAGTTATAACGATTTGATGTAATTATTGTCTAGCTAAGGTGGATTTCGTATTATGAATTTACTTGTTATGCAATTTTTTTAAGTTCTATATTCGCCAGACGCACGTGCGTGGTGTCAAAAGACGCGTCTCCGCGCGGACTAGCGAGCTATGAAATTCTTAGAAATATATGCTATACAAAAAAATTGAGTTTTGGTCAAAGAACTGGTTTTTTTTTTGACTGAAAAATGTGAAAAAACCTTTAATAAACACTACCAAACAGGACTCGGGGTGGCTGAGTGCGCACCGGAATACAGGTAAGGTAGGTAGGTATCTATTGAAACTACTATTAACGATGGTTCGGATAAGAATTTTGAGATAAAATTAGTTTTTGAAAATTCCTTCAAAAAATCTCACAAAAATTGCTAAGTCGATATACGAAAATATTTTTTCGCGTTATTGTCAATTTTTATTAGTCAAACTGTTGTACGGAACCTACCTATTTAAGATTGATTTGGCTGAAAACAGCTTCAAAATGCGTCACCTGGGTGCAAAGTTATAACGATTTGATGTAATTATTGTCTAGCTAAGGTGGATTTCGTATATATATGAATTTACTTGTTATGCAATTTTTTGAAGATCTATATTCGCAAGACGCACGTGCGAGGTGTCAAAAGACGCGTCTCCACGCGGGCTAGCGAGCTATGAAATTACTAGAAATATATGCTATACAAAAATTTTGAGTTTTGGTCAAAAAACTGGATTTTTTTTTTTGACTGAAAAATGTGAAAAAACCTTTAATAAACACTACCAAACAGGACTCGAGGTGGCTGAGCGCGCACCGGAATACAGGTAAGGTAGGTAGGTATCTATTGAAACTACTATTAACGATGGTTCGGATAAGAATTTTGAGATAAAATTAGTTTTTGAAAATTCCTTCAAAAAATCTCACAAAAATTGCTAAGTCGATATACGAAAATATTTTTTCGCGTTATTGTCAATTTTTATTAGTCAAACTGTTGTACGGAACCTACCTATTTAAGATTGATTTGGCTGAAAACAGCTTCAAAATGCGTCACCTGGATGCAAAGTTATAAAGATTTGATGTAAATATTGTCTAGCTAAGGTGGATTTCGTATATATGAATTTACTTGTTATCCAATTTTTTGAAGTTCTATATTCGCCATAAACACGTGCGAGAAATCAAAAGACGCGTCTCCGCGCGGGCTAGCGAGCTATGAAATTACTTGAAATATATGCTATACAAAAAATTTGAGTTTTGGTCAAAGAACTGGTTTTTTTTTTTGACTGAAAAATGTGAAAAAACCGTTAATAAACACTACCAAACAGGACTCGGGGTGGCTGAGCGCGCACCGGAATACAGGTAAGGTAGGTAGGTATCTATTGAAACTACTATTAACAATGGTTCGGATAAGAATTTTGAGATAAAATTAGTTTTTGAAAATTCCTTCAAAAAATCTCACAAAAATTGCTAAGTCGATATACGAAAATATTTTTTCGCGTTATTGTCAATTTTTATTAGTCAAACTGTTGTACGGAACCTACCTATTTAAGATTGATTTGGCTGAAAACAGCTTCAAAATGCGTCACCTGGATGCAAAGTTATAACGATTTGATGTAATTATTGTCTAGCTAAGGTGGATTTCGTATATATATGAATTTACTTGTTATGCAATTTTTTGAAGATCTATATTCGCAAGACGCACGTGCGAGGTGTCAAAAGACGCGTCTCCACGCGGGCTAGCGAGCTATGAAATTACTAGAAATATATGCTATACAAAAATTTTGAGTTTTGGTCAAAAAACTGGATTTTTTTTTTTGACTGAAAAATGTGAAAAAACCTTTAATAAACACTACCAAACAGGACTCGGGGTGGCTGAGCGCGCACCGGAATACAGGTAAGGTAGGTAGGTATCTATTGAAACTACTATTAACGATGGTTCGGATAAGAATTTTGAGATAAAATTAGTTTTTGAAAATTCCTTCAAAAAATCTCACAAAAATTGCTAAGTCGATATACGAAAATATTTTTTCGCGTTATTGTCAATTTTTATTAGTCAAACTGTTGTACGGAACCTACCTATTTAAGATTGATTTGGCTGAAAACAGCTTCAAAATGCGTCACCTGGATGCAAAGTTATAACGATTTGATGTAATTATTGTCTAGCTAAGGTGGATTTCGTATTATGAATTTACTTGTTATGCAATTTTTTTAAGTTCTATATTCGCCAGACGCACGTGCGTGAAGTCAAAAGACGCGTCTCCGCGCGGACTAGCGAGCTATGAAATTCTTAGAAATATATGCTATACAAAAAATTTGAGTTTTGGTCAAAGAACTGGTTTTTTTTTTTGACTGAAAAATGTGAAAAAACCTTTAATAAACACTACCAAACAGGACTCGGGGTGGCTGAGCGCGCACCGGAATACAGGTAAGGTAGGTAGGTATCTATTGAAACTACTATTAACGATGGTTCGGATAAGAATTTTGAGATAAAATTAGTTTTTGAAAATTCCTTCAAAAAATCTCACAAAAATTGCTAAGTCGATATACGAAAATATTTTTTCGCGTTATTGTCAATTTTTATTAGTCAAACTGTTGTACGGAACCTACCTATTTAAGATTGATTTGGCTGACAACAGCTTCAAAATGCGTCACCTGGATGCAAAGTTATAACGATTTGATGTAATTATTGTCTAGCTAAGGTGGATTTCGTATTATGAATTTACTTGTTATGCAATTTTTTTAAGTTCTATATTCGCCAGACGCACGTGCGTGGTGTCAAAAGACGCGTCTCCGCGCGGACTAGCGAGCTATGAAATTCTTAGAAATATATGCTGTACAAAAAATTTGAGTTTTGGTCAAAGAACTGGTTTTTTTTTTGACTGAAAAATGTGAAAAAACCTTTAATAAACACTACCAAACAGGACTCGGGGTGGCTGAGTGCGCACCGGAATACAGGTAAGGTAGGTAGGTATCTATTGAAACTACTATTAACGATGGTTCGGATAAGAATTTTGAGATAAAATTAGTTTTTGAAAATTCCTTCAAAAAATCTCACAAAAATTGCTAAGTCGATATACGAAAATATTTTTTCGCGTAATTGTCAATTTTTATTAGTCAAACTGTTGTACGGAACCTACCTATTTAAGATTGATTTGGCTGAAAACAGCTTCAAAATGCGTCACCTGGATGCAAAGTTATAAAGATTTGATGTAAATATTGTCTAGCTAAGGTGGATTTCGTATATATGAATTTACTTGTTATCCAATTTTTTGAAGTTCTATATTCGCCATAAACACGTGCGAGAAATCAAAAGACGCGTCTCCGCGCGGGCTAGCGAGCTATGAAATTACTTGAAATATATGCTATACAAAAAATTTGAGTTTTGGTCAAAGAACTGGTTTTTTTTTTTGACTGAAAAATGTGAAAAAACCGTTAATAAACACTACCAAACAGGACTCGGGGTGGCTGAGCGCGCACCGGAATACAGGTAAGGTAGGTAGGTATCTATTGAAACTACTATTAACAATGGTTCGGATAAGAATTTTGAGATAAAATTAGTTTTTGAAAATTCCTTCAAAAAATCTCACAAAAATTGCTAAGTCGATATACGAAAATATTTTTTCGCGTTATTGTCAATTTTTATTAGTCAAACTGTTGTACGGAACCTACCTATTTAAGATTGATTTGGCTGAAAACAGCTTCAAAATGCGTCACCTGGGTGCAAAGTTATAACGATTTGATGTAATTATTGTCTAGCTAAGGTGGATTTCGTATTATGAATTTACTTGTTATGCAATTTTTTGAAGATCTATATTCGCAAGACGCACGTGCGAGGTGTCAAAAGACGCGTCTCCACGCGGGCTAGCGAGCTATGAAATTACTAGAAATATATGCTATACAAAAATTTTGAGTTTTGGTCAAAAAACTGGATTTTTTTTTTTGACTGAAAAATGTGAAAAAACCTTTAATAAACACTACCAAACAGGACTCGGGGTGGCTGAGCGCGCACCGGAATACAGGTAAGGTAGGTAGGTATCTATTGAAACTACTATTAACGATGGTTCGGATAAGAATTTTGAGATAAAATTAGTTTTTGAAAATTCCTTCAAAAAATCTCACAAAAATTGCTAAGTCGATATACGAAAATATTTTTTCGCGTTATTGTCAATTTTTATTAGTCAAACTGTTGTACGGAACCTACCTATTTAAGATTGATTTGGCTGAAAACAGCTTCAAAATGCGTCACCTGGATGCAAAGTTATAACGATTTGATGTAATTATTGTCTAGCTAAGGTGGATTTCGTATTATGAATTTACTTGTTATGCAATTTTTTTAAGTTCTATATTCGCCAGACGCACGTGCGTGAAGTCAAAAGACGCGTCTCCGCGCGGACTAGCGAGCTATGAAATTCTTAGAAATATATGCTATACAAAAAATTTGAGTTTTGGTCAAAGAACTGGTTTTTTTTTTTGACTGAAAAATGTGAAAAAACCTTTAATAAACACTACCAAACAGGACTCGGGGTGGCTGAGCGCGCACCGGAATACAGGTAAGGTAGGTAGGTATCTATTGAAACTACTATTAACGATGGTTCGGATAAGAATTTTGAGATAAAATTAGTTTTTGAAAATTCCTTCAAAAAATCTCACAAAAATTGCTAAGTCGATATACGAAAATATTTTTTCGCGTTATTGTCAATTTTTATTAGTCAAACTGTTGTACGGAACCTACCTATTTAAGATTGATTTGGCTGAAAACAGCTTCAAAATGCGTCACCTGGATGCAAAGTTATAACGATTTGATGTAATTATTGTCTAGCTAAGGTGGATTTCGTATTATGAATTTACTTGTTATGCAATTTTTTTAAGTTCTATATTCGCCAGACGCACGTGCGTGGTGTCAAAAGACGCGTCTCCGCGCGGACTAGCGAGCTATGAAATTCTTAGAAATATATGCTATACAAAAAAATTGAGTTTTGGTCAAAGAACTGGTTTTTTTTTTGACTGAAAAATGTGAAAAAACCTTTAATAAACACTACCAAACAGGACTCGGGGTGGCTGAGTGCGCACCGGAATACAGGTAAGGTAGGTAGGTATCTATTGAAACTACTATTAACGATGGTTCGGATAAGAATTTTGAGATAAAATTAGTTTTTGAAAATTCCTTCAAAAAATCTCACAAAAATTGCTAAGTCGATATACGAAAATATTTTTTCGCGTTATTGTCAATTTTTATTAGTCAAACTGTTGTACGGAACCTACCTATTTAAGATTGATTTGGCTGAAAACAGCTTCAAAATGCGTCACCTGGATGCAAAGTTATAACGATTTGATGTAATTATTGTCTAGCTAAGGTGGATTTCGTATTATGAATTTACTTGTTATGCAATTTTTTTAAGTTCTATATTCGCCAGACGCACGTGCGTGAAGTCAAAAGACGCGTCTCCGCGCGGACTAGCGAGCTATGAAATTCTTAGAAATATATGCTATACAAAAAATTTGAGTTTTGGTCAAAGAACTGGTTTTTTTTTTTGACTGAAAAATGTGAAAAAACCTTTAATAAACACTACCAAACAGGACTCGGGGTGGCTGAGCGCGCACCGGAATACAGGTAAGGTAGGTAGGTATCTATTGAAACTACTATTAACGATGGTTCGGATAAGAATTTTGAGATAAAATTAGTTTTTGAAAATTCCTTCAAAAAATCTCACAAAAATTGCTAAGTCGATATACGAAAATATTTTTTCGCGTTATTGTCAATTTTTATTAGTCAAACTGTTGTACGGAACCTACCTATTTAAGATTGATTTGGCTGAAAACAGCTTCAAAATGCGTCACCTGGATGCAAAGTTATAACGATTTGATGTAATTATTGTCTAGCTAAGGTGGATTTCGTATTATGAATTTACTTGTTATGCAATTTTTTTAAGTTCTATATTCGCCAGACGCACGTGCGTGGTGTCAAAAGACGCGTCTCCGCGCGGACTAGCGAGCTATGAAATTCTTAGAAATATATGCTATACAAAAAAATTGAGTTTTGGTCAAAGAACTGGTTTTTTTTTTGACTGAAAAATGTGAAAAAACCTTTAATAAACACTACCAAACAGGACTCGGGGTGGCTGAGTGCGCACCGGAATACAGGTAAGGTAGGTAGGTATCTATTGAAACTACTATTAACGATGGTTCGGATAAGAATTTTGAGATAAAATTAGTTTTTGAAAATTCCTTCAAAAAATCTCACAAAAATTGCTAAGTCGATATACGAAAATATTTTTTCGCGTAATTGTCAATTTTTATTAGTCAAACTGTTGTACGGAACCTACCTATTTAAGATTGATTTGGCTGAAAACAGCTTCAAAATGCGTCACCTGGATGCAAAGTTATAACGATTTGATGTAATTATTGTCTAGCTAAGGTGGATTTCGTATATATGAATTTACTTGTTATCCAATTTTTTGAAGTTCTATATTCGCCATAAACACGTGCGAGAAATCAAAAGACGCGTCTCCGCGTGGGCTAGCGAGCTATGAAATTACTTGAAATATATGCTATACAAAAAATTTGAGTTTTGGTCAAAGAACTGGTTTTTTTTTTTGACTGAAAAATGTGAAAAAACCGTTAATAAACACTACCAAACAGGACTCGGGGTGGCTGAGCGCGCACCGGAATACAGGTAAGGTAGGTAGGTATCTATTGAAACTACTATTAACGATGGTTCGGATAAGAATTTTGAGATAAAATTAGTTTTTGAAAATTCCTTCAAAAAATCTCACAAAAATTGCTAAGTCGATATACGAAAATATTTTTTCGCGTTATTGTCAATTTTTATTAGTCAAACTGTTGTACGGAACCTACCTATTTAAGATTGATTTGGCTGAAAACAGCTTCAAAATGCGTCACCTGGATGCAAAGTTATAACGATTTGATGTAATTATTGTCTAGCTAAGGTGGATTTCGTATTATGAATTTACTTGTTATGCAATTTTTTTAAGTTCTATATTCGCCAGACGCACGTGCGTGAAGTCAAAAGACGCGTCTCCGCGCGGACTAGCGAGCTATGAAATTCTTAGAAATATATGCTATACAAAAAATTTGAGTTTTGGTCAAAGAACTGGTTTTTTTTTTTGACTGAAAAATGTGAAAAAACCTTTAATAAACACTACCAAACAGGACTCGGGGTGGCTGAGCGCGCACCGGAATACAGGTAAGGTAGGTAGGTATCTATTGAAACTACTATTAACGATGGTTCGGATAAGAATTTTGAGATAAAATTAGTTTTTGAAAATTCCTTCAAAAAATCTCACAAAAATTGCTAAGTCGATATACGAAAATATTTTTTCGCGTTATTGTCAATTTTTATTAGTCAAACTGTTGTACGGAACCTACCTATTTAAGATTGATTTGGCTGAAAACAGCTTCAAAATGCGTCACCTGGATGCAAAGTTATAACGATTTGATGTAATTATTGTCTAGCTAAGGTGGATTTCGTATTATGAATTTACTTGTTATGCAATTTTTTTAAGTTCTATATTCGCCAGACGCACGTGCGTGGTGTCAAAAGACGCGTCTCCGCGCGGACTAGCGAGCTATGAAATTCTTAGAAATATATGCTATACAAAAAAATTGAGTTTTGGTCAAAGAACTGGTTTTTTTTTTGACTGAAAAATGTGAAAAAACCTTTAATAAACACTACCAAACAGGACTCGGGGTGGCTGAGTGCGCACCGGAATACAGGTAAGGTAGGTAGGTATCTATTGAAACTACTATTAACGATGGTTCGGATAAGAATTTTGAGATAAAATTAGTTTTTGAAAATTCCTTCAAAAAATCTCACAAAAATTGCTAAGTCGATATACGAAAATATTTTTTCGCGTAATTGTCAATTTTTATTAGTCAAACTGTTGTACGGAACCTACCTATTTAAGATTGATTTGGCTGAAAACAGCTTCAAAATGCGTCACCTGGATGCAAAGTTATAACGATTTGATGTAATTATTGTCTAGCTAAGGTGGATTTCGTATATATGAATTTACTTGTTATCCAATTTTTTGAAGTTCTATATTCGCCATAAACACGTGCGAGAAATCAAAAGACGCGTCTCCGCGCGGGCTAGCGAGCTATGAAATTACTTGAAATATATGCTATACAAAAAATTTGAGTTTTGGTCAAAGAACTGGTTTTTTTTTTTGACTGAAAAATGTGAAAAAACCGTTAATAAACACTACCAAACAGGACTCGGGGTGGCTGAGCGCGCACCGGAATACAGGTAAGGTAGGTAGGTATCTATTGAAACTACTATTAACAATGGTTCGGATAAGAATTTTGAGATAAAATTAGTTTTTGAAAATTCCTTCAAAAAATCTCACAAAAATTGCTAAGTCGATATACGAAAATATTTTTTCGCGTTATTGTCAATTTTTATTAGTCAAACTGTTGTACGGAACCTACCTATTTAAGATTGATTTGGCTGAAAACAGCTTCAAAATGCGTCACCTGGATGCAAAGTTATAACGATTTGATGTAATTATTGTCTAGCTAACGTGGATTTCGTATTATGAATTTACTTGTTATGCAATTTTTTTAAGTTCTATATTCGCCAGACGCACGTGCGTGGTGTCAAAAGACGCGTCTCCGCGCGGACTAGCGAGCTATGAAATTCTTAGAAATATATGCTATACAAAAAAATTGAGTTTTGGTCAAAGAACTGGTTTTTTTTTTGACTGAAAAATGTTTAAAAACCTTTAATAAACACTACCAAACAGGACTCGGGGTGGCTGAGTGCGCACCGGAATACAGGTAAGGTAGGTAGGTATCTATTGAAACTACTATTAACGATGGTTCGGATAAGAATTTTGAGATAAAATTAGTTTTTGAAAATTCCTTCAAAAAATCTCACAAAAATTGCTAAGTCGATATACGAAAATATTTTTTCGCGTAATTGTCAATTTTTATTAGTCAAACTGTTGTACGGAACCTACCTATTTAAGATTGATTTGGCTGAAAACAGCTTCAAAATGCGTCACCTGGATGCAAAGTTATAACGATTTGATGTAATTATTGTCTAGCTAAGGTGGATTTCGTATATATGAATTTACTTGTTATCCAATTTTTTGAAGTTCTATATTCGCCATAAACACGTGCGAGAAATCAAAAGACGCGTCTCCGCGCGGGCTAGCGAGCTATGAAATTACTTGAAATATATGCTATACAAAAAATTTGAGTTTTGGTCAAAGAACTGGTTTTTTTTTTTGACTGAAAAATGTGAAAAAACCGTTAATAAACACTACCAAACAGGACTCGGGGTGGCTGAGCGCGCACCGGAATACAGGTAAGGTAGGTAGGTATCTATTGAAACTACTATTAACAATGGTTCGGATAAGAATTTTGAGATAAAATTAGTTTTTGAAAATTCCTTCAAAAAATCTCACAAAAATTGCTAAGTCGATATACGAAAATATTTTTTCGCGTTATTGTCAATTTTTATTAGTCAAACTGTTGTACGGAACCTACCTATTTAAGATTGATTTGGCTGAAAACAGCTTCAAAATGCGTCACCTGGATGCAAAGTTATAACGATTTGATGTAATTATTGTCTAGCTAAGGTGGATTTCGTATTATGAATTTACTTGTTATGCAATTTTTTTAAGTTCTATATTCGCCAGACGCACGTGCGTGAAGTCAAAAGACGCGTCTCCGCGCGGACTAGCGAGCTATGAAATTCTTAGAAATATATGCTATACAAAAAATTTGAGTTTTGGTCAAAGAACTGGTTTTTTTTTTTGACTGAAAAATGTGAAAAAACCTTTAATAAACACTACCAAACAGGACTCGGGGTGGCTGAGCGCGCACCGGAATACAGGTAAGGTAGGTAGGTATCTATTGAAACTACTATTAACGATGGTTCGGATAAGAATTTTGAGATAAAATTAGTTTTTGAAAATTCCTTCAAAAAATCTCACAAAAATTGCTAAGTCGATATACGAAAATATTTTTTCGCGTTATTGTCAATTTTTATTAGTCAAACTGTTGTACGGAACCTACCTATTTAAGATTGATTTGGCTGAAAACAGCTTCAAAATGCGTCACCTGGATGCAAAGTTATAACGATTTGATGTAATTATTGTCTAGCTAAGGTGGATTTCGTATTATGAATTTACTTGTTATGCAATTTTTTTAAGTTCTATATTCGCCAGACGCACGTGCGTGGTGTCAAAAGACGCGTCTCCGCGCGGACTAGCGAGCTATGAAATTCTTAGAAATATATGCTATACAAAAAAATTGAGTTTTGGTCAAAGAACTGGTTTTTTTTTTGACTGAAAAATGTGAAAAAACCTTTAATAAACACTACCAAACAGGACTCGGGGTGGCTGAGTGCGCACCGGAATACAGGTAAGGTAGGTAGGTATCTATTGAAACTACTATTAACGATGGTTCGGATAAGAATTTTGAGATAAAATTAGTTTTTGAAAATTCCTTCAAAAAATCTCACAAAAATTGCTAAGTCGATATACGAAAATATTTTTTCGCGTAATTGTCAATTTTTATTAGTCAAACTGTTGTACGGAACCTACCTATTTAAGATTGATTTGGCTGAAAACAGCTTCAAAATGCGTCACCTGGATGCAAAGTTATAACGATTTGATGTAATTATTGTCTAGCTAAGGTGGATTTCGTATATATGAATTTACTTGTTATCCAATTTTTTGAAGTTCTATATTCGCCATAAACACGTGCGAGAAATCAAAAGACGCGTCTCCGCGCGGGCTAGCGAGCTATGAAATTACTTGAAATATATGCTATACAAAAAATTTGAGTTTTGGTCAAAGAACTGGTTTTTTTTTTGACTGAAAAATGTGAAAAAACCTTTAATAAACACTACCAAACAGGACTCGGGGTGGCTGAGTGCGCACCGGAATACAGGTAAGGTAGGTAGGTATCTATTGAAACTACTATTAACGATGGTTCGGATAAGAATTTTGAGATAAAATTAGTTTTTGAAAATTCCTTCAAAAAATCTCACAAAAATTGCTAAGTCGATATACGAAAATATTTTTTCGCGTAATTGTCAATTTTTATTAGTCAAACTGTTGTACGGAACCTACCTATTTAAGATTGATTTGGCTGAAAACAGCTTCAAAATGCGTCACCTGGATGCAAAGTTATAACGATTTGATGTAATTATTGTCTAGCTAAGGTGGATTTCGTATATATGAATTTACTTGTTATCCAATTTTTTGAAGTTCTATATTCGCCATAAACACGTGCGAGAAATCAAAAGACGCGTCTCCGCGCGGGCTAGCGAGCTATGAAATTACTTGAAATATATGCTATACAAAAAATTTGAGTTTTGGTCAAAGAACTGGTTTTTTTTTTTGACTGAAAAATGTGAAAAAACCGTTAATAAACACTACCAAACAGGACTCGGGGTGGCTGAGCGCGCACCGGAATACAGGTAAGGTAGGTAGGTATCTATTGAAACTCTTATTAACAATGGTTTGGATAAGAATTTTGAGATAAAATTAGTTTTTGAAAATTCCTTCAAAAAATCTCACAAAAATTGCTAAGTCGATATACGAAAATATTTTTTCGCGTTATTGTCAATTTTTATTAGTCAAACTGTTGTACGGAACCTACCTATTTAAGATTGATTTGGCTGAAAACAGCTTCAAAATGCGTCACCTGGATGCAAAGTTATAACGATTTGATGTAATTATTGTCTAGCTAAGGTGGATTTCGTATTATGAATTTACTTGTTATGCAATTATTTGAAGTTCTATATTCGCCAGACGCACGTGCGTGGTGTCAAAAGACGCGTCTCCGCGCGGACTAGCGAGCTATGAAATTCTTAGAAATATATGCTGTACAAAAAATTTGAGTTTTGGTCAAAGAACTGGTTTTTTTTTTTGACTGAAAAATGTGAAAAAACCGTTAATAAACACTACCAAACAGGACTCGGGGTGGCTGAGCGCGCACCGGAATACAGGTAAGGTAGGTAGGTATCTATTGAAACTACTATTAACGATGGTTCGGATAAGAATTTTGAGATAAAATTAGTTTTTGAAAATTCCTTCAAAAAATCTCACAAAAATTGCTAAGTCGATATACGAAAATATTTTTTCGCGTTATTGTCAATTTTTATTAGTCAAACTGTTGTACGGAACCTACCTATTTAAGATTGATTTGGCTGAAAACAGCTTCAAAATGCGTCACCTGGATGCAAAGTTATAACGATTTGATGTAATTATTGTCTTGCTAAGGTGGATTTCGTATATATGAATTTACTTGTTATGCAATTTTTTGAAGTTCTATATTCGCCATAAACACGTGCGAGAAATCAAAAGACGCGTCTCCGCGCGGGCTAGCGAGCTATGATATTACTAGAAATATATGCTATACAAAAATTTGAGTTTTGGTCAAAGAACTGGTTTTTTTTTTTGACTGAAAAATGTGAAAAAACCTTTAATGAAAACTACCAAACAGGATTTGGGGTGGCTGAGCGCGCACCGGAATACAGGTAAGGTAGGTAGGTATCTATTGAAACTACTATTAACGATGGTTCGGATAAGAATTTTGAGATAAAATTAGTTTTTGAAAATTCCTTCAAAAAATCTCACAAAAATTGCTAAGTCGATATACGAAAATATTTTTTCGCGTTATTGTCAATTTTTATTAGTAAAACTGTTGTACGGAACCTACCTATTTAAGATTGATTTTGCTGAAAACAGCTTCAAAATGCGTCACCTGGATGCAAAGTTATAACGATTTGATGTAATTATTGTCTAGCTAAGGTGGATTTCGTATATATGAATTTACTTGTTATGCAATTTTTTGAAGTTCTATATTCGCCATAAACACGTGCGAGAAATCAAAAGACGCGTCTCCGCGCGGGCTAGCGAGCTATGAAATTACTAGAAATATAAGCAATACAAAAAATTTGAGTTTTGGTCAAAGAACTGGTTTTTTTTTTTGACTGAAAAATGTGAAAAAACCGTTAATAAACACTACCAAACAGGACTCGGGGTGGCTGAGCGCGCACCGGAATACAGGTAAGGTAGGTAGGTATCTATTGAAACTACTATTAACAATGGTTCGGATAAGAATTTTGAGATAAAATTAGTTTTTGAAAATTCCTTCAAAAAATCTCACAAAAATTGCTAAGTCGATATACGAAAATATTTTTTCGCGTTATTGTCAATTTTATTAGTCAAACTGTTGTACGGAACCTACCTATTTAAGATTGATTTGGCTGAAAACAGCTTCAAAATGCGTCACCTGGATGCAAAGTTATAACGATTTGATGTAATTATTGTCTTGCTAAGGTGGATTTCGTATATATGAATTTACTTGTTATGCAATTTTTTGAAGTTCTATATTCGCCATAAACACGTGCGAGAAATCAAAAGACGCGTCTCCGCGCGGGCTAGCGAGCTATGATATTACTAGAAATATATGCTATACAAAAAATTTGAGTTTTGGTCAAAGAACTGGTTTTTTTTTTTGACTGAAAAATGTGAAAAAACCTTTAATAAAAACTACCAAACAGGATTTGGGGTGGCTGAGCGCGCACCGGAATACAGGTAAGGTAGGTAGGTATCTATGGAAACTACTATTAACGATGGTTCGGATAAGAATTTTGAGATAAAATTAGTTTTTGAAAATTCCTTCAAAAAATCTCACAAAAATTGCTAAGTCGATATACGAAAATATTTTTTCGCGTTATTGTCAATTTTTATTAGTCAAACTGTTGTACGGAACCTACCTATTTAAGATTGATTTGGCTGAAAACAGCTTCAAAATGCGTCACCTGGATGCAAAGTTATAACGATTTGATGTAATTATTGTCTAGCTAAGGTGGATTTCGTATTATGAATTTACTTGTTATGCAATTTTTTTAAGTTCTATATTCGCCAGACGCACGTGCGTGGTGTCAAAAGACGCGTCTCCGCGCGGACTAGCGAGCTATGAAATTCTTAGAAATATATGCTATACAAAAAATTTGAGTTTTGGTCAAAGAACTGGTTTTTTTTTTTGACTGAAAAATGTGAAAAAACCTTAAATAAACACTACCAAACAGGACTCGGGGTGGCTGAGCGCGCACCGGAATACAGGTAAGGTAGGTAGGTATCTATTGAAACTACTATTAACGATGGTTCGGATAACAATTTTGAGATAAAATTAGTTTTTGAAAATTCCTTCAAAAAATCTCACAAAAATTGCTGTCGATATACGAAAATATTTTTTCGCGTTATTGTCAATTTTTATTAGTCAAACTGTTGTACGGAACCTATTGAGGATTGTGTAGAAAGTTGGAAGATATATATCGACTTAGCAATTTTAGTGAGATTTTTTTAAGGGATGTTTGAAAAACTAATAAATATTAATTGAGCAATTAGTACATGACTAGCGGTCATCGCGTGTGCTCCCTCGCTCCTTTATATTATAACCTTTGGTCCGTTGAATACTTTTATTTTTACCTTAAACGCAGCAGTATCATTGACTATCATCCAACCTTCTACACAATCTTAAATAGGTTCCGTACAACAGTTTGACTAATAAAAATTGACAATAACGCGAAAAAATACTTTCGTATATCGACTTAGCAATTTTTGTGAGATTTTTTGAAGGAATTTTCAAAAACTAATTTTATCTCAAAATTCTTATCCGAACCATCGTTAATAGTAGTTTCAATAGATACCTACCTGCCTTACCTATATTCCGGTGCGCGCTCAGCCACCCCGAGTCCTGTTTGGTAGTGTTTATTCCAGGTTTTTTCACATTTTTCAGTCAAAAAAAAAAAACTGTTTTTTGACCAAAACTCAAAATTTTTGTATAGCATATATTTCTAGTAATTTCATAGCTCGCTAGCCCGCGCGGAGATGCGTCTTTTGACACCTGGCACGTGCGTCAGGCGAACTTCAAAAAATTGCATAACAAGTAAATTCATATATATACGAAATCCACCTTAGCTAGACAATAATTACATCAAATCGCAATTATAACTTTGCATCCAGGTGACGCATTTTGAAGCTGTTTTCAGCCAAATCAATCTGTACGGTGAAACCATACACTACCGACGACTAAGCATTTTTACGTAACTCATTAATAAATATTAATTGAGCAATTAGTACATGACTAGCGGTCATCGCGTGTGCTCCCTCGCTCCTTTATATTATAACCTTTGGTCCGTTGAATACATTTATTTTTACCTTAAACGCAGCAGTATCATTGACTATCTTCCAACCTTCTACACAATCTTAAATAGGTTCCGTACAACAGTTTGACTAATAAAAATTGACAATAACGCGAAAAAATATTTTCGTATATCGACTTAGCAATTTTTGTGAGATTTTTTGAAGGAATTTTCAAAAACTAATTTTATCTCAAAATTCTTATCCGAACCATCAATAATAGTAGTTTCAATAGATACCTACCTACCTTACCTGTATTCCGGTGCGCGCTCAGCTACACCGAGTCCTGTTTGGTAGTGTTTATTCCAGGTTTTTTCACATTTTTCAGTCAAAAAAAAAAAACAGTTTTTTGAAAAAAAAAACTCAAAATTTTTGTATTGCATATATTTCTAGTAATTTCATAGCTCGCTAGCCCGCGTGGAGACGCGTCTTTTGACATCTCGCACGTGCGTCAGGCGAATATAGAACTTCAAAAAATTGCATAACAAGTAAATTCATATAATTATATACGAAATCCACCTTAGCTAGACAATAATTACATCAAATCGCAATTATAACTTTGCATACAGGTGACGCATTTTGAAGCTGTTTTCAGCCAAATCAATCTGTACGGTGAAACCATACACTACCGACGACTAAGCATTTTTACGTAACTCATTAATAAATATTAATTGAGCAATTAGTACATGACTAGCGGTCATCGCGTGTGCTCCCTCGCTCCTTTATATTATAACCTTTGGTCCGTTGAATACATTTATTTTTACCTTAAACGCAGCAGTATCATTGACTATCTTCCAACCTTCTACACAATCTTAAATAGGTTCCGTACAACAGTTTGACTAATAAAAATTGACAATAACGCGAAAAAATATTTTCGTATATCGACTTAGCAATTTTTGTGAGATTTTTTGAAGGAATTTTCAAAAACTAATTTTATCTCAAAATTCTTATCCGAACCATCGTTAATAGTAGTTTCAATAGATACCTACCTGCCTTACCTGTATTCCGGTGCGCGCTCAGCCACCCCGAGTCCTGTTTGGTAGTGTTTATTCCAGGTTTTTTCACATTTTTCAGTCAAAAAAAAAAAACAGTTTTTTGACCAAAACTCAAAATTTTTGTATTGCATATATTTCTAGTAATTTCATAGCTCGCTAGCCCGTGCGGAGACGCGTCTTTTGACACCTGGCACGTGCGTCAGGCGAATATAGAACTTCAAAAAATTGCATAACAAGTAAATTCATATATATACGAAATCCACCTTAGCTAGACAATAATTACATCAAATCGCAATTATAACTTTGCATCCAGGTGACGCATTTTGAAGCTGTTTTCAGCCAAATCAATCTGTACGGTGAAACCATACACTACCGACGACTAAGCATTTTTACGTAACTCATTAATAAATATTAATTGAGCAATTAGTACATGACTAGCGGTCATCGCGTGTGCTCCCTCGCTCCTTTATATTATAACCTTTGGTCCGTTGAATACATTTATTTTTACCTTAAACGCAGCAGTATCATTGACTATCATCCAACCTTCTACACAATCTTAAATAGGTTCCGTACAACAGTTTGACTAATAAAAATTGACAATAACGCGAAAAAATATTTTCGTATATCGACTTAGCAATTTTTGTGAGATTTTTTGAAGGAATTTTCAAAAACTAATTTTATCTCAAAATTCTTATCCGAACCATCGTTAATAGTAGTTTCAATAGATACCTACCTGCCTTACCTGTATTCCGGTGCGCGCTCAGCCACCCCGAGTCCTGTTTGGTAGTGTTTATTCCAGGTTTTTTCACATTTTTCAGTCAAAAAAAAAAAACTGTTTTTTGACCAAAACTCAAAATTTTTGTATTGCATATATTTCTAGTAATTTCATAGCTCGCTAGCCCGCGCGGAGACGCGTCTTTTGACACCTGGCACGTGCGTCAGGCGAATATAAAACTTCAAAAAATTGCATAACAAGTAAATTCATATATATACGAAATCCACCTTAGCTAGACAATAATTACATCAAATCGCAATTATAACTTTGCATCCATGTGACGCATTTTGAAGCTGTTTTCAGCCAAATCAATCTGTACGGTGAAACGATACACTACCGACGACTAAGCATTTTTACGTAACTCATTAATAAATATTAATTGAGCAATTAGTACATGACTAGCGGTCATCGCGTGTGCTCCCTCGCTCCTTTATATTATAACCTTTGGTCCGTTGAATACATTTATTTTTACCTTAAACGCAGCAGTATCATTGACTATCATCCAACCTTCTACACAATCTTAAATAGGTTCCGTACAACAGTTTGACTAATAAAAATTGACAATAACGCGAAAAATTATTTTCGTATATCGACTTAGCAATTTTTGTGAGATTTTTTGAAATAATTTTCAAAAACTAATTTTATCTCAAAATTCTTATCCGAACCATCGTTAATAGTAGTTTCAATAGATACCTACCTACGTTACCTGTATTCAGGTGCGCGCTCAGCTACCCCGAGTCCTGTTTGGTAGTGTTTATTCCAGGTTTTTTCACATTTTTCAGTCAAAAAAAAAAAACAGTTTTTTGAAAAAAAAAAACTCAAAATTTTTGTATAGCATATATTTCTAGTAATTTCATAGCTCGCTAGCCCGCGCGGAGACGCGTCTTTTGACACCTGGCACGTGCGTCAGGCGAATATAGAACTTCAAAAAATTGCATAACAAGTAAATTCATATATATACGAAATCCACCTTAGCTAGACAATAATTACATCAAATCGCAATTATAACTTTGCATCCATGTGACGCATTTTGAAGCTGTTTTCAGCCAAATCAATCTGTACGGTGAAACCATACACTACCGACGACTAAGCATTTTTACGTAACTCATTAATAAATATTAATTGAGCAATTAGTACATGACTAGCGGTCATCGCGTGTGCTCCCTCGCTCCTTTATATTATAACCTTTGGTCCGTTGAATACATTTATTTTTACCTTAAACGCAGCAGTATCATTGACTATCATCCAACCTTCTACACAATCTTAAATAGGTTCCGTACAACAGTTTGACTAATAAAAATTGACAATAACGCGAAAAAATATTTTCGTATATCGACTTAGCAATTTTTGTGAGATTTTTTGAAGGAATTTTCAAAAACTAATTTTATCTCAAAATTCTTATCCGAACCATCGTTAATAGTAGTTTCAATAGATACCTACCTACCTTACCTGTATTCCGGTGCGCGCTCAGCTACCCCGAGTCCTGTTTGGTAGTGTTTATTCCAGGTTTTTTCACATTTTTCAGTCAAAAAAAAAAAACAGTTTTTTGAAAAAAAAAACTCAAAATTTTTGTATAGCATATATTTCTAGTAATTTCATAGCTCGCTAGCCCGCGCGGAGACGCGTCTTTTGACATCTCGCACGTGCGTCAGGCGAATATAGAACTTCAAAAAATTGCATAACAAGTAAATTCATATATATACGAAATCCACCTTAGCTAGACAATAATTACATCAAATCGCAATTATAACTTTGCATCCAGGTGACGCATTTTGAAGCTGTTTTCAGCCAAATCAATCTGTACGGTGAAACCATACACTACCGACGACTAAGCATTTTTACGTAACTCATTAATAAATATTAATTGAGCAATTAGTACATGACTAGCGGTCATCGCGTGTGCTCCCTCGCTCCTTTATATTATAACCTTTGGTCCGTTGAATACATTTATTTTTACCTTAAACGCAGCAGTATCATTGACTATCTTCCAACCTTCTACACAATCTTAAATAGGTTCCGTACAACAGTTTGACTAATAAAAATTGACGATAACGCGAAAAAATATTTTCATATATCGACTTAGCAATTTTTGTGAGATTTTTTGAAGGAATTTTCAAAAACTAATTTTATCTCAAAATTCTTATCCGAACCATCGTTAATAGTAGTTTCAATAGATACCTACCTGCCTTACCTGTATTCCGGTGCGCGCTCAGCCACCCCGAGTCCTGTTTGGTAGTGTTTATTCCAGGTTTTTTCACATTTTTCAGTCAAAAAAAAAAAACAGTTTTTTGAAAAAAAAAACTCAAAATTTTTGTATAGCATATATTTCTAGTAATTTCATAGCTCGCTAGCCCGCGCGGAGACGCGTCTTTTGACACCTGGCACGTGCGTCAGGCGAATATAGAACTTCAAAAAATTGCATAACAAGTAAATTCATATATATACGAAATCCACCTTAGCTAGACAATAATTACATCAAATCGCAAATATAACTTTGCATACATGTGACGCATTTTGAAGCTGTTTTCAGCCAAATCAATCTGTACGGTGAAACCATACACTACCGACGACTAAGCATTTTTACGTAACTCATTAATAAATATTAATTGAGCAATTAGTACATGACTAGCGGTCATCGCGTGTGCTCCCTCGCTCCTTTATATTATAACCTTTGGTCCGTTGAATACATTTATTTTTACCTTAAACGCAGCAGTATTATTGACTATCATCCAACCTTCTACACAATCTTAAATAGGTTCCGTACAACAGTTTGACTAATAAAAATTGACAATAACGCGAAAAAATATTTTCGTATATCGACTTAGCAATTTTTGTGAGATTTTTTGAAGGAATTTTCAAAAACTAATTTTATCTCAAAATTCTTATCCGAAACATCGTTAATAGTAGTTTCAATAGATACCTACCTACCTTACCTGTATTCCGGTGCGCGCTCAGCTACCCCGAGTCCTGTTTGGTAGTGTTTATCCCAGGTTTTTTCACATTTTTCAGTCAAAAAAAAAAAACAGTTTTTTGAAAAAAAAAACTCAAAATTTTTGTATAGCATATATTTCTAGTAATTTCATAGCTCGCTAGCCCGCGCGGAGACGCGTCTTTTGACATCTCGCACGTGCGTCAGGCGAATATAGAACTTCAAAAAATTGCATAACAAGTAAATTCATATATATACGAAATCCACCTTAGCTAGACAATAATTACATCAAATCGCAATTATAACTTTGCATCCAGGTGACGCATTTTGAAGCTGTTTTCAGCCAAATCAATCTGTACGGTGAAACCATACACTACCGACGACTAAGCATTTTTACGTAACTCATTAATAAATATTAATTGAGCAATTAGTACATGACTAGCGGTCATCGCGTGTGCTCCCTCGCTCCTTTATATTATAACCTTTGGTCCGTTGAATACATTTATTTTTACCTTAAACGCAGCAGTATCATTGACTATCATCCAACCTTCTACACAATCTTAAATAGGTTCCGTACAACAGTTTGACTAATAAAAATTGACAATAACGCGAAAAAATATTTTCGTATATCGACTTAGCAATTTTTGTGAGATTTTTTGAAGGAATTTTCAAAAACTAATTTTATCTCAAAATTCTTATCCGAACCATCGTTAATAGTAGTTTCAATAGATACCTACCTGCCTTACCTGTATTCCGGTGCGCGCTCAGCCACCCCGAGTCCTGTTTGGTAGTGTTTATTCCAGGTTTTTTCACATTTTTCAGTCAAAAAAAAAAAACTGTTTTTGACCAAAACTCAAAATTTTTGTATTGCATATATTTCTAGTAATTTCATAGCTCGCTAGCCCGCGCGGAGACGCGTCTTTTGACACCTGGCACGTGCGTCAGGCGAATATAGAACTTCAAAAAATTGCATAACAAGTAAATTCATATATATACGAAATCCACCTTAGCTAGACAATAATTACATCAAATCGCAATTATAACTTTGCATCCAGGTGACGCATTTTGAAGCTGTTTTCAGCCAAATCAATCTGTACGGTGAAACCATACACTACCGACGACTAAGCATTTTTACGTAACTCATTAATAAATATTAATTGAGCAATTAGTACATGACTAGCGGTCATCGCGTGTGCTCCCTCGCTCCTTTATATTATAACCTTTGGTCCGTTGAATACATTTATTTTTACCTTAAACGCAGCAGTATCATTGACTATCTTCCAACCTTCTACACAATCTTAAATAGGTTCCGTACAACAGTTTGACTAATAAAAATTGACGATAACGCGAAAAAATATTTTCATATATCGACTTAGCAATTTTTGTGAGATTTTTTGAAGGAATTTTCAAAAACTAATTTTATCTCAAAATTCTTATCCGAACCATCGTTAATAGTAGTTTCAATAGATACCTACCTGCCTTACCTGTATTCCGGTGCGCGCTCAGCCACCCCGAGTCCTGTTTGGTAGTGTTTATTCCAGGTTTTTTCACATTTTTCAGTCAAAAAAAAAAAACTGTTTTTTGACCTAAACTCAAAATTTTTGTATAGCATATATTTCTAGTAATTTCATAGCTCGCTAGCCCGCGCGGAGACGCGTCTTTTGACACCTGGCACGTGCGTCAGGCGAATATAGAACTTCAAAAAATTGCATAACAAGTAAATTCATATATATACGAAATCCACCTTAGCTAGACAATAATTACATCAAATCGCAATTATAACTTTGCATCCATGTGACGCATTTTGAAGCTGTTTTCAGCCAAATCAATCTGTACGGTGAAACCATACACTACCGACGACTAAGCATTTTTACGTAACTCATTAATAAATATTAATTGAGCAATTAGTACATGACTAGCGGTCATCGCGTGTGCTCCCTCGCTCCTTTATATTATAACCTTTGGTCCGTTGAATACATTTATTTTTACCTTAAACGCAGCAGTATCATTGACTATCATCCAACCTTCTACACAATCTTAAATAGGTTCCGTACAACAGTTTGACTAATAAAAATTGACAATAACGCGAAAAAATATTTTCGTATATCGACTTAGCAATTTTTGTGAGATTTTTTGAAGGAATTTTCAAAAACTAATTTTATCTCAAAATTCTTATCCGAACCATCGTTAATAGTAGTTTCAATAGATACCTACCTACCTTACCTGTATTCCGGTGCGCGCTCAGCTACCCCGAGTCCTGTTTGGTAGTGTTTATTCCAGGTTTTTTCACATTTTTCAGTCAAAAAAAAAAACAGTTTTTTGAAAAAAAAAACTCAAAATTTTTGTATAGCATATATTTCTAATAATTTCATAGCTCGCTAGCCCGCGCGGAGACGCGTCTTTTGACATCTGGCACGTGCGTCAGGCGAATATAGAACTTCAAAAAATTGCATAACAAGTAAATTCATATATATACGAAATCCACCTTAGCTAGACAATAATTACATCAAATCGCAATTATAACTTTGCATCCAGGTGACGCATTTTGAAGCTGTTTTCAGCCAAATCAATCTGTACGGTGAAACCATACACTACCGACGACTAAGCATTTTTACGTAACTCATTAATAAATATTAATTGAGCAATTAGTACATGACTAGCGGTCATCGCGTGTGCTCCCTCGCTCCTTTATATTATAACCTTTGGTCCGTTGAATACTTTTATTTTTACCTTAAACGCAGCAGTATCATTGACTATCATCCAACCTTCTACACAATCTTAAATAGGTTCCGTACAACAGTTTGACTAATAAAAATTAACAATAACGCGAAAAAATATTTTCGTATATCGACTTAGCAATTTTTGTGAGATTTTTTGAAGGAATTTTCAAAAACTAATTTTATCTCAAAATTCTTATCCGAACCATCGTTAATAGTAGTTTCAATAGATACCTACCTGCCTTACCTGTATTCCGGTGCGCGCTCAGCCACCCCGAGTCCTGTTTGGTAGTGTTTATTCCAGGTTTTTTCACATTTTTCAGTAAAAAAAAAAAAACTGTTTTTTGACCAAAACTCAAAATTTTTGTATTGCATATATTTCTAGTAATTTCATAGCTCGCTAGCCCGCGCGGAGACGCGTCTTTTGACATCTCGCACGTGCGTCAGGCGAATATAAAACTTCAAAAAATTGCATAACAAGTAAATTCATATATATACGAAATCCACCTTAGCTAGACAATAATTACATCAAATCGCAATTATAACTTTGCATCCAGGTGACGCATTTTGAAGCTGTTTTCAGCCAAATCAATCTGTACGGTGAAACCATACACTACCGACGACTAAGCATTTTTACGTAACTCATTAATAAATATTAATTGAGCAATTAGTACATGACTAGCGGTCATCGCGTGTGCTCCCTCGCTCCTTTATATTATAACCTTTGGTCCGTTGAATACATTTATTTTTACCTTAAACGCAGCAGTATCATTGACTATCATCCAACCTTCTACACAATCTTAAATAGGTTCCGTACAACAGTTTGACTAATAAAAATTGACAATAACGCGAAAAAATATTTTCGTATATCGACTTAGCAATTTTTGTGAGATTTTTTGAAGGAATTTTCAAAAACTAATTTTATCTCAAAATTCTTATCCGAACCATCGTTAATAGTAGTTTCAATAGATACCTACCTACCTTACCTGTATTCCGGTGCGCGCTCAGCTACCCCGAGTCCTGTTTGGTAGTGTTTATTCCAGGTTTTTTCACATTTTTCAGTCAAAAAAAAAAAACAGTTTTTTGAAAAAAAAAACTCAAAATTTTTGTATAGCATATATTTCTAGTAATTTCATAGCTCGCTAGCCCGCGCGGAGACGCGTCTTTTGACACCTGGCACGTGCGTCAGGCGAATATAGAACTTCAAAAAATTGCATAACAAGTAAATTCATATATATACGAAATCCACCTTAGCTAGACAATAATTACATGAAATCGCAATTATAACTTTGCATCCAGGTGACGCATTTTGAAGCTGTTTTCAGCCAAATCAATCTGTACGGTGAAACCATACACTACCGACGACTAAGCATTTTTACGTAACTCATTAATAAATATTAATTGAGCAATTAGTACATGACTAGCGGTCATCGCGTGTGCTCCCTCGCTCCTTTATATTATAACCTTTGGTCCGTTGAATACTTTTATTTTTACCTTAAACGCAGCAGTATCATTGACTATCATCCAACCTTCTACACAATCTTAAATAGGTTCCGTACAACAGTTTGACTAATAAAAATTGACAATAACGCGAAAAAATATTTTCGTATATCGACTTAGCAATTTTTGTGAGATTTTTTGAAGGAATTTTCAAAAACTAATTTTATCTCAAAATTCTTATCCGAACCATCGTTAATAGTAGTTTCAATAGATACCTACCTGCCTTACCTGTATTCCGGTGCGCGCTCAGCCACCCCGAGTCCTGTTTGGTAGTGTTTATTCCAGGTTTTTTCACATTTTTCAGTCAAAAAAAAAAAACTGTTTTTTGACCAAAACTCAAAATTTTTGTATTGCATATATTTCTAGTAATTTCATAGCTCGCTAGCCCGCGCGGAGACGCGTCTTTTGACACCTGGCACGTGCGTCAGGCGAATATAGAACTTCAAAAAATTGCATAACAAGTAAATTCATATATATACGAAATCCACCTTAGCTAGACAATAATTACATCAAATCGCAATTATAACTTTGCATCCAGGTGACGCATTTTGAAGCTGTTTTCAGCCAAATCAATCTGTACGGTGAAACCATACACTACCGACGACTAAGCATTTTTACGTAACTCATTAATAAATATTTATTGAGCAATTAGTACATGACTAGCGGTCATCGCGTGTGCTCCCTCGCTCCTTTATATTATAACCTTTGGTCCGTTGAATACATTTATTTTTACCTTAAACGCAGCAGTATCATTGACTATCTTCCAACCTTCTACACAATCTTAAATAGGTTCCGTACAACAGTTTGACTAATAAAAATTGACAATAATGCGAAAAAATATTTTCGTATATCGACTTAGCAATTTTTGTGAGATTTTTTGAAGGAATTTTCAAAAACTAATTTTATCTCAAAATTCTTATCCGAACCATCGTTAATAGTAGTTTCAATAGATACCTACCTGCCTTACCTGTATTCCGGTGCGCGCTCAGCCACCCCGAGTCCTGTTTGGTAGTGTTTATTCCAGGTTTTTTCACATTTTTCAGTCAAAAAAAAAAAACTGTTTTTTGACCAAAACTCAAAATTTTTGTATAGCATATATTTCTAGTAATTTCATAGCTCGCTAGCCCGCGCGGAGACGCGTCTTTTGACATCTCGCACGTGCGTCAGGCGAATATAGAACTTCAAAAAATTGCATAACAAGTAAATTCATATATATACGAAATCCACCTTAGCTAGACAATAATTACATCAAATCGCAATTATAACTTTGCATCCAGGTGACGCATTTTGAAGCTGTTTTCAGCCAAATCAATCTGTACGGTGAAACCATACACTACCGACGACTAAGCATTTTTACGTAACTCATTAATAAATATTAATTGAGCAATTAGTACATGACTAGCGGTCATTGCGTGTGCTCCCTCGCTCCTTTATATTATAACCTTTGGTCCGTTGAATACTTTTATTTTTACCTTAAACGCAGCAGTATCATTGACTATCATCCAACCTTCTACACAATCTTAAATAGGTTCCGTACAACAGTTTGACTAATAAAAATTGACAATAACGCGAAAAAATATTTTCGTATATCGACTTAGCAATTTTTGTGAGATTTTTTGAAGGAATTTTCAAAAACAAATTTTATCTCAAAATTCTTATCCGAACCATCGTTAATAGTAGTTTCAATAGATACCTACCTACCTTACCTGTATTCCGGTGCGCGCTCAGCTACACCGAGTCCTGTTTGGTAGTGTTTATTAAAGGTTTTTTCACATTTTTCAGTCAAAAAAAAAAAAACCAGTTCTTTGACCAAAACTCAAAATTTTTGTATAGCATATATTTCTAGTAATTTCATAGCTCGCTAGCCCGCGTGGAGACGCGTCTTTTGACACCTCGCACGTGCGTCAGGCGAATATAGAACTTCAAAAAATTGCATAACAAGTAAATTCATGCGCTGGGTTGCGACAATCGCACTCTCCATGTCGCCATCAGTTCCCGCCGGAGCTCTGTCCGCCGTGCCGTGATTTTTCGCGGCAGCGGAGTTTCACCCCGGCGTTTCGCCTCCTCGCGCCACTCCCAGATGTGCGCGAGGACTTTTGCCTCCAGATTCCATGGCGGCAGTCCGGCAAGGAGGCTCGCTGCCTCACGGGAGACCGTGCGGTAACCCCGTACCAGCCTGATGGCCATGACCCTTTGGGACGTGTTCAACCGCTGGGCTGGTCTGAGCCTTAAAGAACGCGCCCACACCGGTGCCCCGTAAAGGGCCATGGACCGCACGATCCCCGCGTAGAGCCTCCGGCAGGAGGCGTTTGGACCCCCTAGATTGGGCAGGAGCCGCTTCAAAGCAGCCCCAGCCCGCTCCAGTCTGGGAGCCAAAAGTCGAAAATGCTCCACGAAGTTCCACCGGCTGTCGAGGACGAGTCCCAGGTACTTCATCGTCGACTCGACGCCGATGTGAACCCCTCCCGCCGTTATCTGGGAACCCGATAGTGGCGCGTTCCGAGGACCATAAAAACACATGGCCTCGGACTTGTGCAAAGCCACCTCGAGTCCTAATTGCCGGATCCTATCGACAATTGTCGCAACCCCACGTGCCGCCAGTTCGGCTGCCACCTGATGCAACCTCCCCTGCGCTAGGACCAGCGTGTCGTCAGCGTAGCAGACTACGCTGACGCCACTAGGGAGGTCGGCACGCAGCACCCAGTCGTACCCGATGTCCCACAGATGTGGCCCCAGAACCGATCCCTGTGGGACACCGCACGACATCTCTCACCGGTTCCAATCTCCGTGGTGACCGGGGTAGATGACGGCCCTATCCGTCAAATAGGCCTCGACCACGCGACAGAGGTAGGTCGGCATCCGGTGATACCGAAGTGCCTCCCTAATGCAACTCCAGGGCAGGGTATTGAAGGCATTGGCGATGTCAAAAGACACCGCCAAGACAACCCCACCCCGGGCAACAGCATCCCCCGTCGTGAGGGCTCGAACGCGCATGATGGCATCCACCGTAGAGCGCCCCTTGCGGTAACCAAACTGTCTCTCCGCCAAATCGTTCGCCAAATCGCCAAATCGCCAAAATGTTTATGGACCTAGTGCAGTGTCTGTGAGAGTAGCACAAATTTGGTTTAAGCGTTTTCAATCCGGAAATTTTGATGTCAAAGATGCACGTCGCTCTGGTCGCGCTATTACGGATAAAATGGATGCCATTTTTGAAAAAGTGGAGCAAGATCGTCATATCAGTAGTTACGACGTAGCTGAAGAACTGGGAATTGACCACAAAACAGTTGTGGCACATTTGAAAAAAATTGGGTACACAAAAAAGCTCGATATTTGGGTACCTCACGAGCTCACTGAAAGAAACCTAATGAACCGTGTACTCATTTGTGATTCTTTATTACGACGTAATGACACCGAACCATTTTTGAAGAAGCTGATAACTGGTGATGAAAAGTGGATCACGTACGACAAGAACGTGCGAAAAAGGTCGTGGTCAAAGGCCGGTCAGGCTTCACAGACTGTGGCGAAACCCGGGTTAACTCGCAACAAGGTGATGCTGTGTGTGTGGTGGGATTAAGGGCATTATTCATTATGAGCTGTTACCACCAGGCAGGACCATCGATTCTGAACTCTACTGCGAACAACTGATGAGATTAAAGCAAGAAGTTGAGAGAAAGCGGCCGGAATTAATCAACAGAAGGGGTGTGGTTTTTCATCATGATAACGCTAGACCTCACACATCTTTAGCCACTCAGCAAAAATTAAGAGAGTTTGGCTGGGAGGTGTTAATGCTTCCGCCGTATAGTCCTGATCTTGCAGCTTCAGATTTCCACCTGCTTCGGTCTATTCAGAATTCTTTAGGCAGTGTCAGATTAACATCACGAGAGGACTGCCAAAACCACTTGTCGCGGTATTTTGATCAGAAGTCCCAAAATTTCTATACCAATGGGATCATATCCCTACACCTATAAGATGGCAAAAAGTTATCGAACAAAATGGTACCTACATACTTTAGTTAAATGTGAATAAACTATATTAAAAAATGTTTGAATTTTCTTAAAAAATGCGAAGAAACTTTTTCCCCAACCTATTATAATACCCATTCACAAAAAGAATTATAAAACTAATCTGAATAATTACCGCCCCATTGCCCTCTTACCGACAGCTTCCAAAATATTTGAAAAAGCCATGTGTAATCGAGTATATGCGTTTTGTGAAAAATATAATATTTTTAATGACTGCCAAAATGGCTTACGAAAAAACCGTTCCACTACCTTAGCCGTTTACAAATACATTCAGAAAGCCCTTGATATCATAAATGATAAAAAATACGCGATAGGACTCCGGCTTGATATGACTAAAGCATAATTATGATAAAGTACAATTTGACATTTTATTAAATAAACTTTATAGTATAGGACTCCGTGGCAAGTGTCATGACTGGTTTGTATCGTATTTGAAACATAGGGAACAAATAGTGGAAATCGTACATTACAACAACAGCAAAAACGAAATAGAATTAATCAGATCCGACAGCAAACAAATAGAATTAATCAGATCCGACAGCAAACAAATAGAATTAATCAGATCCGACAGCAAACAAATAGAATTAATCAGATCCGACAGCAAACAAATAGAATTAATCAGATCCGACAGCAAACAAATCACCGCCTCAATCCCGCAAGGAAGCGTAATAGGGCTATACTGACCTCATGCCAAAATAACACCAATTTAAATGATAAATTAAATTCCATACTTGATTCTACAACAAATTGGATGACCGAACACAACCTAGAAATCAACTTCAATAAAACTCAAATAATTTCATTCCACCCTCGCCAAAAAATGCTAATAAATATAAACTTTAGCTTTAAAAATAATAAATTGGAAGTAGTTGATAAATTCACGCTACTGGGCCTAACCATTGATACACATATAAATTGGAAGTCACACATTCAGAAAGTAAGAGCAAAAATATCTAAATTTTCATACGCCCTCTGCGAGATCAAAGAAACTACAGACATTAAAACTGCATTAGTAACGTACTACGCGTACGCCTACGCATGGCTCAAATACGGTGTCATCTTATTGGGCAACAGCACTGACGCGCCCACGCTATTTACCCTACAAAAAAAAACTAATTAGAATCTTAGTAAATATTGAAGTCACCGATAGCTGTAAACCCCACTTTCAGGAACTAAAGATTTTAACCCTATCTTGTCTCTATATTTTTGAAGTTTGTAAGTTCGTGCGTAAGGAACCGGAGTTCTTTAGAAAAAGAGAGGACATACAAACGAAAATTGTTTTAAGACATAAAAATAAACTGAATTTACCAATATCGCGACTAAAAATGCACTCAAATAGTACCTTTGTCATGTCCATAGAAATATATAATAAGTTACCCGAAATAAAGAATTTAAATAAATATAATATCTTTATAAATAAATTGAAGCTTTTCCTTGTAAGCAAATGCTACTATAGTATAAGCGATAATTTAGAAGTAACTTCATAACTATATAATTGTATCTACAAATACTCACTATTATAGATACGCCTACCTACTAATGATAATCAATATGGAGCGTCCAATAAATAACTTACCCTAGGTATAATAAATATTAATGAAGTATTAAAAAAAAAAAAAAAAATGCAATATTGATTTATTTAAATTAAATTAAAATAAAGGGTTTTTCAAATGTTACCGAATAAATAAATTAATGTACATATTTATAAAACAATAACAAATAAATTAAAAAATAATAATTACAATATTAATTATAACAACTAAGTAGTCAAATAAAAGCCCTCATCCTCTCTCCTACTTTTGCTGTGCCCGACAGATCATAATTCTGTAAAACCTACCACCTAAGTTCACATGTGGAAGCAATAATATATTGAGTATTAAAATACGACAATATTACTAAATTATACTTCAATGTTGCATCCTTGAGATTTAACTCACATGGTAGTCCGTTATCTAATGCACTACACCATTTTACCTAATGCGCCTTATGCGCCGTTACCTAATGCGCCATTAGTATAATACAAAATTACTCAAACCCGTTTTGTCTTGTTTGAGGTACAATGGCCATACAGTAGCAAAAATAAAAATTTGGATCACGTTATTTGTATAGGAAATACTTACGACTCATGTCTCAGGACTGTAAATTCAGTAATACAAGCATTTGATAAATTATGTTTAGTTATCAACTTAGAAAAAAGTTCTCTCATACCAAATCAGATTTGCAAATTCTTAGGAATTCTCATCAACTCACAGTCTGTTTGCAGCTACGTCAAGAAAAAAATCAAAGAATTAAGGAGCTAATCCATAAATACCGCCGCCGCGGCCGCGCCGCATAGATACTGTAGTTATCAGAGATTTTGCAAAACTAATCGGTACGTTATCAGCAGCGAGTCCAGCCATTGCATATGGCTAGGTATATACCAAACGGCTATAACGGGAGAAATGTGTAGAACTTTGAAGTCAAATGACAACTATGATACAAAATGACTGTTTGTACTCTCTCACAAGAAGACTTTACTTGGTGGAGTCAAATGTTGCACAGAAATATGAACAAACTTCGTGATTGCTCCTTTCAATTGGAAATATTCACAGACTCCTCACTCACAGGATGGAGGGCAGCTTGTGAGTGAAGAGGCAAGTGAAATTACTAGAGGTATTTGGTCAATGAAAGAAGGAAAACACCACATTAACTTCCTCGAGTTACTGGCAGCATTGATGGGCCTAAAAGCCTTTTGCAAAACTAAAACAAATGCAGATGTTCTTCTTAGATAATACTATTGTCATTGCCTATGTCAATAAAATGGGCGGCACACAATTCCCTCATTTAAATGATATCACTCGGCAAATGTGGCAGTGGTGCAAAAAAACAATAAAATATATTTATTTACGCATCGTAAATTAAATCCAGAGAGAACACTGACGCGGAACTAGATTCTAGGTACTAATGTTGATTTATTTATTATTTATTTATTTATTTATTAGACAATTGCTTGCTACACTTACAGTAAACACCAAAGCGTGCAGCAAGCCAACAGTGTAACATTACACGTAACAACTAAAAAACTTAATGCAAACATTAATCATATACTTACTACTACACATAAATACGTCAACATCCGGCTCCTGAGCAATCAGGACGTTCAGCAGATTGATCGCCTGGGCGGTGGGAGCATATCGAGCAGTAAGGGTATCCACTGGCGTGGGCGGAGCCGCGAATAGGCACCGCGGAGCACAGGCGCGCGACCTCCGCAGCCGGTTCGGAGCAAACAATGAACAGTGAGCTAGAGTAGTCGCGTCATCGATCTTATTATAGAGTAATAAGTAGTAGTGCATCAACAGCGCACACTTACGTCTCAGTTCCAACGTGTTGATACCTACCATTCCCGCAACAAACAGAGACGGATACAAATAGGGATAATACCCATAATATTATTTTATATAGTAGCGAGCAAATTTTCGTTGGACCCGTTCAATCATGAGCTTATATTTTTGCTCATGTGGATCCCATACCAGCGCATTGTATTCAAGTTTGCTACGTACAAACGTGTTATAAAGTGTGAGTATAACATTCCTGTCTTTAAATCTACTTGCCTGTCTCATAACAAAACCAAGTGATTGGAAGGCCTTTCCACAGATATTATAAATGTGCTGATTAAAGGTCATATTCACGTCTAAGGTCAGTCCAAGATCTTTTATTTCGTTGACGCGCTCCAAAGGGACATCCGATATGTAGTAGGTATGCTGAATGGGCGCGCGCGAACGGGTAAAAGAAATAGTCTTACACTTAGAAGTGTTAAATTCTAAGTGATTGGTTTCACTCCATTTTACCACCATATCGATGTCCCTCTGCAGCGCATCACAGACCTGCTCACTATTAATACCCGAGAATAACTTTAGGTCATCCGCAAACATTAGACATCGTGCCGTCCTGACGACCTTCGGCAGGTCATTCGCCATAACAGTAAACTGCGTAGGCCCCAGGGTGCTACCCTGGCTTACACCAGAGCCGATAAAGAATGGGATGGGAATGATACCGAATGGGAGTTAGATTCATAATTATTTTAAATCTATTACGAAAAAAATCGATAAACCTGTTATTGATTTGTTTGCATCGCGCCTTAACAAAAAATGCACAAAATGGGTTACCCTTGTTTCATCGAATAGAAATTAACAAATTATCACTTCCCAAACAATTTTCCGCATAATTTAATTTGCAAATTATTACTTAGCAAAAAATCTGTTCACAAATAATTGTAATGCAAACCTAATGTATGGCAAGTGTAAGTTTAAACAATAAGTGACAATGGGACCATTTCGAGAGCACTCCTTTAAAAAAAAAAAAGAATTTTCAAAAACGGGTAAAAGTTGACGGAGGAATCGGGGATCATGAAAAAAAAAAGTATTTAAATCTCCTCCTTTTTGGAAGTCGGTTCAAAATAGAACAAACTGTCATCAAGATTAAAAGCATTGTTCTGCATTAACATTTTCTCGTTTTATTGCGCACCAAGTTCCAGTGTCTCCTGAGTAGTAGACAACAGCAAACATGTGCCTGAGTTGAACAGTCTTTACGATACAATGATTGGCTAGTATGTTCAGATAAGGGTTACGACAACCAAGTTCTCTGTCTCGCACACGAGCTCAGCTGCTGCTATTAGTTGAACAGTCTTTACGATACAATGATTGGCTAGTATGTTCAGATAAGGGTTACGACAACCAAGTTTCCTGTGTCGCACACGAGCTCAGCTGCTGCTATTAATTAGTCCTAACGAACACCATTTAAGTC
The DNA here is from genome assembly GCA_963921375.1 of Tiliacea citrago. Classification (NCBI taxonomy): domain Eukaryota; kingdom Metazoa; phylum Arthropoda; class Insecta; order Lepidoptera; family Noctuidae; genus Tiliacea; species Tiliacea citrago. Next base: position 15,434,755 of record OY992807.1, on the reverse strand, counting down.
GCTTTCCAATTAATTTACAGAGTAATAACATATTGCCTGTTAGTGAAACTCTCCGATTAGATTCAGTTCAGCGAGGAAAGTACTTGTACACAGACATGTGGGAGAACCTGTCCATTTTCTTATTTTTTTTCCATTATGTGGGTTTTGCGGAATGTGGTTATCCACCGGTAAGCACCTTCACTCCATTCAGTACATGTAATAGTCTTCCAGACCGAATTTTGGCGGTCACTTTCAGTGGAGACAAGCCATCGAGGCGGGAGATATAAACATAAGTATGCTCATCATAGGTATGCTTTTTTTTTTTGGGTGGGAAATTATCAAATAACTTCTCCCGCTCTGGGTGGAGCGGGACGGCGCGGCGCCAGCGCGGCGTGTCAGACTTTTACTGACTAAAACCCACCCGTGTTTCTTCCGTTGCTTGTGTGCCAGGGCCACGATATCCCTTTCGGACAAACTCGCAACCCTGGCAGGCTCTTGGTCCTAACGGACCCCGTCAGTTGGTGCTGACATCTCTATGAACGCGTGGAACACAACGCGCCGTCGACTTGGGCCTGGTCCTTATCGGACGGCCAGGTACTCATCGCTCACCGTCCGCATGCCCGCGTCTACGGTAGCCAGAAATCGGCTTGCGACTCCCGACGCCCGGGGCGTCTCCTGCGGCGACTAAGGGCGCGAGGGCGCGAACCTTGCCTCACCCTTACGCGTTCCGCCTCCTCCTTCGCTAGCATTACTGCTTTGCAGAAAGAGGTGACGGCCTCCCATGCACTTTCGCTCCGAACCATGGCCTGAACCAGGGCCGGACGCGAGATATCGCCTCCGTGAGGACACGGTGGTGCTCCGCCCAAGCCTGGCAGACCTCCACCGTATGCTCCACCGTGTATCATAGGTATGCTGGAAGAGATTTCTTTACAAATAAGCTTCACCTTTGCTAGCTCCACCATTTTTCTGTTCCTTTCTTCTTGTTTGTTTATATATATGTATGTACATAAACTGTTAAATAAATAAATAAGTAACATAAACGGCGAAATGTTGAGGTGGCAGCATTTTAAAGTGAGTTGCACCTTAATAATAGTTAAAATGATGTCGCAAATAACGATAAAAATAACCGCTCAACTTCGGGCGGTTAAGGGCAGTTACGGTTTTTGTCATTGTATGGCCATCAATGGGTAAAAGGACACAGCGGATCACTCGATAACGACGCAGCTGACGAACTAGCTAGGAGAGCATCCAGCCGTCAGTCTGTGGACCCGAACCTATCGTACCCATCCCCTTCAACGTGGCTACAGGAGGTCACCCACCACACAAGCGGAGCACTGGTGGACTTCGACATTGGGTTGCATACAGTCCAGGGAAGCTATGCCATCCTTAGATGGCAGGCTAACCAGGCGTCTACTACGCTTGGACAGGAACGGCCTGCGGCTGGTGACGTGGACCATAGTCAAAGTCAAAGTCATACCATTTATTTCAAATAGGCACATAAGAGGCACTTTTGAACGTCAAAATTTACAAAAAAAAATAGAATTGATTCTAGTTGCCCCTTCCAAAAGGTAGTTTCGTATGGAGAAGAATGGGCAAGAAACTCCACCGGTACTCTTTTAAAAATGTTTTACAATATTTTGTTTGATTACATTAATTATATGATTATATGTGAAGACTATGCACCTAGAATAAAATTACTATACCATAATAGGTAAAACGAATTAAAAACTAAGCAATGAAAAATAACTTAATTATTAGATAGATACATGGTGTTCACATATTTACAAACATCATAAAAGTATGTTTTTCTAAAAAAATAAGTCAGTGTGTGAGTATAGGTTATCACAGAATGTAAAATCAATATCATAAAAATAACAGATTTTACCATAAAAATAGCAACCAGTTTGATTTTGTCTAGACTCTAGATTGTCCTATGGAGCTGGACCAGCATGTTTCCAAGCATTCCTGTCCTGGATATAATCCTCTAACTTGTAATATGCTTGTTTACAAAGTGTACTTTTAATATGTGTTTTAAATTTTCTCTCATTGAATTTCAATATACGAGTATCACAAGGTATTTTGTTGTAACATTTGTTGTTCCATCACGGAACACTGCTCACTAAACAAATACTTCCACACAATAGGCATAACGGATAGTCCTCTGTGCAGGGCATGCATGGAGGCTGAAGAAACCATTGCGCATGTGCTCTTAGAATGCTCAGGTGTCACCCAGATCAGAACAGAAACCTTCGGGTCACCCAGATCCTTCACAGATATCCTAAACAGACCAGGAGACCTAATCAGCTTCTGGAGGGAGATGGGCTGGTTGGAATAACCACAGATTGCCACCACGGCCCACACACAATGGTTCACATGAAGGACTAAGTGCAGAAACCAAACCCTCTAACATAGAACTTAATGTAGATAGAACATTGTATGGCCATTTGCTTTGCAGTATTTTTAGGGTTCCGTACCTCAAAAGGAAAAAACGGAACCCTTATAGGATCACTTCGTTGTCCGTCTGTCTGTCTGTCTGCCTGTCGGTCTGTCTGTCTGTCTGTCTGTCTGTCTGTCTGTCTGTCAGTCTGTCACGACCCTTTTTCTCAGGAACGCGTGGAGGTATGAAGTTGAAATTAATATCAAACACGTAGGTCTATGGTCCCTTGAAGCTTGAAGAAAAAAATCAAGCTTCCAAGTCACCGCAATAAAAATACGGCGATATAAGCGACATTATTGCGACATAATTCGATACTCGCAAATAAATCAAAACCTGTAGGGTATTTCCCGTTGATCCAGAATCATGAAATTTGGCAAGAAGCAAGGTCTTACAGCACAAGTATAGGAAAAAGTCCGAAAATTGTAAATTTGTTGTTTTATCACATAAAAAAAAATGCGAATATCTCGCACATAAATCAAAACCTACAGGGTACTTCCCTTTGACCTAGAATCATGAAAGGAGAGGTCAAAATTGGTATAATATTCCGAAAATTTTTAAACGCTAATGTGATGTACCTTATTAGAAAGCTTATTTATTATGCTACTCGATTATAGTTAAATCTGATTTTTTCAGGCGCCCGTTTTTGTGAAAAAGTGAAAATTGTTTCAATACAAACAAAACGCACATAGTCTTTATTTATTCATTTCTATGCAATATAATTATTTTATGTGGCTAATGTTTCAGTTTCTATTAAATAATTTGAGATTTTATTATAATTTTAGCTGCAGCTCCATGAAATTAAGACAAAAAATATTGATTATCATGACAATGCAATAACAAAACGTATCGAAAAAAGTCAAAGCTGTAAACTCGGACTAAATATCCGTTGTAAATGTCAAACCAAGTCCTGCTGACTGACGTTGTCATTGTCACGTCATTTGCCACAGGGCTGCCATCCCTAAAATATAAATAATGCTTGTAGAACATTTTATTTTTCAACACTTGTCTTAAAAAATACGGACGGCTGTAAAAAAAAATTAAATGCCCAAAGACATCAAAATAATTACCCTCTTTCAGCCTATATAGGTCAGAAGGCTGTTTAAATTTTCAATTATTTTAGTACCAAGCCCCATACATTTCGTGAACGTCTCCTTTGGCATGAAGTAAGGTCTCACAGCACAAGTAAAGGAAAAAGTCCGAAAATTGTAAATTTGTAGTTTTATCACATAAAAAAAATAAGTCTAGACCTTTCATTTCATACCCATGTTGGCGGCCGTATTGGATTAGGATTTTTTTTCATAATGAACTGTATTATACTAGTCAAGCCCTATCATTTGGTATCCATATTACGGGGATTGTGGATAAATATGTTATCCGCATTTTTTTGGCGGCGGCCATCTTGGATTTACAATGATACTGTATACATACAGTTATATTATGTTAAGAACTCAAGGTGTGTACTAAATATTAGATCAATGTGGCAACAGGAAAGGGGTAAATTTAAATTACCTCTAACCCAAAAAACAAACAGGGCAAGCTAAATAAAACCGTTTAAATAAATAACTGACGTACCTACTTTTTTATTTTGTAGAAGAAACGAGGAACTTATGAAATAATATAATAAAAAAACCGGCCAAGTGCGAGTCGGACTCGCGCACGAAGGGTTAGGGGTTAAAATAAAACAAATATTTAAGGGTTCCCATACAACAAACGTGATTTTTTTGCCATTTTTATAGATAATGGTACGGAACCCTAAAAACTATTGACTTCCAAAAAACACTACAGAAAGTGAAAATAGTTATTTGTGCAACAAGAGAGCAAATTCGTTTTTTGTTGCGAGTGCTGATTTTGAATCCTGAGCAAGCGAAGGGATCCTGAGTGTGGCGAGGGATTCAAAGGCACGAGATGCAAAAAACTTTGCTCTCGTGTAACACACATAACTTTTCAGTTCAGCAGCGAGAACACTTTAGGAGATAAAATAATAAACAGGAATAGATTGAAGTAACTATTTATTGTGAATCAAAGTAATTAACATTGTAGGTAAGGGAAGGAACACGGGTGGGTTTTAGCCAGTAAAAGTCTGGCACGCCCTCCCGCTCCGCCCAGAGCGGGACAAGTTATTTGATAACTTCAAAAAAAAAAAAAAAAAGGTAGAGGTACCAATTCAATAAAATGGAACATTTTAAAATTTAAAAGTAAAATTACTGCAATCCTGCAAATTAAAAGTAACATATTTATTTGGCAACGTTATAGTTGCATTGAGTTCAGTTTGATTATCTGGGGTTAAGGTTTCTGTTTCGGTGGCGGATTGAGAAGGAACAACGGTGAACGTTGGTGACTCTGATCGGCTTTCTGTATAAGTACACTGTGCGTCGCTGGAAGTGGATGGGCGTGGGTGAGACCAAGGATCCGAGGTCGAATTCAGACCTATTGTTTCCACTATACGCTTACAGATTTTCGATTTATTTTCTATTGAGTCTTCAATATAGCCTTCTGCAACTGTGTTGGACTTCCACCCGCCGTGACGTTTTAAAGTGGCGAGATCGGCTCCGGAATCAGCCGAGAGCGTTGCCGAAGTTCTCCGAAAGCAGTGACCCGTGTATAGATGAGGCTGTTCCAGTTTAAAAAAGTGGCAATTTTTTCGCGGTATACTCGTAGCACCTATTTTATTTACAGCATTTATTATTATTGTATGAAAAATCGGTCGGTTTTGGTAAATTTTGGTATTTTTCTACAATAGTTACATATTCTTCGCGTACGACAAAAGACCTGTCAAGGTTCGTCTTCGTATTTTTCAATTTTACTAACAGTAATTTATCTGAATACTTTTCGATATTATTAACTGTTAGCTGTAATAGCTCGTTATTGCGTCACGCTCCACTAATTCCTATGGTCAGTACGAGTACAACCTGTAATGAAAATATTACATAATTAATATGCATAATTTAATATTTAAAATCTAAATCTTATTAGTAAAAGAGGTGAAAGACACAAATATGGGACTAGAAATAGGGACTAATTAGCTCAACCAGGTTTCAGACTGGCTAAAGTAGACTCATCCTTCATGGGGTACTGTTTAAAATGTTACAATAAAATACCTCCCCACATCGTCCAAATAAATGAAACGAAATTTAAATCTCGTATAAAACGCACACTATGTAGCCAAGCATATTATAAGTTGGGGGATTACATCGCTGACAAAAATGCTTGGCTTAACGCTGGTCCTGCTCCACAAGGGCGCATACACTAATTGATTAGCATTCAAAAATATTGTTGGAGCTGCTGAAGATTGTAAATACTAGGTATCTTTATATTGTATAAATTCAATCTCTTAGTTTTGGTACCTACCATTTACTAAGTACGTCTTTCATTGACTTGAATGTGCCCTGGCGGCTGATTGTGTCATGCTCACTCAAATGTCTCGCTGATGGTGGCGTGTGTGTTGGATCATTAAGTTCCCTTCAAGATGGTTGAGCTAAATGGTGCTGATCCATGCGTCATGTTCGTGAACGGGCGCCGTCAGTGGGGACTGGTCATTTCTTGGCTGCCACGGCTTATTTTAACTTATTTTAATTGTTTTTAATGGTTTTATCTTTTTATTGCGGACGCGTTTAACGTGCACGACTTTCTACATTGTCCTCACATGTGTAATTTCAACATGAATGATGTAACCAATACTTTATCACAATATTTTGATTAAAAAGAGTGTCCGTGGAGTTTCTTGCCCGTTCTTCTCCATAGGAACCTACTACGCTTTGGAATGGGCAACTAGCTTCATCTCTCTGACTGACCAACCCCTTGACAATTCAAAAGTGCCTGTAATTGGTTTATTTGAAATAAATGCTTTGAGTTTGATTTATATATCGTAATAAATATTTTAACAGTATGCTAAGCCAGACTACGGATTCATTGGGCACGCCACAATTGTGGCGATAAGTCCCCTCTTTGAGAAGTGGCTAGAGAGGCGCCACGGCGTCCTCACCTTCCGCCTGACGCAGGTCCTCACCGGACACGGTTATTTCTGGAGGTTCCTGTTCAGGATAAAGCGGGAGGAAACGCCCGGGTGTCACCACTGTGTGGATCGCCCAGAGGACACGGTGGAGGATACGGTGGAGGTCTGCCCAGCTTGTGCGGAACACCGCCGTGTCCTCACGGAGGCGATCGGCGGCGGCGATCTCGCGTCCGGCCCTGGTTCAGGCCATGGTTCGGAGCGAGAGTGCATGGGAGGCCGTCACCTCCTTCTGCGAAGCAGTAATGCTCGCGATGGAGGAGGCGGAACGCGTGAGTGTGAGGTATGGTTCGCGCCCTCGCACCGTTGGGAGCCGCAGGAGACGCCCCGGGCATCGGAAGTCGCAAGCCGATTTGCGGCCACCGTAGGTGCGGGCCTGCGGACGGTGAGCGATGGGTAGCTCGCCGTCCGATAAGGACCAGGCCCGGGTGTACGGCGCGTTGTGTTCCACGCGCGCCTCAAAGAGATGTCAGCACCAACTGACGGGGTCCGTGAGGACCAATGCCTGCCAGGGTTGCGAGTTTGTCTGAAAGGGATATCGTGGCCCTGGCACACAGGCATCGGAAGGAACACGGGTGGGTTTTAGTCAGTAAAAGTCTGACACCCGCTCCGCCCAGAGCGGGAGAAGTTATTTGATAATTTCCCACCCAAAAAAAAAAAGATTAGGATTCATTGCGCCTCCAAAAATTTGTAGTAGGCAGTAAGTACCTTTATACATAACAGTCTACACACTGTACGGTCTCATCGCCGTACATTTTTCTGCTTACTCTGTAACCTACTTTAGGTCAATACGCGGTCGATGCGCGTCATAATTTGGCATAATAAAATAACATGACTAACGAATTTAATTATAGTGAACTTATAACTGTGTAGCTATCAACAACTGAGAGAAATAATCGCCTTCCACACTAGTACTGTTACTTACTCTTAACTTAAATAAACTTAACTACTTAGTGCATCTTAGTGGAACGTGTTTCTCTAAACTAACTTACAAACTTCACGACAAATCAATGTACGGAGTTAACTACTACAACCCGTACATTTATGGTCCTTCGAGCCTTCGTGTATCTTAGTGTGTTTGTGTCTCTTGTTACGGTAGCGAATCGGTTCAGCTGGTCTCCCAGAAGAGGGTCGCCCCAGTTGGATTGAGAAGGCGCAAATACCTAGCCAGAGTACAGGCACATTGAGTACCGGAACTAACTACAACTACTGGAAGAGCCTTCGCCTACTGGAAGAGCCTTCAACTACTGGAATTAACTACAACTACTAGAAGAGCCTTTGACTACTGGAAGAGCCCTCAACTACTGGAACTAACTGCAACTACTAGAAGAGCCTTCGACTACTGGAAGAGCCTTCAACTACTGAAACTAACTTCAACTACTGGAACAGCCTTCGACGATAACTAGAGGAGTCTTCAACTGCAAGGAGAATCTGCAGGACTTTTCGTAAAGGCATTTTGTGAACTACAAGGAAGCTATCATCTATAATCAAGATGAATATGCTATCGCTACAGTCAACATGTTTTTAAAACATCAAAATATTATGCGCCAACTATAACAAGGATAGCAAAACCAGAAAAACAAAGGAATACTTGAACAAGCGGCTATCCTCGTTAGAAGCTCAATGGATGGATTTCAATGCACGACATACATTGCTGTTGGAAGAAATTGAAGACAGGAACATAAACTATTTCGTGGAAGATATCTACGGTAAGACAAAAACCATGTACGAAAGAACTAAAGCAGACATTTTAAAAATGTTGCAAGCTACTGAAGAAAATGTCACATTCGATATAACAGACTTGTCGAGAGGAGAACCTGATGTGAAGACAAAGACTTTGCTAACTAAACAGGAATGTAACTTCAAGGCCATCGATCGGGCTATGGCAAAAATTGATTTTGAAGTCTTAGCTGAAAAATGGGAACTTGACGATCACTTGTCAATCTTGAAGTCGAAGTGGGAAGCTCTTGACAATACTCACTGGGAACTGGAAGCCTTACTGAAAGGTTCGAATCATGCGTACTATGATAAGTTCAACAGCATGGAATCGAAATATGACGAAACAAGGAAACGACTGAAAAGCAGGATGTGGTCTACCGCTCATCACCAACATTCAGCACCGAGAATCGAGATTCCGGAATTCTCAGGACAGTACAGCAAATGGATATCTTTCAAAGATCTGTTCCTGGAAACCATACACAAAAACTCGACATTGAATAAAGCTCAAAAAATGCAGCATCTGAAGACCAGGCTGAAAGGTGAAGCAGAAAGACTGGTGCAACACTTGAGCATCAGCGCCGACAACTACATTTCGTGTTGGGATATACTGAATCAACGGTACAACAACCGTCGACTACAATTCTCATCATACATGAACACTATGCTGCAGTTGCCTGTCATACAGAATCCAGACGCTTACAACTTGAAGAAGCTGCATGACGTAACAACCGAATGTCTAAACGGTTTAACAAACATTGGTTTTGATATAACCAACTGGGATCCAATGATTGTCCATCAGCAAATTTTGGGAGTGTGAAGACGTCACCAAAACAAACACTGACCAATCTCAAGACGATCAATGTGAAACTTACTACAAAGAACCTACTCGCCGTGGTTCAGATGGAAGATACATTGTGAAGATGCCTTTATATCCGGATTATGAAAATAAGATAGGAACATCGAAAACGATTGCAGTATCACAATTGCTGCAACTAGAAAAAAGGTTGCAAAGAAATGGCCGACTTGAACTATTATATAAAGAATTCCTTAGGGAATACCTGGAGTTAGGCCATATGAAACTAGCAAAACCCATGGCATCTTCAGCTACTGAATGTTTCTTACCACATCACGGCATACTTCGCGAAGAATCTACTACCACGAAAAGAGTTGTCTTCAATGCATCTCAGAAAACTAAAACGGGATACAGCCTGAATAGCCTACAAGAAAAGGGCTCCAACCTACAAAAAGATATCCAAGAACTTATCATAAAATGGAGAACTTACAAATACGCCTTTACAGCTGACATCGAGAAAATGTACCGATGTATCTGGCTGTCTGAGGAACAACAACATTTGCAGAAAATTATTTGGCGAACAACACAGTCAAAGAAGCTGCAAGAGTACCAACTTTGCACCGTCACTTATGGCACTAAGTGCGCTTCGTGGCTAGCCATGAGAACCATCAAACAACTTGCATACGATGATGGCTATAAATACCCCACGGCAGCCAAAGTACTACAGAACGAAGCATATGTCGATGACGTAATAAGCGGCCACAACTCACTGGAAGCGGCCCAGGAACTTCAGGCATCGCTTATCGATATGTTAAAGGGAGCCGGAATGAACTTGCGCAAGTGGTCCAGCAATGATCCAGCATTGTTAGAGAACTTAAGTGATGATCAGATTTCACGCAGACTCACTTTTGACTTCAAGCAGGAGGAATCCATGAAAACGCTAGGACTAGGTTGGAATCCGCATGCTGACACATTTGTGTTTAACTGGAAATATGAAGAAAAATGTCGACCGGAAATAACTAAAAGGCGGCTGCTCTCAGAAATTTCACAACTTTATGACCCGCTGGGTTGGCTATCACCCATAACTATTGCGGCAAAGATTATATTCCAAGAAGTATGGGGCAACAAACTTGATTGGGATGATCAGTTACCGTCACATATAACAGATAAGTGGCTAAAACTAAGAGCTGACATACCCAATGTAAAACACATGAAAATCAAGCGCTGGATTAGTTCAACGAACCAGAAGATCGAATTATTTGGTTTCTGCAACGCCAGTGAAAAGGCTTACTCCTGCGTCGTTTACAGCTGCGTCAGAGATGAACATAACAAGCCAACAATAACATTACTTGCTGCTAAAACAAGAGTAGCACCGTCATCACAAACGATCACATTACCGAAACTTGAACTTTGCGGCGCACTCTTACTATCGCAACTCATCGAAAAAATTAGAGAAGCTCTCAATGGGTTCGACATAACTACGAGCGTTTGGTGTGATTCCCAAGTGGTCCTGGCATGGATACAGGGGGATACATCTAAAAGAGAAAAATACGTCGCCAACCGAGTCGCAAAAATAAGACTAATCATACCAGCCGAACAATGGCGTTATGTGAAGTCGCAAGATAACCCTGCAGACTGTGCATCGAGAGGATTGCTACCAACCAAGTTAACAACATTCAGTCTGTGGTGGGAAGGTCCTACATTTCTGAATACCTTCCAAGAACAAAATCGTGAGGAAAAATAACTTGCACATTTACAACTAACATGGGCAGCGTTTATCAAGCGAAATCAAACTCTATGAACACAGAGACTAATAATTGTATTCATAGCTTATTAACTAACAGCAGTTCATTGACCAAAGCGATCAGAATTGTAGCATGGATACAACGATTTATCGGAAACGCACGTAATAACAAGAAACGTGAGACCGGATGCATCACTTTATGCGAATTAAACAATGCAAATGAACAAATAATAAAATATGTGCAACAAACGGAAATTACGCAAGAATATAACCAACTTATAAAGAAAGAAACAATTTCAACGAAAAGTAAAATTTTCAAACTAAAACCATACTTGGACAACAACGGCTTAATCCGAGTCGGGGGTCGACTGAACTATTCTAGTTTACCCTTTGAGATGAAGAATCCAACCATTCTACCTAAGGGTGGACGACTTACTAAGTTGGTAATCCATCAAGCTCACCTAACGACTTTACACGGAGGAGCCAGACTAACGTTAGCATACATCCGACAACGATACTGGATCGTTGGCGGTAACAGAGCAGTGAAAGCTGAACTACGGCGCTGTGTGCGCTGCCATCGCTACAGCCCATCGAAGTTGAACCAACTCATGGGAGAACTGCCACCACAACGAGTAACACCATCGCGCCCATTTACACACACTGGAGTTGACTTTACAGGTCACGTCGAAGTCAGACTCAACAAAGGAAGAGGGGTCCGAACTTCAAAGGGTTACATATGCATATTCGTATGCATGGTGACAAAGGCTGTGCACATCGAACTAGCATCGGACTTAAGTACAGAAACATTCATAGCCCCCTTCCAGAGAATGTGCTCCAGGCGTGGTACACCAGGTCACATCTACTCGGACTGTGGAACGAATTTCATAGGCGCATCAAGGTTGCTTTAGAAAGAGTTTGAAGACTTCAAGCAAATCTTGTCGCCAAACTTCTTCAATAACATCGCAGACATGGGAGTAAAATGGCATTTTAATGCGCCCGCTTGGCCGACTGCTGGTGGACTATGGGAAGCAGCGGTCAAGTCAATGAAGTATCGCCTTCGTCGAGTGCTTGGTGACCAAAAACTGACGTACGAGGAATTTACTACCCTGCTTGCGAAGATAGAAGCGTGCATGAACTCCAGGCCGCTTTGCCAGCTCACTGAAGACCCCGAAGAATTTTATAACTACCTGACACCGGGTCACTTTCTAACGGGAGGACCAACAATGTCTTTACCACGAGCTGACTTCACCGATGTAAACTACATTGACCTACGCCGACGATGGCAATTAACTGAGCATATGTACCAACAATTTTGGAAGAATTGGTCAAGCGACTATCTTACTCAACTACAAACGCGCAGCAAATGGAACAATCCCAAGAAAAACCTCAGCGAGGGGGACATCGTACTAGTCCGGGACAACAATTTGCCACCAGGAAAATGGGCCATGGGACGGGTGCTAGAACTTCATCCTGGAGCGGACGGATATGTTCGAGTGACAACCCTGAAAACCCAAACTGGGGTCATTAAACGACCCATAGTAAAACTTTCAGCTCTAACCTGCAACAAAAATTATGAAGAATGTAAAATGGATTTACATAAGGCTGAGAAAACTGGCAAAACTACCACAACAAAACATTCTGGAAGAAAATGTCTTACAAACATTTTAATGTTTCTGTTCGCAATGTTGATACTTGTGAATGGATCATATGGTTCACAACTAAGGTCAGGCACTCAAATTACCAACCTGGAACCCGAGCGACCGATTTATTATGACACCATAGGCAAAATTGACCTCATTCACGATGAATGGACTTTGCTTACGTACTACAACTTAACAAACTACTGGCAGGGCGTTCAACATATTGAAAAATACATAAACGGTGTAAATGACCTCTGCCAGAAGATCGATCAAAGTTATTGCCAAGCTACGATGGACCAACTTTCCCACGAGATGGAACTATTAAACTACTACAACACAATCCTGCTGGCTCCCCACAAGCATTTATCTACGCGAAAGAAGCGCGGCTTGATTGACGGAGTAGGCATGGTTGCAAACAGCTTATTCGGCGTCTTAGACCAGAAGTTTGCTGACAAATACCACAAGGACATTGATGCCATACAACTCAATGAAAACTACTTGCGTGAACTTGCAAAAAACCAAACATCGATCATGCAACTACAAAATGACGTTTTGAAGAAAAATGATGATAATATCAAGCTTCAATGCAAGATGATAGAACACTTCATGGAGGAAACTAAGACGAATCTGGGCACCATTGAAACAGAAATACAAATAATGATGGCCACAAGTTATATCAACTCCGTTTCGCTCACAGCATCGCTACTACTAAGAAATCTTAAGGAAATTCAAACTATGCTCTTGAACACTCTCACTAATGTCTACAGTGGACATATGGACGTGCACTAGTAAAGCAACTGGAAGACATATCCGGCAGACTGCCGAGGACTCTGTCATTGCCAACAGAAAATATCAGAGAAGATATCAAGGAACTCTACAAGTTACTGTACGTGAAAGCACGAATAACAAAGAACTACTTTATGTTCGAAGTTCACATTCCTTTAATTTCGAATGAGGACTTCACCTACTATCGGGCTATCGCTATACCATGCAAGGCGGAGTCAAATTACAAATTGATGCAGTTATCTTCGGAATACATTGCCGTGAACTTTGAGAAGAATTCTTACATCTCCTTAAAAGATAAAGATTTCAGGCAATGCATCAAAAGACAAAAATATAACTTCATTTGTAACGCAAACATGCCAGTGTTCAACTTACAAAACAAGAATGCATCTTGCGAAGCAAAACTACTGGGTCATCGTACATCTACGTCACCGTGTGACGTACACAGCGTGTCATGCGAGGAGGCATGGTTCAAGTTGCAAGAATCAAACAGCTGGCTGGTTGTTTGTTGCGGAAGGTGTGAATTACGTACTGTTTGTGTAAATGACGTAATATCACAAACTATCACATCGGCGGCGATAGTAACTTTGAGTCCAGGATGCGTACTGCGGTCAAAAGAACTCACCATCACTTCGCACAATCAGTACAACAGCAACCTCAACGTGAACTATGGAATGCATGTACCGAATCTAAATTCACCGATAAACAACGTGGTTAATGTCACACTTCATAACGCACCACATGAACTCTTCACTCTCAAGAAAAACGACTTTGAGGAAATTGACAAAAAGCTGCGGTTCCAACAAGAGAACGAGCCGAAACTACCATCCACTATCACCGATCATGACGTTCACCAACATGCAATTTGTTACATTTTACTAACAATTGCTATCATCACTTTCCTGTGGATTATAACAAGGAAATACTGCACACTGCACAGGAAGCGATACCCACGGAAGACAAACAGAAAGCAAACGCATGAAGACATCGAACTTCAACCAATGGGATCTCGACAGCAGGCGCCCACGGACGACTGCCACGTTCAACCACAAGCACACCGAGACAACATTGCCTTTACTTTTGATTAACTGTGTACCTATTTACTGTTTCTTTAATGTTTATAACTCTGTACAGGCGTTTCTTTCTGTCACTCTACTCACCTTAGCTTCTTTAGGGGGTTGCCAATATGTACGGTCTCATCGCCGTACATTTTTCTGCTTACTCTGTAACCTACTTTAGGTCAATACGCGGTCGATGCGCGTCATAATTTTGCATATTAAAATAACATGACTAACGAATTTAATTATAGTGAACTTATAACTGTGTAGCTATCAACAACTGAGAGAAATAATCGCCTTCCACACTAGTACTGTTACTTACTCTTAACTTAAATAAACTTAACTACTTAGTGCATCTTAGTGGAACGTGTTTCTCTAAACTAACTTACAAACCTCACGACAAATCAATGTACGGAGTTAACTACTACAACCCGTACAACACACAAATTTTAATAACTAACAACATAGATTCATAGGTACCACTTACTTTAGCGGCAAGAAAATTGCAGTCCGGAGCTTCATTAAGAAATTTTTCCAAGTTAATGGCCGTGAAAATTTTGGACTTTTAAGCCTTATAACCAACTGACATTATTTTTAGAAAAGATACGAGTTTTGCGTATGTTTAAATATGCACGTTATGTTTTGTTTTTAAAGTAGCTATAACATAACGTAACATTAAGTAAATTTTATACTCCACATTGTATGTAGATGATCGCCTCGTCTGGTGATAAATCTAAAAAATAAGATAGCAACACCGTCTCCGAAAAACTGCTTGCCCCCTTTGTAAGTCTCCATTCATTGAAGACATGGTATGCTTCCAGATATTTCTCGCGAGACTTCTCAGATAGAAAACTTAATTCTGCATTAATAACTTGTTGTTTTAACTCTTCCGGTGTTAAAATACTGTTCTCGTCGCTAATTTCACTCATATTTTACGATTATTTAATATTTTTTAACTTATTCAACTCTTTACACCTGCCACGAAATTTTATTCCCCTCTTTTATTTAAATTAAGGCGTGTTCGAAAATAGCACCCATGATATTTTATTATTGAAACTAGAAATAAATATTTACAGGTAAAATAGCAGTTTTATTTGCAGTAAATACTTATTTTCGTTTAAATACAACAATAAGTTAAAAATTCAATAAATTACATTAAAAGTCATAATTATCTTTTTGCAAAATTTATTTAGTTAAGTACCCGAACGTGTTTGTGTTTGAGGTCGAATTCAAAATCGGAACTTCGAAAGGGCTGGTCATTGTCTCTCTGTCTTTCTAATGGCGGGAAAGAGATAGAGTGTGAATTGTATGATTAACCCAAGGCTGAATAAGATATTCGCGGCTTTCTGAAAAGATTTTGCTCACTGAGTGAGACCAAGTAACTTTTTAATTTTTTTTTTCCCCTGGTAAGAACCAGAAGAACTCTGTGTACATCTGTGGTTTTCATCTTCAGTTCCACTATACTATAAAAAAACCAAAATCGCTATAGGTGTGACTATAAAATTTGAGGACTTCCTTATATTTCCATGGAATAATGGTTCGAAATTGGTCCACAATTGACGAATAAATCGGTGAACATACAGACGAACACCGCGTACCGGAAGACGTAGCGTTGGAAGGCCTCCTACAAGGTGGACGATGACCTTGTGAAGGCCGCAGGTATCCGCTGGATGCGGGAAGCACAGAACCGGTCGAAGGGGCGGTGCTTGGGAGAGGCCAATGCCCGGCAGTGGAAGTTTTTCGGCTGAAATTATGACAGACGAACATAAGTACAACCTCCTTCTTTTAGAAGTCAGTTAAAAAACAGAACCCTTTCTCGGGTACTTATAATATTAACAGATTAACCCCCTGTTCACAATAGATGGGCGACGAGGTGCAGCCGGGTAGCGTGCTGCTGCCGGCGTCCAGGCGGGGCCGCTACCTCGCCAACATCATCAGAAGACAGGCAGTCGTAAGTATTCATCGATAAAATTATTTTAAACTTATTTATGTAGAATAGAATAGAATATTCTTTATTATGAACACCATAAAAATTACAGATATAAATGTTGAAATTTTACATAGCGTGACACAATGGGCGGTCTTATCGCTAAAAGTGTAGTGTTTAAACAACAGGATTGCTGTCTCGTGTTAAATCAATTCCCGGGTCGGGCAGTTTCCCAGCAGTCTGCACCGCGCCGCGCGCCGCACCTAATACTATTGATTCATTTGAATTAAGTCATAGTCTCACTATTTCTAGTATGTTCTTCTTTTTATGCCTATTGTGTTTTATATACTTCAATTCTTTTAAGTTTATATCTATTATTTTATTGTGCTATTGTGTGTTGTGCTATGTCTTTTGTGTGCACTGAATAAATGTTTTATCTACGAGTATCTATCTACATTACAGCAGCTGAGATATGGGATTCATATTAAATTAAACATAGAAATACCTACTTTAACACACGCCTTTTATCTTAGATTTATAGGGTTTCCCCAGTCAAATGGCAAAAACAGATCTCATCTTAAATTTCGTCATGTCCGTCTGTCAGTATGTCCAGATGTTACATAGTCATTGTCCTCATAGTTATTGGCACCATATCGATGTTACATAGTCATTGTCCTCATATTTATTGGCACCACATCGACGTTACATAGTCATTTTCCTCATAGTTATTGGCACCACATCGATGTTACATAGTCATTGTCCTCATATTTATTGGCACCACATCGACGTTACATAGTCATTTTCCTCATAGTTATTGGCACCACATCGATGTTACATAGTCATTTTCCTCATAGTTATTGGCACCACATCGATGTTACATAGTCATTTTCCTCATAGTTATTGGCACCACATCGATGTTACATAGTCATTTACCTCATAGTTATTGGCACCACATCGATGTTACATAGTCATTTTCCTCATAGTTATTGGCACCACATCGATGTTACATAGTCATTTTCCTCATAGTTATTGGCACCACATCGATGTTACATAGTCATTTTCCTCATAGTTATTGGCACCACATCGATGTTACATAGTCATTGTCCTCATAGTTATTGGCACCACATCGATGTTACATAGTCATTTTCCTCATAGTTATTGGCACCACATCGATGTTACATAGTCATTTTCCTCATAGTTATTGGCACCACATCGATGTTACATAGTCATTTTCCTCATAGTTATTGGCACCACATCGATGTTACATAGTCATTTTCCTCATAGTTATTGGCACCACATCGATGTTACATAGTCATTTTCCTCATAGTTATTGGCACCACATCGATGTTACATAGTCATTGTCCTCATAGTTATTGGCACCACATCGATGTTACATAGTCATTTTCCTCATAGTTATTGGCACCACATCGATGTTACATAGTCATTGTCCTCATAGTTATTGGCACCACATCGATGTTACATAGTCATTTTCCTCATAGTTATTGGCACCACATCGATGTTACATAGTCATTTTCCTCATAGTTATTGGCACCACATCGATGTTACATAGTCATTGTCCTCATAGTTATTGGCACCACATCGATGTTACATAGTCATTTTCCTCATAGTTATTGGCACCACATCGATGTTACATAGTCATTGTCCTCATAGTTATTGGCACCACATCGATGTTACATAGTCATTGTCCTCATAGTTATTGGCACCACATCGATGTTACATAGTCATTTTCCTCATAGTTATTGGCACCACATCGATGTTACATAGTCATTGTCCTCATAGTTATTGGCACCACATCGATGTTACATAGTCATTGTCCTCATAGTTATTGGCACCACATCGATGTTACATAGTCATTGTCCTCATAGTTATTGGCACCATATCGATGAAAATTTAAAAGCACGTGTATTCTGTGCACTGTTACACATCAGTATAGTGAAATTACACAAAAAAAATAACCGCCCAAGTGCGTGTCGGTCGTAGTTAGTAGGAATGAATTTATCCCAAAAACCAACTTAATCTTGTAGTTGAAAAACATGTTCTTTAATACATCGATATTCTTAAGACCATAAAATGTTCCATATTCTGACAAATAAATGATTATGATTATGATATACGCGATGGTCAATTTTCCAACTGCAAATGTAAGTTTGTAATCAAAAAATTACAAATAAACGATTTTCGGACGTTTTCCTTTACTTGTGCTGTGAGTCCTTGCTTCTTGCCCAATTTCATGACTCTAGGACAACAGCAAGTATAGGTTTAGATTTATTTGCGAGCATCAAAATATGTCGCATAAATAGCCGTATTTTTTTATTGCGTTGACTTAGAAACTAGATTTTTTTAAAGCTCTAAGGAACCGTAAGCCTACGAATTTTATATTAACTTTAACATGATATCTTCACGCGTTCCTGAGAAAAAGGGTCTTGACAGACTGCCAGATAGATGGACACACGAGTGATCATATAAGGGTTCCGTTTTTTCCTTTTGTGATACGGAACCCTAGAAAGCGGCCAAGTGCGTGTCGGACCACGCACAATCAAGAGTTCCGTAGTTGGCATGAATTTATTCCAGAAACAAACTTAACTTATAAAGGCTAGTTAGCTGTGATAGATTTCCTTTTAATTTCGTTATCTTTATTACTGCAGCCATGAATTGTTTCAAATATCCAAAAACAACCATTTGAGGGCAGCTGGCGGCGAACTCTAGCAAACGAGTCCCTGAATCGAAAAATGGTTTTCACAGACCGCAATATTTTTGAACGGCCTATCCGACGATACCCAACACAATGGGATAGACAATCCGACGATACCCAACACAATGGGATAGACTAAAAAAAAATATCATCCAAACTTTACGTTATCAAGGTTCTATTTTACCACTTTGTCGGCGTGATTAATTATAATAATTATGTATGTCCATGCCAAAATACAGCTTTCTTGTACTTATAGTCTCTGAGCTAAGCCGGGGACAGACAGACGGACATGGCGAAACTGTAAGGGTTCCTTGTTGACTAGGGAACCCTAAAATAATTTCAAAGGAAAAATCTGATTTATCAATATATTGGTATTTAACAACACATAACATCACGCCTTGTTTCCTCGAAAGGTTGGGCAGAGCTGTACCTATAGTGCCCCCACATTACGCCAGTTATGAAGTCCCATGTAATAGGGGGCGATATATTGGTATTTGTTAGGAAAATATACATAATAATAAACATTATCACCAAATTTCAAGTTCATAGGCCAATGGGAAGTTCAAAAATTCTTCGGAACAAAATTTGTAAAAAAAAAGCTGATTTTGGTGGCTTCTCATTCCTTTGTTTTCCAATATTTCAAAAAAAATACTGTATTTGTCTACTCAACAAGTTCTAAATAACGATATCCCACTCAATGGGGTACCGACATCAACATTTTTTATTTGCGCTCCCCTTTTGTTGTACGAGAGCCCCCCTTAAAAACATTTAAAAATATTTTTTGCCAATTTGTATTGCTTTGTCAACATTAAGCATCGTGTCAACAAGATGCTTAATGTTGTAAAAATATGAAGACTGCATTAGCTCAACTGTTTGGCTGTAAAACCTGTGTGACAGACGACGGACAGACGGACGTACGTTAGTGACAGCAATAGGGCTCCGTTTTGACCATTCGGGTACGGAACCCTAATTGGATCACTCGTGTGTCTGTCTGTCCGTCTGTCACAGTCGATATGCTCCGAATCTACTGAACCGATTAAGTTGAAATTTGGTACACATGTGAACTTCTGTGACCAAAACATGGAAGTGTAACGTAAATAAATTAATTTCGAATGTGGGGGTTACTTTTGGAGGGCAAATTAGAAAATTAAAAAATAAAGTTTTTCTAACTGTATCGTTTAACATATCAAATAAAAGTTCTTGTTGTAAGGATTTCAGATATTCAGCCTGATATGGAAGAACATCGTAGGCGACATAAAATAAGTATTTCAATTTTTCAAAAAAATATAAAATAAAATAAACAATAAAACAACTCTCTTGTAAATTGTAATTTATGTCGCTTACGATGTTCTTCCTGAACAGGCCCGATATTTTTTTTTATAATTTTAAATAGCACTTATTTAAAATTATAAACAAATATATCGGGCTAAATACTTCTTTACTTATAGATTACAGAAAACCCTATAAGAAGTCTATAAAATAACCGCTTCGGCCGTCAAGGAAACCGGGGTTTCGTAACTGGTTTCCATGAAGGCTTTTTTATACGTCTAGTTAGTTACGAAAACCCGGTTTCCTTGACGGCCGAAGCGAAAATAACATGGCAAATCGCCTAATATTGTGGGTACAAAGTTACATTTAAAGTTTGAAGGTATGGGAGAACATTTTTTTTAACTACAATATTAAATTTGTCCTTGGAATAAATTATCTTGGGAGCAAAAATATGGTAGATATCATATTCATTGTACGGAACCCTCACCACGCGAGTTCAACTCGTCTGTGTCGAACTGCGTCGATCAAAATGTTTATCTTTATGTTTAATATTTCTCACGTAAGTGAATTGTAATCAATACTGTGTATGCGTAAATATTCATCCCAGCTATGGAGCCCTGTGCTGGGTACTAGCTAATATATGTATCGTTGGTGTGTTTTTGAACGTTTGCACAACATTTCAGGACGGCACGGGCATCAAATTCAACAAGGATGCTGATCGGGTAAGCATTCACTGTGAACCAACCATTGCTTGCGACTTCCCGATATTCGCGCTGCAATTTTGTAAGTGAATGAATAAATCATTTTTATTAAGGACGCTATCACAAAACCTGACAAAAATTCGGTACATTTTGTAGCAAAATTTAACTAAACCAAATGTAACTAATAATTGCCACAGATAGATTACTCCTTCATCTCCATTGGTAGCAATTTTTTATTTGAAAATGTTGGTTTATAATATTGCCGTTGCCTCTTCACACAAAATTGACGATATCGTGTTGAGTTTAGGAACATTTTTCTTTAATATAATAACATAAATTTTGTTATTAAAAATATTTTATGTAAGCAGACATGTTCAACACAAATAGGTAGCAAAAAGAACTATCAATATGTTACAAATAGTTTCAGAAAATAATGTTGAAAAACCTTTTTTTTTTTTTAAAACACTGTCGGTAATCTTTTTTTTCCTATTATTTAACAAACCATATCAATAAATTTAAAAATCACACACTGGGCTTCAGCTATCCGTGTGATAAAATCAGTTTGTAAACTGCCTCTCATCATTGTCCTTTTCAGATATACAGAGTTGATATGACAGGGGGGCATTAAATTACACTACGTATACTATACGTGTTTAGTATTAATTCAATATGGTATAAAAATAAAAAGCACCAAAAATGTGTTTTTTTTTTTCAAACAAACTAATTAGTTTACAAATCACAGTAAAACGCAACCACCCTTTGTAAATAAATTTAACTGAACTTAGATACCTAGGTAACAAAGCGGCAACGACGCACGCGCGCCGAAGCGCGGCGTGTGTTCTGTCGTGTCAAAGCGGGCGGGCGGTGGCAGGCCTCCACTTGTGCTAGCTTTTATGTTAGGTAAAGTTTTGACATACGCGCACAACAACAATCACAATAAAAACGTGTCGTATCACAATAAAAGCTGTCAATCACAAAAAAAAAAAAAACACTAACACTAACACACACACACATTATCAAAACAAAATCACAATTGTCAGCGCGCGAGTTCGACAGCGGCGCATGAGCTTCCGTGATACGTTACATAAGTACGTTCCCAGAGGGTTGCGTCGTTATCGATCGCAAGGATCTAAGACTAAGATGTAATAGCAACACAGTGACCTATTTCTATTTCTTTTACGCGCGGGATGTTTTGCTATGATTGTCACTCTCGTAATGAAAGTGCAAGTGTGTGTATTTATTGCTTCCTTGTTTGCATTGCCATCTTTTAACGAAAATATTTGGTTGTATTTATGACTTGCGTAACAGCGGCAACAACGCATCGTAGGTTATACTCAGATTTATCGTTTTAAGGTGCATGACCTATGCGAGACATAATCAGCTGTTAGGAGAGATACATCGTGTTCAAACAGGGCAAAAACTTCAAAAATCATTTGCGACTAAACTACTGCTCCTATTTAATTGATTTTTGGTACAGAGCTTGAAAATGGTTCCTAGTATAGGTAGTTGAAAGGAAAGCCCCTCTGTCGTATCAAATTTGTATATGGAACGGAAGACACGGACACTGCATTTAATTACTTTCATGGCATTTTAACTTTATTTTATAGTCTGTGCTTCCCTAAAAGAAAGCTAAAGATAACTATTAAGCCCCTAAAACATAAATGGATGACTAAAGGTATAAAAAAAATGTTGTGTAAATAAGCGCCGTCTATACCTAAAATATCATCTATCAACGGCAAATAAAAACCAACATAAAATGCCTACAGCAAATATACCTCAGCCCTAAAACGTTGTATGTTCCAAGCGCAAAAGGTAGAAAACACACGTTATCTGTCCCAATCCAGTAACAGATGTAAAGCTGCCTGGAAAATAATCAAAAGTAACAGTAGTGACACAACAACTGCACAAGACATAAACGAAATTAAATTGGACAAACAAACTTACACACAACCAGAAACGATAGCTGACATTTTTAATATTTTGTTTATTGACATGACAAATAAGACCATTGACCCATATCTTGACGATACGCCACCGATAGCTCACCTTCCAAATACTATTTATTTGACCCCAACCAATGAGAGTATTGTTTTCAAAACAATACACTCTTTAAAAACTACCAACTCTACGGGCTATGATGACATAAACACCAAAATTCTCAAAATATGCTCAACATTTTTGTCAACGCATATTAGCCATATCATTAACCTATCGTTTATTCAAGGTGTATTCCCCCCGCGTTTAAAGCTCTCTATCGTAAAACCAATCCACAAGAAAGGTGACACCAATGATATGAACAACTATCGTCCCATAACGCTCATACCGATAATTTCAAAAGTTTTTGAGAAAGTTATGCATGAAAAACTTTATAGCTTCATATGAAGAAAGAAAAAAGAAAGAAGAAAATGATAAAATACCAATTACCTCTGTTTTCTTAGATATGTCCAAGGCTTTTGATTTCGTTAACCACGAATTGCTTCTTCTCAAATTAGATCGATACGGTATTAGAGGGAACGCGTTGAGATGGCTCGAAAGCTACCTCACCCATCGACAACAATGTGTTGAGATCTTGCGACAAAACGGGCACCAAAAAATCATCTGCAGATCTCCTTATCGGGAAAATAATTGTGGTGTTCCCCAAGGAACCATACTGGGACCACTTTTGTTTTTACTGTATGCTAATGACTTAGCTAGCGTAACCTCCCACAGCTGCATATTATATGCTGATGATACGACCCTCAGCATTCTTAACGATAATTATGACGTAGGTGAATACCAGACCGAAATAAACGAGACACTAAATTAAATTATCACGTGGCTCAAACAAAATAATCTCCACATTAATATTAGCAAAACCAAAATGATCCAATTCCAAACATACAACAGAAAGCGTGCACAGTTAAAAATACAGCATGATAATGACACAATTGAAGAGGTTGAGAGTATAAAGTTCCTAGGGATAACGATAGACAAATACTGTAACTGGAAAGCTCATATTGACGAACTCTGCACAACGGTTGATAGGTTCGTATTCGTTCTATACAGGTTAACACGTGTGGCTAGTGTTGATGCGGCACTATGTGCATACCATGGCTATCTCTCATCAATTTTGGGGTATGGCATCATAATATGGGGTAATTCTATAGAACTTGACAGAGCGTTTCGAGCTCAAAAGAAATGCATTCGCTCAATATGTGGAGCGCACCCTCTGGACAGCTGTGTTCCATTGTTTAAAAAATTAAAAATATTACCACTCCCAGCACTGTATATTTTTGAAATTTCTATTTTTGTGTACCAAAATAAGCATAATGACGTTGTATCCAGACCTAGCCGCAAAATTCACATGCTTTGTGTAACTAGACGAAATAGTAAATTGTTTTCTAATAATGCATTTTGTATGGCGACAAAAGTTTATAATAAACTACCAGATTGTTTCAAAACTCTTAACTTTAGGACATTTAAATGTAAATTATTCTATTATCTCTTAAATAAATGCTACTACTCGACTAATGATTTTATGAACGAAAAATTGACTTAAATATTAGGAATTAATTATATTATCTTCTTAATCTCTTTGACTTAATTAACTGTTTTTGACATTTCCATATCTAATATTTGACTAATTTGCAATTTTAATGTTATACTAACTTATTTAATTAACAACCTAACAAACTAACTAAAACCCTAAAAATGTATTTGTACGCCGGAAACGGCAGAATATTATGAACTTTTATAAAACATGTAACAACTCTGTAACAATATTCTGACAAATAAATGGACTATTACTATTACTATAAGATCTCTACCGCAGCAAACAAAACAGTGGGTGAGCTTGAAACGGCTGAACCGATTTTGTTAAAGTATGTCTAAGAACCACCGCTAGAAAAACTTCTTTCAAATAAAGAAAACCACATCTAAATCGGATCATCCGTTTAAGAGCTACGGTGCCACAGACAGATACACTGACGCACACATACACACACACATAGCGGTCAAACTTTTAACACCACTTGTTTTCCGTCGGGGGTTAATAAAATTATAGCGCATAGATAGTTTATAACCTGGATGAACACATAGGATACTTTTATCCCACGATAATTGTCGACCTCCATGCGGGCAAAGCCGCGGGCAAAAGCTAGTACCTACTATTTAAAAAAATGCACGGACTATTAATGAACTTCTGTCGCAGATGAACGCCGAAGCGAAGAAGAAGGTGGACGTCCTGTCGGAGGAGCTGCTGCCGTACATCATCGCGGAGCAGGAGCGGCGCACAACGCTGTACAAGCGCGTCATGACGGCCATCCAGAACGGCGAGAAGGGCGTCACCATCGCTGAGATACGCAATAAGCCGCCCGCCATCATACGCAAGGGTCAGTGTCGCAAGACGGCTTTTTGTTATTATAGCTAATTAATAACAGAAAAAAATAATCCGAAGAGTTCCGTTGGAGTGAATTTAAGGAAGAAAGTAAGGAAAGCCTCCGTTTCATTGTAACAGAGGTAGCCAACGTGATTGGCACCCCGATATGTGGCAACGAAATAAAAGATGAATTTCGTACAAAAAAACAAAAACAATACTTCCACAATTACAATTGACTTTTTATGTTCAATTACCCAGGAGAGTTTCATAAAAAGTCTCGCAAGTTAAATAATGCAAATAAGCAAAGAAAGCTGAGTGTTTGAGGAACCCGGCGAACCTAATATCGGAACAACTTAGCCCAATGAATTTGGTTATTTAGCCCACTGCGGCCGCCGGGCGGCCCGCGGCGGCGGCGGCGGCGGCGGCGCCGCCCGCCGATTTGCTGAAGATAATGTATACATACTGTTGGATCTCTTAAATGGGAAAGTTCTAGTGTGAAAAGCGGATGGCTAGCAATACGCCGTTATAAAAAAAATTAAATAAAAAATCAAAAAACCCGACTTCGTAAAAAGTTAACTAAAAAAAGATAGAAACAAGATTTACAAATTAATACTGTTTATAGCAATAAGGCTGTGTTTAGGTTAACAGGGATTTTTGAAAAAATAGACGTGTGTTTGTCGCGAAGATTTAATATCAACTAACTTGACAAGTAATTTAAGTGGACTGTATGTGTGATCATCAACATATCGATAGCTAGCTTTACATTCATTCGTTTGTAAATACTTGCTTAAACAAATACTTTATACAATCTCATGCAGTCGGAGGCCGTGGTTATTCTTCAAGGTCGTTATTTTTAAGAAGATGCCTCCGACTGTATGAGATTGTATCAAGTATTAATTTGTAAATCTTGTTTCCATCTTTTTTAGGGTTCCGTACCCAAAGGGTAAAACGGGAACCCTATTACTATGGCTCCGCCGCGCCGCACGGTGGATCGAAAATCGGCTGTAGAAGACATAGGATCTCGATTTCTTAAATATTATTTTTTTTGCTGGAAATGACTTCTGCTGATCATTACTGTTCTATAAAATGTCATATGAAGTAATTGTGTGCACAAATGGAAGAGTTATAATTTTTATAAGAAAAAAATGTATGAAGCTAGTATGAAAAATCGAATTATCTCCTAAACGGCATGTTTAACCGTACTATCCTTGGAGGTGGTCATACTGCTAATTATTTATGATTTTTTTGGTTGCCGATTTGACGAAAACATTTAATGCCGTTTTTTTTTTAAAAATCGTCAAAATATTTTTATTTATTTTTACATGTAAAACGATCCCTTTTAGTGTCCAAGTTAAAAAGTTCGATATTTTATTAACCCAAATATTAAGAACACACAAAACAAGAAAAATTAAATAAAAAAATTGCTGTTTTTTGACACATTTTTATTAATTTAAATAAAAAAAGATTATCAAACTCTTATTTAAGTAACATATAAAGTTATATTATATACAAAATAATTTAATTTAAGGAATTAATACTAAGAATTTGTAAAATAAAGTAAAATAAATAAAAAAAAGACAAAATATCATTAAATATTACAAAAAAAAACCCAAACACACTCAAATACAAATTTACAAATATGTACTATCGAGGAATTTCATATCTAACCAGTTTCAAAACAAAATCCCGTGAACACGATGACCACATCTGTTTTACGCCCCTTTTTGCATCGACCAATGAAACAAAAATACATAGTAATATTTTGTCGTTTCTGATTTTTTGTTGTTCATGCGTTTTTTGTAGGCTCTGTTACAATGATCACAGATGTCTGACTACGGATATGGTGACCCTTTCTCGACCACTAGGAATAGAACAAAAGAAACAAAACTGAGAAAGTTTTTAATTTTAATGTTTTTATACTTTACATTTTGTTCTAACGCATTTCATGGGTTCAGTTGCAAATTTGCAGAGCTTTCGGCTTAGATGATTTGTGATGTTATTATTAGGTCAATATAACAATAAACGATGTTCTTTATTTCAACTGGCGTTTTCGTCTATCCAAATTATCAAATAAGACTGTGTATTGCGATTTACTTAAGTTTAAAATAGAACTTACTTAACTGCAATACAGTTAGCCCATCACAACAGATTTTTTTGTTAAATCCCCGTTGTGTTGAAACGCACTTAAGATCCGACAAGCAACGACCAGCTGTATGGTCGATGCTAACAGCGCTTCTCTTTTGTCGTCATTTTATGAACAAAGGAGATTCATTCGTTCAATAATTTTGTTTAAGTATTGTTTATAATAGGTATATTGGGCACGGATTAAATATCAAGAGTAATAGCGACTGTCGGCGTCTCTTTGTTGCGGGCGTAGACTCAGAAAACGTCTTATTTCGTTACATGCACAGCAACAGCCAACAGCAAACATGGCGAATATTTTAGATGTGGACAACTATTTTACATACAGTGATTACGCTGATACGAGTATATTAATCAATCAGCTGTCTTGGCCCTGGCAAGAGGTTCATTTTATCCTAGTAGAATCATGTTTTTTATGTGATGAAATTCCGGAGGCTGGACGTCCATACCATTTTATTTTGGATATGAATGTCCAGCTAAATTTGGTGGAGTTTTTGGACAATGTTGACAATTGGTGTGAAGTGTGCCACGCGTTTTTTACTGTCTTTTTTTTTCATTTACAAAAACAAGGGTCTCATCAAAAATCTGATGGTGCGATGCTATTGGTTGATGATATTTCTATAGCGGCCGAGCGCTGCAAGCAAAAATAGTCCTTAAGGTGTCATCAACCAATAGCATCGCACCATCAGATTTTTGATGAGACCCTTGTTTTTGTAAATGAAAAAAAAAGACAGTAAAAAACGCGTGGCACACTTCACACCAATTGTCAACATTGTCCAAAAACTCCACCAAATTTAGCTGGACATTCATATCCAAAATAAAATGGTATGGACGTCCAGCCTCCGGAATTTCATCACATAAAAAACATGATTCTACTAGGATAAAATGAACCTCTTGCCAGGGCCAAGACAGCTGATTGATTAATATACTCGTATCAGCGTAATCACTGTATGTAAAATAGTTGTCCACATCTAAAATATTCGCCATGTTTGCTGTTGGCTGTTGCTGTGCATGTAACGAAATAAGACGTTTTCTGAGTCTACGCCCGCAACAAAGAGACGCCGACAGTCGCTATTACTCTTGATATTTAATCCGTGCCCAATATACCTATTATAAACAATACTTAAACAAAATTATTGAACGAATGAATCTCCTTTGTTCATAAAATGACGACAAAAGAGAAGCGCTGTTAGCATCGACCATACAGCTGGTCGTTGCTTGTCGGATCTTAAGTGCGTTTCAACACAACGGGGATTTAACAAAAAAATCTGTTGTGATGGGCTAACTGTATTGCAGTTAAGTAAGTTCTATTTTAAACTTAAGTAAATCGCAATACACAGTCTTATTTGATAATTTGGATAGACGAAAACGCCAGTTGAAATAAAGAACATCGTTTATTGTTATATTGACCTAATAATAACATCACAAATCATCTAAGCCGAAAGCTCTGCAAATTTGCAACTGAACCCATGAAATGCGTTAGAACAAAATGTAAAGTATAAAAACATTAAAATTAAAAACTTTCTCAGTTTTGTTTCTTTTGTTCTATTCCTAGTGGTCGAGAAAGGGTCACCATATCCGTAGTCAGACATCTGTGATCATTGTAACAGAGCCTACAAAAAACGCATGAACAACAAAAAATCAGAAACGACAAAATATTACTATGTATTTTTGTTTCATTGGTCGATGCAAAAAGGGGCGTAAAACAGATGTGGTCATCGTGTTCACGGGATTTTGTTTTGAAACTGGTTAGATATGAAATTCCTCGATAGTACATATTTGTAAATTTGTATTTGAGTGTGTTTGGGTTTTTTTTTGTAATATTTAATGATATTTTGTCTTTTTTTTATTTATTTTACTTTATTTTACAAATTCTTAGTATTAATTCCTTAAATTAAATTATTTTGTATATAATATAACTTTATATGTTACTTAAATAAGAGTTTGATAATCTTTTTTTATTTAAATTAATAAAAATGTGTCAAAAAACAGCAATTTTTTTATTTAATTTTTCTTGTTTTGTGTGTTCTTAATATTTGGGTTAATAAAATATCGAACTTTTTAACTTGGACACTAAAAGGGATCGTTTTACATGTAAAAATAAATAAAAATATTTTGACGATTTTTAAAAAAAAACGGCATTAAATTTTTCGTCAAATCGGCAACCAAAAAAATCATAAATAATTAGCACTATGACCACCTCCAAGGATAGTACGGTTAAACATGTCGTTTAGGAGATAATTCGATTTTTCATACTAGCTTCATACATTTTTTTCTTATAAAAATTATAACTCTTCCATTTGTGCACAAAATTACTTTATATGACATTTTGTAGAACAGTAATGATCAGCAGAAGTCATTTCCAGCAAAAAAAATAATATTTAAGAAATCGAGATCCTATGTCTTCTACAGCCGATTTTCGATCCATCGTGCGGCGCGGCGGAGCCATAGTAATAGGGTTCCCGTTTTACCCTTTGGGTACGGAACCCTAAAAAAGATGGAAACAAGATTTACAAATGAATACTTGATACAATCTCATGCAGTCGGAGGCATCTTCTTAAAAATAACGACCTTGAAGAATAACCACAGCCTTCGACTGCATGAGATTGCATAAAGTATTAATTTGTAAATCTTGTGTGTGATGTATTTCTTGTGCCGCCTATAACAAAAAATACAAAAAAAACTTTTTACAAAAAAAGAAACCGACTTCCAAAAAAACACTAAACTAATTTCGGAAGTCGGTGGCCAAAAATGAAAATACAGAACCAAAGACAGCAACTTACGAAATTAAATTAAATATAATATTAAATGTCGATGTACTACAGGCACACCTCTGCCCAACTCTTCGGGGAAACAAGGCGTGATGTTATATTAAGTGCTTCCGAAATTAAAGTTATTTTTCACTTTTTAGTGTCGGTTTCTTTTTTTGTAAAAAAGTTTTTATATTCCTGTTTAGTTTATCATTATGTTTCTTTATGTATGCTGTACCAGTACAGCGCCCTATTAATTGTTTGCTGAACCGGACGAGATGTCACTACAACAGCGCCGGCTGTCGGTAAAAACCAGCGCTGGGGCTCTGTCTTGTGTCGCAGCATAATACTGAGTGAGAGCCGTTTTGCGTGGATGTAACGCATGTTTCCCCCAACCTTTTCTTATTTTTGTGTTTATGTTCTTTTTTGCGTCATGTTTACCAGAAACAAACGTATTTTCTTTCTTTCTTTTTATATAAAAAAAAATAATTTGATATACAGATCCAAAGTAGTTTGGATCTTTTAAAACCCAATTACCTATGTTACCATGACACATGGTTTTATTTTAAGTCTGCGAAAATGCTTAATATTCTGTTGGTATCATTAAAGTCTATTTTTCATTAGAAAAAAAAAACTTTTTACAAAAAAAAACAACCGACTTCTTGTAAAAAGTTTTTTATTTTTCACTTTTTAATGGGTCAGTTTGTAATTTATCCAATTTACAATAGCCTAATGTCAAATGCTCATCACCTTTTACAAAATATTGCTTTTCCCGATGCAGGGGCAGAGAACTGATGGTGACTTCACCATATGCATTTTGACGAGCATAAAATGCTTAGTAACCATATTAAAGTGCCTAATCGAATCGCAACGGTGAAATACTTATTATTAAGTAGTTCCGGTGGCCATCTGTGGTCTTCATCATCAGTTGCACTTCACCAAATGGTGCTTTTCGAGTGCAAATGCACGAGTTACTATATAAAAATACTCAAATCGCTATAGGTATGCCTGTAAAATTTGAGGTTTTCTCTCGATTTCCATGGGACCCTCATCAGATTCTGATTTGGTGGCAATGGGACCACCTCGGGAGCATACCCTTCCAAACAAAAAAAGAATTTTCAAAATCCGTCCACACTTGACGGAGTAATCAGTGAACATACATAACAAAAAAAAAAAAAAACAAACATACAGCCGAACATATAACCTCTTCCTTTTTGGAAGTCGGTTAAAAAACAGAATAAAATAAATATTTAAGGGGGTTCCCATACAACAAACGTGATTTTTTTGCTCATTTTTGCTCGATATTGATAACGGCAACAGGTAGACGCTTGAAATATTCACAGAATATTTAGTTATACATATATTCACTTTAAAAATAAATAATTAAATTAAAATAAAACAAATATTTAAGGGGGGCTCCCATACAACAAACGTGATTTTTTTGCCGTTTTTATAGATAATGGTACGGAACCCTTCGAGCGCGAGTCCGACTCGCACTTGGCCGGTTTTTTTAAGTTCACTTTTTACGCAGTCGGGATTTTAGATTTTTTTATTGTACACTTTTTAGTTAGCACTGCTGCACGGTATAACACGGTAAGTTAGGTTATTTATTTACTTATAATCGGGTGATAACGGCCTCTTACTCACTCACTCCAAAAAATGGGGATAGTTTTTTTATAATTTCTCATTTAAATTACATTTAAACATAATTATAATATGTATATATTTTTGTAATCACCTTTTAAAACCCTTTAGTTTGATACACCACTCGATAGGCTTGGGAGATATTTTTTTTAGCGTCTGAACGAGCGCTAAGGGTGACGTTCCCGCTTGTGGGTTGCGGTTGCGGTCGACTCGGAAGTTTACTGTAACACAGCGCCCGCCGCCGCCGCCGCGCCGCCGCGCCGCCGCCGTCCAATTGAAATCATGTTAAAAAGTGTCTGTTCGTTATCGCAGGTCTGATGTACCGCTGCCCCACCAACCGCGCGCCGCGGGAGCCTGACGGCTCTGGCGCCATCATGTGCGAAGCCAACCTGGACCCCACGCCCATCATGTTCGAGTCTTGCCTCTCCGCAGAGGATAAAGAGCTCTATGTGGCAGAGAATAAGTACTTCTTTTGCAACCGTAAGTTTATATTTAACTGTTTTTTAGGGTTCCGTACCCAAAGGGTAAAACGGGAACCCTATTACTAAGGCTCCACCGTCTGTCTGTCTGTCTGTCCGTCTCTCTGTCTGTCTGTCCGTCTGTCACCAGGCTGTATCTCATGAACCGTGATAGTTAGACAGTTGAAATTTTCACAGATGATGTATTTCGGTTGCCGCTATAACAACAAATACTAAACAACAGAATAAAATAAATATTTAAGGGGGCTCCAATACAACAAACGTGATTTTTTTTGCTCGTTTTTGCTCGATATTGATAACGGCAACAGGTAGACGCTTGAAATATTCACAGAATATTTAGTTATATATTCACTTTAAAAATAAATAATGAAATTAAAATATAACAAATATCTAAGGGGGGCTCCCACACAACAGACGTAAATTTTTTGCCGTTTTTATAGATAATGGTACGGAACCCTTCGTGCGCGAGTTCGACTCGCACTTGGCCGGTTTTTCTGTATTTTGGCTTGCAATCCTGATCTATCTATTTGGAAGTCAAGTTTGAACCAGTTCCTGTTATGCCAAACGACTCAAAAATACCTTTGATATGCACCTATTGGAAAAGCGACTGCAAAGAGAACCGTTATTTTTTAAGTCGTTGTTTTTAACCGATTTCCAAAAAGGTGGTTTTTTAGGGTTCCGTACCTCAAAAGGAAAAAATGGAACCCTTATAGGATCACTCGTGTGTCTGTCTGTCAGTCTGTCTGTCTGTCCGTCTGTCACAGCTGAGCTCGGAATCTACTGCACCGATTAAGTTGAAATTTGGTACACATACATGTTATGAACTTCTGTGACCGAAACACGGACGTGTAAAGTAAATAAATGAACGTTGAGTATGGGGGTCACTTTTGAGTGGTCAAAAAGAAAATTTAAAAAAAAAGTTTTGCTGACTGTACTACACATAAACACATAACATCACGCCTGTAATCCCCGAAAGGTTAGGCAGAGGCGCACTTACATTTCACCCACATTTCGCCAGTTATGTTTAAGTCCCATGTAATAGGGGGCGAGCCTATTGCCATCATTCGGGCACAAATCCAGACTCCGGGCTGCTACTGAGAAATTCCTGGTGGAAAAACCCAATAAACACTTTGCCCGACCTGGGAATCTTACCCCGGTCCTCGTGCTCGCCAGTAGCGCTTGCGGCCACTAGACCCACGAGGCAGTCTGACTGTATCGTGTGACATTTTAAATGATAGGGCTTATTATTATAAGGATTTCATATAATTATATTATTTTTATAATTTAATAATAAATACTTTTAAAATTATTTAAGAAAATAGCTGAAAATTTACCTCCCCTTATTTCCGACACCACTGAGCCTAAAATTAAAAAAAAAATACAGAAAATAGTTCTTTACTTATAGATTACAGGAAAACCTATAAGAAGTCTATGATCTTAAAATAACATGGTAAATCGCTCAATATTGTGCGTACAAACTTACATTTGCAGTTGGAATGTATAGGGGATCATGTTTTTCAACTACAATGTTAAGTTTGTTCTTGGGATAAATTCATCCCAACTACGGAATCCTTCATTGTGCGTGGTCCGACACGCACTTGGCCGGTTTTTTTTATTATGTTCACAGAAATCTCCGTAAATTGTTGACTGATATTGGAAATTATTTTTTTGAATCTCTCTCGAGATGGTTCCATCGTCACCAAGTCAGAATCTGATGAGTAGATCCCATGAAATGTGAGGGAACTCCTCAAATTCTATAGGCACACTTATACCAAATCCCTATATGTATATTATGTATTTTTTATAGTTACCTACTCGTGCATTTGCTCTCGGAAAGCACATGAAATAGTTTTGGTGAAGTGGAACTGATGATGACGACCACAGATGGCCACCGGAACTACTTTATGTTGAGCTGAGGCCCTTTTGGCATTATACCCAATAATAAATTGTGTTCCGTTTTTATAGTTCTAAAGGTGTATTTTTTTTCTGCTGTAATACCAATACACGCATTTTTCTTTCTTTCTTTCTTAATAATAAGTATTTCACGAGTTGCGATTCGATTAGGTAGGTACTTTAATATGGTTGCTAAGCAATTTATGCTCGTCACAATGCATATTATGGTGAAGTGGAGCTGATGGTGACTCAGCTCTAGTTCTCCTGGTTCTTACCAGGAGAACTCCGCAACAATTGATGTTCCTGCATCGGGAAGAGCAATATTTTGTAAAAGGGGATGAGCAGTTGACATTAACTTATTGTTACTTTACAAACTGACCCACTAAATAGTGAAAAAAAAAACTCTTCTACAAAAAAAAACAACCGACTTCCCAAAAAAAAAACTACAAAATGAATAATAACTGTAACTTCGCAAGTAGGTGTCTTTGGATCCGTATTTTAGTTTTTTGCCACCGACTTCCGAAATCAAAGTTATTTTTCACATTGTAGTGTTTTTTTTGGAAGTCGGTTGTTTTTTTTTTGTTAAAAGTTTTTTTTTCACTTTTTAGTGGGTCAGGTTGTAATTTATCTAATTTACAATAGCCTAATTTCAAATGCTCATCACCTTTTACAAAATATTGCTTTTCCCGATGCAGGGGCGTTAATTGTTGAGGAGTTCTCCTGGTAAGAACCAGGAGAAATGATGGTGAATCCACCATATGCATTTTGACGAGCATAAATTGCTTAACAACCATATTAAAGTGCCTAATCGAATCGCAACGGTGAAATACTTAATATTAAGTAGTTCCGGTGGCCATCTGTGGTCTTCATCATCAGTTCCACTTCACCAAATGATGCTTTCCGAGAGCAAATGCACAAGTTATTATAAAAAATACTCAAATCGCTATAGGTATGCCTATAAAATTTGAAGATTTCCCTCGATTTCCATGGGATCCGCTCATCAGATTCTGATTTGGCAATGGGACCACCTCGAAAGCAATTTTTTACTTTTTAGGAATTTTTCACTTTGTAGTGATTTTTTTTTGGATGTTGATGGTTTTGTTTGTTAAAAGTTTTATTTTTGCTTTTTTGGTGTCCATTGACAACTTCATCATCACCTCAGCCAAAAGACAACCACTGCTGGACATAAGCCTGCCACAAGCATTGCCACAATCATCGACCCGCAGTGGTCATGCAATGTTCCCATCTAGCAACTACCTGCGACCGTCTACATAATGCAAATGCAAAAAATAAGGCGTTCGGCCCCCGCCAAACCACGACGCTTTAATTATTGCATTTAAAACACCGATAAAATTATTGCTTTAACATGAGTTTACCGGTATTCAGGGCACAAGGTCGAGGGTCCCGACCTACCACGGAACGGCACCAGCGTGATCGGTTGCTCGCCGTGTGAGCGCACCTCGCTGAACTACACCAGTCAAAAGTGCGCGCTCGAAGACACTGACGACGTGGTGGTGCACTACCGGTACTATCCCGACAGAGTGAGTACCTATGTCTTTTTGCGCATCACTGCACCACCCCAGTCAGAACTGCACGCTCGAGGACACGGATGATGTGGTGGTACACTACCTGTACTATCCCAACAGTTTGAGTACCTATGTGTCCTTGCGCGCGAGCGCACCTCGCTGGACCACACCAGTCAGAAGTGCGCGCTCATGGATACGAACGACTTAGGAGTACTATTATCAATAATGAGATTAGTTCTGCCAAAAAAACCTATTTTCCGAAGTAATAAAATTGTTTATCTATAGCTAGAAGAAAAAAAATCACACGCTAAAGGAGTTAAATAGGTGATGAACACCTATTCAATTCAATTATTTATTCAGGAACATTTCACATTGTGTTTGAAATAATAAATAATAAATAAACTAACAAAAAATCACGTCCATTAAAATTATAAAACTAACACATTCATAATTTAATAAAATATAGAAAATTATACATGCAACACAATTAACAATTCAATAACATTACAAGCTACTACATACTAATATTACCTATTTTCACATTAACTCATATAAAAAATTTAAAACGTCGATATGTCATCGTCTATCGAATACAGACATTTCTCCAATAGGAACGCTTTGAGTCTTGACTTAAAGGAGTTCTTGTAAATTATAGTTTTTAAGTCCAATGGCAACCTGTTTAAAATCCGCACTGCTTGATATTGAGGACTATGTTGAACAATCTTAAGTTGGGGAATTATTTTGCTTTTAAAATCTTTCCTGCGCGTACTTTCCGTCAACTGTCTTTCTTCATCTGTTTCATGATGATGGCAATTCAAAAAATTGTCAATGTATACCCCTAGAAACTTTACCTCATTAACTATGTCAATTTTAACTTCATTAAGTGCGATCGTCATGTTGTCTTTATTACAAGCTTTTCAGTGTTCATTATGAGCTTGTTACTTTCAAACCAAGAATTAAAAACTGTTAACACTGCATTAACCTTAGCGGAAAGCTCCTGTATGTCCTTAGCTTCAACTATTGCATTGGTGTCATCTGCAGAGACTGCCAGCTGTATGGGGTATTTAATCCCTAGAAAATTCACACCCTAAAGGGATTAAATACCCCACGGTATTTAATCCCTTTAGGGTGTGAATTTTCTAAAATGCTACCTTAGTCCTAATTTTCATTGTCTATCGAAGTCTTGCTCTTAGACTCAACAGTTTAGGCTGTGCGTTGTCTGTCAGTGAGTGGAATTAAAATTATTAGGGTTCCGTAGCAACAAGGAATCCTTATTGTTTCGTCATGTCAGTCTGTCTGTCTATCCGTGGCTTAGCTCAGAGACTCTTAGTAGGTACTAGAAAGGTATAACTTGGCAAGGGTAAACATTAATCCAACAAAGTGGTAAAGTAAAATCTTTTAGGGTACCTTCCTTACATTACTCGTTAAGTGTTCGTTTGTTATCGTTCGTGGAGTTATCAAGTTGAAATGAATATCAAATACGTAAATCTATGGTCCCTTGAAGCTCTAAAAAAATCAAGCTTCCAAGTCAACGCAATAAAACAATGCGGCGATTTATGTGACATATTATTTTGATACTCGCAAATAAATCAAAGCCTATGGTACTTCCCGTTGAACTAGAATCATGAAATTTGGCAAAAAGCAAAGTCTCATAGCACAAGCAAAGGAACAAGTCCGGAAATTGTTCATTTGTAGTTTTATCACTACATTTTATTTGCAATTACAAACTTACATTTGCCGTTGGAAAATTGACCGTGGCGTATATCGATGTATGGGAGAACATGTCTTTCAACTACAATGTTATGTTTGATTTGAGATAAATTCATCCCAACTACGGAACCCTTCATTGTACGTAGTCCGACACGCATTTGGCCGATTTTTTCACAGGGTAGGACACTTGACGTTCGATGACTATTAAACGATGTGATTCGCCCGAGAGATTACACTTGATTAACTTGTAGTAGCACGGACATGTGCTGCCAGCTTACACTATTTTATAGCAACAATTAAAAAAAATATTTTATGCGCCCTTTTTTTTTTTTTGGTCAAATCGTGTTGTCATTCATTCTTCGTTCGGGCCCGGAACGAATCATTCGTCCGAAGGTGATAAGGAGTAGGAAACGCCCGTAACGAAGGCCGACACAACGGACTTCGTGCTTAGGGAGTAGACTTCCAGGGCCGGACACGAGAGATCGCCGCCGCCGATCGCCTCCGTGAGGACACGGCGGTGCTCCGCCCAAGCTGGGCAGACCTCCACCGTATGCTCCACCGTGTCCTCCGGATTTTATGCGCCCTAATGTGGGTATCTCATACACGTTTTCCCCGTTGGCCATCGTTAG
Source organism: Tiliacea citrago (assembly GCA_963921375.1). NCBI lineage: Eukaryota > Metazoa > Arthropoda > Insecta > Lepidoptera > Noctuidae > Tiliacea > Tiliacea citrago. The sequence continues at coordinate 15,396,853 of OY992807.1, read as the reverse complement.
GCACTATTTCGTGCAAGACAGGGAGGATCTAGAACTTGTATCTTGATCAGGGTCAGGGAGGGAGTGTAATCTCTCGGGCGAATCACATCGTTTAATAGTCATCGAACGTCACTTACAGGTAAGTTCGTTTGACTTTCTATTAAACTTCAGTGATTCGCCCTTCGAGATTACACTTGATTAACTTGTAGATGTTTAGAGTCTCACGAAATAGTAAAGAGGAAACTATAGTATTTAGGGAAAAAAGGTAAACTCAAAAGTACCACCCGTGTGTGTGTTATAAATCAACAACACAAGGTCTGAAAATCGAATAGATTCATACATAGAACAAAGAGTATTTGTCATTATCCTTCGTTGATCGAGGTCATCCTACAAAGGGACCGAGCAAAGACATCTGAGGTCTCTGCAGCTACTTCTCTATTATAAAACATTGCAAAAGTTTCTGATCTGCCGGTCCAACCCGCAGTTATTTTAATATTATCAATGCTAACCCCGAGTCTCTTGGCGGCAGACGTAGTTGCGTGTCTCGTACTGTGAGTGCTTTTTTTTTTTTTTTTTTTAGGTATGGCATCTCGCAGTTGACCTTGAGAGGCCGTGACTGCTTAACCGGTCTTTCCTGTGGCTGCCCTAAGGTATTAGCTTAAAGCCTCCAGCCAGGAGCGTAAATATAAGTATTAAAAACTAAACGACAGCGCTCTAAGGGCACCCCCTGTGGGGTACGAACCTCGGCTTAGGGCGTCGTTGGGGAAAAACAAAGCAAATTGGGGACGGGCTGGATCGAAAGTTTAAATTCATGATTATTAACGGGGATTACTATTAAATGCTACGGCTCACTCAGCCTCGGGGCTGGCGGTTCGACGTGCAAGGGACGGGGGGAACAATTTATTCTTGAACTTCGCGTGGTACCTCGGCGGCGAGGACGGAATGACGGTTTGTGTTTGTGCACTGTACTTGTGGCCCTATTGCTTTCCTGAAGGAGAGTAATGGGGTCATCCGGGTCTAAGAGAGTATGCCTAGGTCGGCGAGTCTTACTAATTTGAGATGGCCTATAGCTAGCTGCCTGCACAACCAAGGGGTTGCGATGTCTATCTGCGGACTCGAAGAACCGCTTTGTCGCGCGTTTCAAAAACTGCTTGATGGTGGGGATTCTAAGATCTACGTGTAGGGTTTCGTTCCGAACGAACCATGGAGCGTCCGTAATTTTACGGAGAAATCGGTTTTGAAGTGCCTGCATTCTGTGAATGAGATGGGGACGGGCGTGTGCGAAAGCGGCACACGCGTACGTCATAATCGGCCGGATGCACGCTGTGTAAATACGCAATTTGCCCTTAAGGGACAACTTGCTGCGTGAGTTCAGAACGCAATGAAGCCTACCGAGAGCGAAAGCAGCGCGCGAACGCACTTGCTTTATGTGCTCAGCGAACGAAATGTGGTGATCTAAGATCACACCGAGATATTTGGCTCGCTTCTCCCAAGGGATAGGCTTGCCGAACATCTTGATCTGTCGTGGTAGGTCCGGTCTACGCCGGGGCCTAGAAAAGAGGACCGCTTGGCTCTTATCAGGATTGACCTCGATCCTCCACTTCCTGAACCAGTCACCGAGTCTGTTGACTTCGGTCTGTAGGATGCGGGAGATCTGGTCTTGACTGCGGCCGGTGTAGTAGATGGCCGTGTCGTCTGCGAACAGAGCTAACTGCGCCTTTCTACTTTTCGGGATGTCACTGGTGAACAGCGTTAAAATGAGCGGAGCCAGCACAGACCCCTGAGGGACGCCTGCGCGGATCGGATGAGGGGAAGAGAGCGCACCCTCGATGCGATAGCGGAAGGTGCGGTTCAACAAATAGTCCCGTAAGATGAGCACGAGACGATCTGGCACACCGAATTTGTATAGCTTATACAATAAGCCGTTGTGCCAGACTTTGTCGAACGCTTTCGCGATACCGAAGAACACAGCACCCGTCATGAACCCGCGCTGGAAACCGACGCTTATGTGTTCTATGATACGGTGGACCTGTTGTACGCAAGAATGTTGGGTTCTAAAACCGAACTGTTCGTTGGGGATGAGCCCCTTCGTCTCGGCGTAGTCTCTGAGACGCTTATAAATAAGCCTCTCATAGACCTTGCCGAAAACGTCGAGCAAACTGATGGGACGGTAACTGGAAGGCTCGGTCTTAGGCTTGCCGGGCTTCGGGATACCGATGACGGTGGCATTTTTCCACGATTGTGGAAAAATGTTATTACTAAGAGCACCATTGAAGATGGTGGTCATTAGCATGATCAGGTGAGCCGGGAACAACTGGACCACCCTATTGGTGATACCGTCTGATCCAGGGGCTTTACGGGGTTTCAGACCCTTGATTATATCGTGAACCTCGTCTGGGGAGACGGGGTCTAGAGGACAATCAGGGTCTTCGACCGGAGGGAGACTGTGAGTGCTAAAGACAGATGTATTTATACCGCTTTCACTCAGGGTGGCCTTGATCCAACGACTAAGGATTGTGAGCTTTCATTATTGAAAGGCTTCTTAAAACGAATTAATAAAGTGTTACATTCAGGTTTTCTCTTGTCTGCTGATATACTTAGTTAAATATAGTCATATAGTTCTAGCAGGACAAATGGAAGGTCTTTCGTTGAAATAAAGAAGAATAGATATTGGTGGCGTACGATTCACGGTCGATGATTTGATTAAATCAGTAATGTTAATTACAAACTTTTCGTTCTTGTATTTTCTAATATTAGACACCTTCATCAACGACAATGTTTGTACCCGGCGCGCAGTTACTAAAGCTAAAAGTGTAGTCAATTTTCTCAACAATTTATCAAAATAAAGAATTTCATTAGGGTAGCAATTACTTCAGTAATCTAAAACAATCGACGGGTCCCGAGTAAAATTATATCTTGGGAGTGGAGTCCGAAACTGATTCATGAAATAAATATAAGTTAAATTTTTATCCTGGTAGTAGGTAAACCATCGTTTAAAACAAGTGTTGTATTGTTTTAAAGTACTACCACCTAAAGACGCCAACATCACATCAGCAGCATCTGGAGGGGAGCCCTATATCAGAAGTGCCTGCCTGACAATACTTCGGCAATCAGGGTAAGGCTCTCTTGAAACTTGTGTTCCATACTGTAAGGCGATGGCAATAATGTTTTATTAGGTGTAAATTAAATTGAACTGGTGATTGAATTTTTACTATAAGTTGAAAAGCATCATTGATCAGCGAGCTCCCACTCATGCATGCGGCGGGATTCCGCGTCTGCGATATAGTTATCCTTAGAACTGATATAGGAAACGAAGAAAAAACAAACGTCGCTCTTCACACCACCGCCAAATGTCACGACATATAGAACTAAGATCGGAATTGTATGCCGCCCACCCATTCTAATGTTATAAGAAATTGCAGTGGAATTGTCAATTTGTAAAAGTGTTTCACAGTTACGACAATCATTGGCGAAGATCTTCAACCCAAAGAATGCTGCCGTCAGTTCTAAATAATTAATGTGCTGAGTTAATTCCTTACTAGACCATTGTCTGCTGGCCGTCTGGCCTAAGCATCTGGCACCCCAACCAGTTCGAGATGCATCTGAGAATATTTCCAGCTTATAATCGCTGGATCGATAGGTAGTGCTGACACAAGTGTTAATATTACTAAGTCACCAATTCTTCACCAAGTCTTTGCGTAAAGATACAGGTAAATTAATATATTGATTATAATCATCTGTTTGTTTTGAACTAAAATACTTAGTTCTCTAGATGATGTATAACTGCCGTACTTCGTTGCTGGGTAAATTGATATCAACAATCCTATTAAATGAGCGAAATTACGTAACTTACATATTTTTAAGTTAGAGAAATATTCATGAACGTTCATCCTTGATTTTACGTTTCGTTTCTACTGGAATGCTAATCATAAGATTCTCGGAATTAAAAACGAAACCTAAAAATGTTGCAGTTCGGCTAGGTATATTAACACTCTTTTTTAGGTTTACTGTAAAACCAAATGATTGAAGAAATGTTTGTGTAATTTCAAAACTATGTTGACAATCCATATAAGTATTTCCGAATAACAACAGATCATTTAAATAAGTAACGGACATTAGGCCTTGATTACGCAGATATTTCGTTACTGGACGCATAACTAAGTAACGGACAATAGGCCTTGATTACACAATCCCACACGAAAACTGGACTCTGTAAGCCTGGGTTTTCAGTTAAAGGAACCAATGCCTATATTCATTGCAGAACAACTAACCCCTCAAGCTAGAAAACTGTTTTACTTGGCTAGAAATCTTGCCAAGCTGCAAAAATACGAATATTGCTGGATATCTAATGGCCGTATCCTTATGAAAAGAACAAAGGAATCTCCCTACATTGTGATAAGGAATGAAGCCCAATTGCAAGACCTTTCTAATTCATCTGAAGCATGACTACATGTACTGAATCGTAAACTCGATTTACGTTTGTGGGTACGCCCGAGTTGTTTAGCTTTTAGATCAATACTTATGAAATGTAAAACTATGTTCATTCTACTTTTATTGCATGCAAATCTTATTTTATTTATAGTTATAAAATCTCTGCTGTACCAGTTCAATCACACTTACACCACTCACATCTCCGTACTCACACTACAAACATACAAACTTAAACTAATTCCCTTCACATACCTTCACATTTCACCGTACACCTTTCAGCAAGCCAATAACCACGCTTTTTTGTTCAAATGCCAAAACTATCGCTCGGGCTGTGTCTTTTTACCTAATATGTTACTCTTAGATAATAAAATTCGATAACATAGACTCCCTAAATCATAATTTGGATAACTTTTCTGTATCTAACATTTACCAATGCACCCCAGAAGATTGTTTACCAATTATTAAGAACCCTTCTCCTTACCATAAAATCTTATCACAAAATATAAGATCTATCAATCGCAACTTCCTTAGTTTTGAAACCCTTCTTACCCGTCTCTCTTTTGAGTGTGATATAGCCGTACTTTCTGAATGTTGGCTTCCCTGCTTAACTAACTCCAACTTACCTCACCTCCAAAACTTCTCTTGTCACCACACCACTAAACATCAAAATCAAAGTGATGGTGTGGTTGTCTACATAAATTCAAAACTAAATTACAAAGTTTATCAACCAGAATTTCATGGCTCTGCCTCTGGTATGATTGTTGAACTAAACTCAGATTTAGCAATCGTCTGCATTTACAGATCTCCCTCAAATGAGGATATTGATATTTTTCTCAGATCACTTAACGAAATTTTACCGTCCCTAACCAATTTTACTACAGTTGTCATCACAGGTGATATTAACATAAACATAGATAGTTCAAATTCTCCTTTACATAATCGCTCCCATGATTATCTTAACTGTCTCGCATTCTATGGATTTTTACCGACACACTGTCTACCAACAAGAGGTGACAATTGTCTTGACCACACTGTTCTTCGAACTAGACTACCGTCTTCTACCTTCATTTTTGATTCCACCATAAGTGATCACTCCTCAACTCTTCTTTGTTTAAATTTAAAGCCTCGCCATAACTCCCACATGACCACAATTTCTAAGATCGACTATGCGGCCTTGGATCTGGCTATAGAAAAAACAGACTTTACACATATATTATCCATGGCTGATCCCAACGCAGCAACAAATTCCCTAGTACAAACTCTTTCCCAAAAAATTACCATGAGCACAAAAACCAGTTACGTTCCAAAGCGTAATAGGATCCTAAAGCCCTGGATTACCCCAGGGCTTCTGAGGTGCATGAGAAACAGGGATGCCCTGCATAAAAAGCAAAAACTTTCTCCTGACAATGAAGTGCTTAAAATTACCTATGTAAGATACAGAAATTTCTGCAACAAAATCCTCAAAAAAGTTAAGAGACAGTTCGACTCTGAAGAACTGACCAAAGCTGGACACAACACCAAACTTTTATGGCACACAATTAAGCGTATCACGAACACCAACATCACTACTCGCAGTCCCACAGAGTTATTTTCCTCTTCCACATCCCCTCACCAATCTGTTAATGATGTTAATGCTTACTTTGCTAATATTGGTAAGAATCTTGCTGACTGTATTACAAAAACCCAACCATCATCCAGCCTTCTGGGTCCACATATTAAGTGCTCTCCGCACACTACTAGCCCTGACTCTTTCGCTTTGTTAGGAACAAGCACTGACGAGATAATTTCCGTTATAAAGTCTCTCAAACCTAATGCTGCAATAGGACACGATGGCATCTCCACGACATTTTTGAATAGGTACTGTATGCTTCTGTCACCCATCTTATGCCACATTTTTAACCTCTGTTTCGATTCCGGTACTTTTCCTTCTTCCTTCAAATTGGCTATCATTCATCCCATATTCAAGGGGGGTGACCGTGGTGCAGTGAATAACTATCGCCCTATCGCGGTACTATCTGCCCTATCGAAGCTCATGGAGAGACTTATAAATAAAAGACTCATCAGTTACCTTGAGACTAATAATCTGCTATCAACCAACCAGTTCGGTTTTAGAAAAAATAAATCGACTTCTGATGCGGCCTTGACATTGATAACCGGTATTGTTGACAAACTCAATCTCCGCAAAAAATGTCTAACTGTATTCATTGATCTCGCTAAGGCGTTTGATACCGTCCCTCTTCCTTGCTTATTATCCAAACTCGAACGTTTAGGTGTCCGAGATTTACAACTTCAACTCTTTCATTCTTATCTCTCAGGCCGCTCACAGAGGGTCAAAATCGACAAATATTTAAGTGACGAACTGCCTATTACCTACGGAGTGCCGCAAGGCAGTGTCTTAGGTCCCACTCTTTTTTTGGTCTTCATCAATGACCTCTGTAATATAAAATTAAATTCCGGAAACATTGTTTCTTTTGCCGATGACACTGCCATCACCTTCTCTGACAACACGTGGTCAAGTCTACAAACTACTGCTCAGAAAGGGTTTGATGTCGTACGTAGCTGGCTTATGTCTCACTCACTCACCTTAAATACCTCTAAAACAAAACTCATTACTTTCTCTCTCAAAATCATATCACAACCTTCGGCTCCCGTAACTTTGCAAGCTCACACCTGTCAATTAAACACTCCAAACTGTAACTGTCCACTAATTGCATCTACTGATGCAATTAAATACCTTGGTATCACTCTAGACAAGCACCTCAACTTTAAAGCGCATATTACTCTTCTGACTGGCCGTATCCGCAAACTGATTTTTTTTTTTAAAACTCTTAGACACGTTGCCAACGTACATGTTATACGGTCCGTATATTTTGCAATGTGCCAGTCTGTAATCTCTTACTGCATTACAAGTTGGGGTGGTGCTGCTAAATCAATTCTCAAGCCTCTTGAGGTGGCGCAGCGAGCAGTCCTAAAGGTAGCCACTTTTCGACCAATACTTTATCCTACCTTTGACCTCTACCAGAAATGCGAGGTCCTTACTGTTCGCCAAATGTTCATACTCAGCACAATTTTACAACAGCACACTAACACTCCAGTTGCACGTCGGCCGACAATACCCAGAAGAAGAAACAGGGTATGTAATGTACCTCATCCTTACTTTAGTTTTACAAAAAGATTCTTTTTTTATCAAGGACCATTTCTTTATAATAGAATAAATGCAATAATTCCTCTGCTACCATGTTGTAAGCTAACATGCAAAAAGCTTATTACTGAATTTCTTTCAACCAAAAATTATGATGATACCGAATCCCTTCTCACAACAATGAAGTAACTCATAATACACACACGCACACACCCTCACACACACACACACACACACACATACACACACACACACACACACACACACACAAACTCACACCCACACAAACACAGAGTTCTTGTATTGTACTTATATTAGTCCAGTTTATCAATTTTTTTTTTTTTTCTTGTTTTATGTAACAGTCTAAACAATAACTTTGTCCTACTTTTGGGAAATGAGGGCTGATTGTCCTTAATACAGGTTACTAAGTAACCTAGCTAGGACATCAGATCGTAAATTTGTATTGTTACCTACTCATGTCAGATGTAAACTATTCCTAAGTTGTCATCCTACTTTGTAACAGACTGTACCTCTTTTTATGAAATAAATATTACTATTACTATTACTATTACTATTACGCAGATATTTCGTTACTGGAAGCATAACTTTTGTAGACACATAAGGTGCTAAATACCAAATGGTAAAACTTGAAATTCATACAGCTTCTCCAACCAACAAAATTGCAGAAACTTTCCAGAGGCACTGTGAACATTGATAGAAAAATATGCACCCTTAAAGTCAATAGAACACAAATGTTCTGCAATCCATAAGTTTAAAATGTGGCGCAATAATGAATCTGTTTAAAGATCTTAAATTTAAAATAAATCTGTTTGTCCCGTTACTTTTCTTATCAAGGAAAATATTTGATAAAAATTGACCATCACATGGTTCACACAAGCTTGTCATGAGCAGTTCATCTGCATCAGACTTAGGATTAATAAATGTCGATAAGATATGGTGTATGTGGTGCAAACCGTTAACACAAGTTTGCACCACAGGATCATTTGTGATTTGTGACCAATTATGGTAAAAACAAAAACTTTGATTTACCCGCCTGTGTGTTCAGTGTGTTGGTACTGTCCACTTCGGCTAACGACGTGGAGTCCGTGGAGACAATGGTCGCAATGCCTGTCGCACCAGTCTGTAGGAGCAATAACTAGTCCACCTGCCGGTTGCGTTATTCAATCAAAATAATTAAAACCTACTTACATAGCATAGCATATAAATAATATGTAAAACATTTCAGAGATAAAACAACAAGAAAACAAAACACAGTCTGCCATTCCACCTTTACGAAAAACGGAACGCACGGAGTGTACTTAGCACAGTACCGTAGACAGCACAGTACAAAACATTTATTATATTATTCTATGTACACCATAAAAATTACAGATATAAAATGTACATAATACCCCGACTTTGAATAAAACATCACAAAGAAATCACTGCTTCAAAAAAGCAGCACGCTTTAAGCTAGCGGTCCTCGTAGCAGCAACGGGACAGAAGCTGGCACATCCGTTATTGGATCACTCCGCTCGGGCTCACTGGGATTCGGCGCAATCTTGTCCAATTCAGCAAGGGTCTCAACCCGATGCCGCGAATCATTGGGGCCAAAGACATACACGCAGCCATCCTTAGTCCAGCTCTTGGTGACACCGCATATTTCTCTCGCAGCCAAGAACAGATCATGCCACCCCCTATGTTAGGAACTTGGCTAATGGTGTCGCCTATAGCCTTTAATTTGGCTTTGGAAAACCAAATCTTATCCCAAAGCGCAAGACTGCCTAGCTTGAACAGGATAGGCCTGATTTTATTAGTTACTGCACGTCCCATCTGGTGACACCATGCAACAGCAAGATCTTCCTTGTAGTACGCAGAATACGCGTGCGCAGAATACAGTGTTACAACTACCCACAAGTGACATTAAATATGTGCCTTGAATAACATGCGCTCATGCCAGCAGTTTTTTTTTTCTTGTGAAGTGCCTGTGTGGGTGCCATTTATATTTAACTAAAGCTTACCCATACAATTTTGTGAAATTAATAAATTTAGAAAATAAGTAGCCTCTGCCCGGTGCGTTGCAGTAACTTAAATGAATTATTTATTTATCTATTGCTTCAGCGAACTCCTGATCTAGGGAGTCTAAATATTTTTCTTTCTTCTGCCATTTTCGATGGGTTAGAACAGTCTTGTAATGTCCAACTTAACTCTTTCTTGATAGTTTCAAAAAAATTGTTATTTGATTTTTCACAGAATCTGAAAAATGGATTTATCCACTTCGTTCCTAAATCTTATTGTAGCAGGCGGTATTGTATTCTAATACTTAACAATAATTTTATTATTTACTTTCTGGCAAATTGACAACAGCTTTTTAAATGATTTAAGATTTTCCAAACTCACAAGCATAGAATAGAATACTCTTTATTATGCAGACCATAAAAGTTGCAGAAATAAATGTTAAAAGTTTACATGGGTGACACAATGGGTGGTCTTATCGCTAAAAGCGACCTTTTACAGCCTTAGGATGGATTAAAGGGAGAAGACTAGAATACTACAGGTAGTCAGTGGTGTACCATTTACTTATACAATAATATACATACATAAAGCATACACTTATCTATATGAATATATAAACAATAATAAACATGAAACAAGAGCAAGGAACTGTATTCTGTAACGATGATGTTACCAGAATTTTAAAAGTGGACAAAGATTAAGCACACCATAACGACACGGGTAAGGCATTCCATAACCGAGTATGGTTATGGAATGCTTTACCCGTGTCGAGTCATGAATAAAAATGATTATATATACTTCATCTTTGAGTTCCACGTATTTACTAATTTTTTCAGATATTGTCTTCTGAATGTTATGTGTATTGGGAGCGGCAATATCTATTAGGTAAGTAACTTTATTTACTTTATTCTTTAGGGTTTTATCCAGTCTATTGTAGTGAATTGTTCTGTCAGTGAGAATGGCGCGGTCATAGTAAAGTTTGTGTGTGCCATTTTCTAGGATAGTCTGTGGTGTGTAATGGTAGTAAGGGGTGTTTGTGTCCCGTATGAGTGTGTATTTGAGTGCAAATTTTTGATGAATTACATTTGCCACCTGATTGTGCCTGTGTGTGTAGTCTGTCTGCGTGAGAGTAGTGCAAGCTCCTGTTATGTGCTGAATTGTTTCTGGTAGAATGTGACACTTGCGACATTTATCATTTGTTACTGAAGGATCTTTGATAATAAATTTTCTATAGTAAGATAGATAATATATTTTTAGTGTTAATAATCTGGTCATGTATCGCAATTATAAATCCTTCAATTTCCGGGAATAAACAGCCAACTTTAAGAAATTTATTTGAGGCTATTTTATTTACATGAGATTGTTCTAGGTCATGAACATGTCGGCCATGAAGTACCTTTTCTTCCAGCCCAAATTTTTTTGTTTCTGCGGGTCATCGGGATGTAATTTGTGGAGAATCTGACTGTTCATTTAAATTAAGTGGGGTGTAGTTAAAATCATTTTGAACTATGGCTTTATGAATGTTACTAGTGCGAGATTTTGCGTGAAAGAATGTTTTTAGTCGACAGACTTGTTTCCGCCAAACGGGCTGGATATCTATTAGGCCTCTCCCCCCGTTTTGTCTTTTCATAGTAAGTCTTTCTATTGCAGATTTAGGGTGTAAGTTGTTATGTTTTGTAAGAGTGGTGCGCGTGGTTCGTTCTAATTGTTCTGTGTCTGTTTTTGTCCATTTAATAACTCTGAATGAGTTTGTTAATATGGGGATGGCAAATGTATTTAAGGCCTTGATGAGATTTCTACCCGAAAGTTGTGTTTTACATATGGCGTTAAATCTTTTTTATACTCTGCCGTAAGTGTTTTTTTAATCCTAACATAATCTAGTTCCTTTAGTTGAGTGTACCCTAAATATTTGTAAAACTCAGTCGGTTCCATTGCTACGAGTATTTTGGTGTCTGTGCTATTTACTACATAGTTGCCGGGTCGTACCTTGCCACGTATGATATGAAGTGTTTTACATTTATCCAGACCAAATTGCATGTTTATATCTAGGCTAAACTCTGCTGTAGCTTCTACCAGTTTCATCGTATCTTTTTCGGTTTGTGCATATAATTTAATATCGTCCATGTAAATGAGATGTGAGACTGTTGTTTGTTCTGTAGTGTGTTTGAGACAATACCCGGTTTGACAGCGCTACAGTAGATGAGACAGAAGGTTTAGTGTAAAACAGAACCACAGGGGACTCAGTGATTCACCTCGCCATGCATTCGCCTTGGTAGATACCCTTCTTAATAGATATTGGTCACGTTGTAATATTATTGTCATTGCAATTTATTTGATGTTTGGTTTTCCACAGTGGCATTATATTTGTAGGAAATCTATTATTTTTGAGTTTATCCTATAAATTTCTAGTATTTGTATCAACCAGGAATGAGGAACACTGTCGAAAGCTTTTTTATAATCGATATAGGTAAAATGAAGATTTCTATTCTTTGTGGTAGCATGTTTGTGGATAGTAGAATCAATAATTAACTGCTCTTTGCATCCCATATCGTCCGGCCTGCATCCCTTCTGATCTTCTGCCATTATGTTGTGGTGTTCAATGTGTAAGTTAATTTTCATAGTTATTGCTGATGTTAATATCTTATAATATATCGTGGGTAGGCATGTGATTGGTCTATATTGGGAAGGTTGTGGTGAATTTTTAGTTTTAGGCAGCATGTATGTTATACCTGTTGCAATAAAATCGGGTATATTTTGTTGTCCTAATATCATTTCTGTTAAGTTTTTAGGGTTCCATACCTCAAAAGGAAAAACGGAACCCTTATAGGATCACTTCGTTGTCCGTCTGTCTGTCTATCTATCAAGACCATTTTTCTCAGGAACGCGTAGAGGTATCAAGTTGAAATTAATATCAAATACGTACGTCTATGGTTCCTTGAAGCTCTAAAAAAATCAACCTTCCAAGTCAACGCAATAAAGCGGCGATATAAGCGACATTTTTTTTTTCAGAATCATAATCAGAATCATGTATTCGTAAACATAGGTAATAATTACATAAAGGCTCTTAAAAATTAGATAGTGCGCTATGTTTTGCCAATTGACATACAAATTACAAAAAGGACGATTACACATACTATTCAATTAAAATATAAATGTCTTACAATATAATTACATCCATATTAGGGCTGTCATACTTATAATTGTATTATCACATGCATGGCAATTCAATTGTATTATTGTTCATAATCAATTTCATTTCATGTCAAAGTTAATAGTCAATTCAATTCATTCAAGTTAAAGATATAAATGTAAAATATTAAAATGTATGTCAGCATTATACGGGGTGGATTTTTGAGATGGGGCAGTAAGGGCTGCTACCCTAACCGTTGTATCTACAGGAAAACGGTCTTAGAGACTGTCCTTAACTTTTTGAGAAATTTTGATGTGCATTCACAGATTTTGAAAAAAATGTACAGTCAGCAAGAAAATGGGCAATTTTCACAAAAACTTTTTTTTATGCCAACTGATCCTCTTTCTTATAAGGATCAAAAACCTCTATTGGACCAATTGAGGTTTGAGTACTAGAAAAGTCATAAGTCGCAAAAAAACTTTTCCCATACATTTCGTAGGAAATGAGACTCGAACTTACATTTTTTACCATCGATAAACTGGCCGCTACAAAAAAAGACTGATCGAAAAACAAATAAAAAACTATAACTTCTACTTTAGGTATTATTTCATCTTAAAATTAAAAACTCGAAACTTTACATTTGGACTCACCTAGAAATTTTACTTTTGTGCTCTAAGTTATGAGATGTTCAGAATGGTAGCCGTTTTGACGTAGGCATAGGTTTATTCCCTTTACTACAGAGTGGGTAGCAGCTGATAATGTGCTAGGATTAATTCCATAGAGAATCGTGGTTAGTAAATCTTTGAGTTCCTGAACACTGTTGTATTCCTTTTTATAAAGTTCAATTTTTAAATAGCGCCACATAAAAAGTGTAGACGCGTGAGATCAGGACTGCGAGGTGGTCACGCTAAAGGACCATCATTATGTTTGTTTTTATCTTTCGAATTGGCATTGGTATGCCAATTCGATTGATGCGATTTTGAAATACGAAGTTTATTTTTTTTCTTTTTTTTTGGCCAGTCTTCATTATAGCGGTCCATTTATCCATCATAAAAAACTAAGTTGGAGTATCATTTCTTACGTAATGTATGGGAAAAGTTTAACAGTGTAGCAATATTTACTTTCTTCGAAAGTTGAAATAATAGATATGCTGATTTGCTCAATCGCTTGCAAATTTCCTCCGAATGAGGTTTTCAAGTCAGTTGATCATCCACAGTTATACCTAAGAGTTTGGCAATACTAACTTCTCCTGTTTCATGATTACCATAAGCAATATTAACTAGCGGCTTCTCAAGCCGTTGGCGAAAGTGCATTATTTTGGTTTTATTTAAATTAATTATAATATTATTATCATTAAGCCAATTTATTATTTTATTTAAAGAATTATTAATGTCATTTTGATAATTTATTGGATTATTACATATATATATTATTACTATAATAGCCATGCTATCGTCCGCAAAGAGTACAATTTTTTGCCCTATGGATTTTGGGAGGTCATTTATATAAATTAAGAAAAGGGGTGGTCCCAGAACGCTTCCCTGAGGCACACCATATTTTATGTACCTTGGTTCAGAGGTATATGTGGTTTCTAATTTAGTTGTAAGACATATCCTAGAGATTTCCGTACATTGTACTCTGTCACTTAGGTATGATTCTAGAAGCTTAAGGATGTTTCCTCTAACGCCGTAACCATGTAATTTTTGCAGCAAAATATTATGATCTACAAAATCGAACGCCTTCGTCATGTCTGTGTATATCGCACAAACATGTTTTTTTTGTATCTACAGATGTCAAGACACTTTAATAGCAGGTCAAACAGTGCCATATTAACATTGACATTCTTCCTGAATCCCTTTTGTTCATTACAAAATAATTTAAATTTATCGAAATAAGAATAAATGGAATTATAAATTACTTTTTCGAATATTTTTGAGAATACCGGAATTTTAGCAATTGGTCTATAATTTTTAACATTGGTTTTGTCATTTCTTTTAAAAAGGGGCTTAATGATTACTTTCTTTAACCATTTGGGAATATACCATCAGCGATACAGAGATTGATTACATATTTTAGTGGTGGCGCTATAACTTCCTTGACATATTTTATCACTTTAGTTGATATGCCATCGTATCCAACAGTATTTGTGTTCTTAAGGCTACTAATTATTTTAACTATGTCATCTTCTGTAACAGGCTTCATAAATAATGAATGTGATGTCAGATTTTCCATAAAAGGTTTTTTCGTCGATATACAATTCGTTGATTGTTTTCAATAGCGTCAATAAAATATTTAATAAATTCATTAGCTATATCCATTGGGTGCGTTAAAATTAAGTCGTCTTTAGCTATAGATAATATCGGTTCTTGGGGCAGACAAAATTTAGATTTGTTTATTACTTGCCAGGCCGCTCTTGATTTATTTTGTGAAACATTTATAAAGTTGTTGTTTTGGGCTTTCTGGGTTGATTTTATTATTTTCCTGTACAGCGTAGAATATTTTTTTAAATAAGTTTTATTTTTTGAATTCGGAGTTAGTCTATACGCCCAGAGTAGCTGTCCCTGTTTTTTACTACACAATTTAATTCCATGAGATAGCCATTTAGTCTTTTTGCTAGTATATATAGTCACATATTTTTCCGTAAAGCATAAACGATATAATAACGAAAAATCTTCATTAAAATTATCGTACGCCAAAGATGCAAACGAGTTGCATCTTTGGCGTTGTATACTTGCAAGAAAGACAAACACTTTAAATGTCTTTTGAATTTAGATAAATTACATGCCGAAATATCTTGTTTTTTAGTTTTCCAGAATTTAAGTATACAGACTTTATTAATAGGTAGTTTGAGTACCTGAGATATGTGATCCGAGAGAACTAGATCCATTGTTTCTGCTTTGCATTCCTTTCGGTAGGAGTGTGCAAAATTGTCGATATTGTCATTATTGTGACATATTTCGATACTCGCAAATAAATCCAAACCTATAGGGTACTTCCCGTTAACCTAGAATCATGAAAGGAGACGTTCACGAAATGTACTTGGTACTAAAATAATTTAAAATTTAAACAGCCTTCTGACCTATATAAGCTTAAAGAGGGTAATTATTTTGATGTCTTTGGGCATTTAATTTTTTTTTATAGCTGCCCGTTTTTTTTAAAACAAGTGTGAAAAATAAAATGTTTGCATCATTAACTACAAACATTATTTATATTTTAGGGATGGCAGCCCTGTGGCAAATGACGTGAAAATGACAATGACAATGTCAGTCAGTAGCGGGCCGAGCACGGGCGTGCAAAGACATTTGTGACAAGACATGATAAATTATGTCATGTCAATTTGTACTAGCATTTTTTGACAAAACAGTTTTATCGCTCAAACTGTGATAAAATGTGTGACTCAAGTTATGTCACAGTAGGCCGTGCTCGCCCCGCAGGACTCGACTTGACATTTACAGCTTTGACTTTTTATCGACACGTTTTGTTATTGCATTGTCATGATAATCAATATTTTTGTCTTAATTTCATGGAGCTGCAGCTAAAATTATAATAAAATCTCAAAGTATTTAATAGAAACGGAAACTTTTGCCACATTTAAAATAATTATATTCTATAGAAATTAATAAATAAAGACTAAGTGCGTTTTGTTTGTATTAAAACACTTTTCCCTTTTTCACAAAAACGGGCGCCTGAAAAAATCTGATTTAACTATAATCGAGTAGCATAATAAATAAGCTTTCTAATAAGGTACATCACATTAGCGTTTAAAAATCTTCGGAATATTATACCACTTTTGACCTCTCCTTTGGCAAGAAGCAAGGTCTTACAGCACAAGTATAGGAAAAAGTTCTAAAATTGTAAATTTGTAGTCTATTCACATAAAACAAAAATTGCGAATATCTCGCACATAAATCAAAACCTATAGGATACTTCCCGTTGACCTAGAATCATGAAATTTGGGCAAAAGCAAGGTCTCACAGCACAAGTAAAGGAAACAGTCCGAAAATTGTAAATTTGTAGTTTTATCACATAAAAAAAAAACAAGTGGTGCTGACTGTACCGTGTAACATATCAAATGAAAGGCCTTGTTTTAAGGATTTCATATATATATATATATATTTATAATTTTAAAATAAATACTCTTGAAATTATTTTAGAGAATATTATCTATCGTAATCTTATCTCCGAAACTACTGATCCTAAAATTTTGAAAAAAATACAGAAAATAGTTATTTACAGATTACAAGAAAACCTACAAGAAGTCTGTGATCTTAAAATAACATGGTAAATCACTCAATATTGTGCGTACAAACTTACATTTGCAGTTGGAATGTATGGAGGATAATGTTTTTCAACTACAATGTTAAGTTTGTTTTAGGGATAATCCTAACTACGGAACCCTTCATTGTGAGTGGTCCGACACGCACTTGGTCGGTTTTTTTGCTATGGTTTTGTGTAATGAAGTTAACTTTTTGTACCAAAAATTGTGTATTTTGTCTGTACCAGGAGATTTTACGGTTAAGGTTTCAATATCATTTTCTAGAGTTAGGGTTACAGATTCGGTTTGTTTAGATGTGTGTGATATTTGCGTGTAAGCTTGCGATTGATTGTATGGTTGAGATTGAGTATAAGGTTCTACTTGGGTGTGCGGTTGTTCCGAAATTTCGGTTATGTTTTGTGATAGTGGGATAGTGTTAGCGCCTGTATTATTTTCTACTTCTTGTAAGTTTATTCGTGTTTCTTCTTTTAATTGTTCTATTATTTCTTGAGATAAAATTTATTTCTAGCTATAGCTCTTCGCTGATCTGAGATTCTTTGTTCTGAAACAGATATCTCAGGATATTGTCGAGTAAAAAGTTCATGCAATTGTTGTATGTAGGTGGTCATGTCGGTCTCTAATTTAGTGATATAAAAGTAAGTTCGCATGATAAATAGGTTAACTGCTTTGCTTCATCTCATGCGAACTCTTGCTTTTCCTGCCTTGGTGGACGCGGGTAAAAAGGAACTAACCTCCCGCGCAACATTCAAGGTTGGAGTGGGTGAAATTGAATTTAAACTAGTAATGGGAGGTGATGATGGTATGGGTGACAATGGTATGGATGGTGATGATGGCCTAGAAGGTGTGTAGGATACTGTGCTTGGACTATACGGTTCTACAGGGGTTTTTATCCTGTCCGTCAGTCTATCACCATCGTCGATGATTTCGGCCGTAGTTTATTTGTCGGTGGGAGCCCGCCTGTTCAACTCCTCACCGCTGACGATTCACATGCTGAGACACCCAGCGTCAGCTCCAGGTGCGCCCCGGCGATCGCACCCGGGCAGTGGCCCTATACGTTTTCTTTTCGATCGTGTCTCCATTTTTAATAGGTTTCCTGAGCCAAGTTAGCGACGCCAGTAATTTCTCATTCGTATGTCCGCCCCCCACGTGATTAGATGGTCAATCATGACGTGTGGTTGTTTAGGGGTCTTATTATTATTATATCTATCGCGGAATTTAAAAATGGAACGATCTTTTACTCCGAAACTTGGCAACCAAGGAGGTAACTTATCAAAGGTTTTATTTAAATTTCGACCTGTCTTGCAAAAAGAAAGCCATTTATTGAAGAAAAAAAAAAACAAATGAACACATTGGCGCGTGAAAAATTATCGTTGTTCGTCATTGAATGTGGAATATACATGGTCAAATTAAATTAGCTAGCGAAACTCCGCAGACGTGATGGGTATCGATATCTAAACACGATTAAGTAAAAATAAACAGATTTTCTCAACTCATACTAGCCTCTGTGACTTGCTGAGTTTGATTCGGCCTTTCTTCTCAGAGTAGTCGGATACGAAACGCCGACCTCGTCTAGTTTATTTTATATTATTGACGTGTAAAAGTGTTTGTACAAACCTACTTACAGAAATAAATCATTTTTTATATAGCAGCGGTCGTTGACCCCAAAAAAAACCGTCAAATCTTTTTCATTTTTATTTTTTCGTGTATAGATTTCCATACCCATCACATCTGCGGAGTTTCGCTAGCTAATTTAATTTGACCCTGTATAAATAATTTAATTTGTTTGAATTTACGCGCATCATTTGAGAAAAGCACTTTAAGCCTTGGCCGCAACCAGGCATTGCTGGACTCACGTATGAGTGCCTTGGCTTGGCTTTGGCGCTCATTTTCACTTTAGTCTATCAACAAAAAAAAAAATGCCCCTTTTGCACGTCGCTGCAGTAATGTATTATTTTTATATGTGATAAAACTAAAAAAATTAACGATTTTCGCACTTTTTCCTTTATTTGTGCTGTGAGACCTTGCTTCTTGCCAGTTTTTTCTTCTCAGGAGTAGCGCGAGAGTCACCGGGCCGAGCGTTGCTCGCGCCCGCCGCACGCTGTCGGCCTTTCGCGCTGTATTACTATTGGTTCGAGGTCGCTTTCGAGTTTTGTTTTCACAATTCTAAATCTGCCATTTATAAATATTATTTTTGTATAGATTGATTGTACTACCAAAACAAAATCATTTCGCTACGGGAAAACAACCATTAAAATTTCAGCGTGTATAGATTTCGAATAACTCATTACTAGATTTATTTGATACCAAGATTGTTGTAATTTATTTAAAATAAATCCTCTCCTCCCTTTTTTTGTATTAGCAGAAACAATATATAAATATTACATAACCTATGTCATTCCCACAATTAAGACGAATCTAATGACACCTCATCATACATGTGTTAAAATCCATCAAGCCGCTGCTACAGAGCGTGCCAAAGAAATAAACATACATACATACATAACAAACATACATACATACTCTCGTTAAACATTACCCTCCTTCTGAGACGTGTGTAACGGTTGATATAATAACAAAAAATCTAACGTTCTCTTGACCTAATTTCAGTTAATATACTTTTGTTTAATATAACGATCAGTTGAGATAATGAATTGTTGATATAATTTCATTTTACCTAATTTCTTATGATATAATGAACATTTCCTATAATGCACATTTGACATAATTTTCATGTAGTATATTATTTATTTACTATAATATTCATAATCTCTAAGTAACTTTTAATATAATTTTGAAAATCCACCTCAACGATTGTTACCAGGAGAAACTGGATGCAATCTGGACTTTAGGACACCTCGACTCGGACAGGTTAGGTTAGAAGGGGATGGGGGGGGGGTCGTGTGAGCGAGCGAAGCGAGTGAATAGACCCCGCCATCCCTTTCGTGGTTATTTTTAATAAAGCTTTTAAGAAATATATAAGTAAAATAATAAAAAAATTAAAGTGTTTTAATTAACATATCTGCGTCAGATACCATCTACTGTTATTGAATCTTTTGGGTTAGGTTAGAACAGTGACCATCTCCCTGTCGTTTCGGGTGACGCAGGTGCTCTCGGGGCATGGTTGCTTCGGAAAGTACCTATGTCGCATAAACAGGGAGCCGGACGCCCGGTGTCACCACTGCGTCGATTGCCGGGAGGACACGGCGCGGCATACGCTGGCAGAGTGTGCCGCTTGGGAGGAGCCACGCCGTGCCCTCATCTCAGAAGTAGGCAGTGACCTGTCGCTGCCGGCCGTGGTCGAATCGATGGCCGGCAGCGAGTCCTGGGACGCGGTGGTATCCTTCTGCGAAACAGTCGTGTCGCAGAAGGAGGCTGCGGAAAGGGAGCGGGAGATCTCGTCCGCTCACCCGGCCCGCAGCAGGCGCACCGGGCGTCGGCAAAGGGCAGATAATGCCCTCTTCCGGCCCCCTAAATGGGTCCAGGGACGGCGGACTCGGGGACGTCCGCCGCCCCCTATCACACTGGACCCGAGGTGGCGGTGCGTAGTGTTCCACGCGCGCCCCTTTCAGACGTCGCGGGATTGCCCGCAGATTTGAGGTGGCCCGCAGAGGCGGGCCGGCACCAGCCGGGGATCACGGAAGTAATACTAGCTCCCAAGATCCCCGGTGCAAGTGTGGGAAGGGAACACCAGGGTGGTTTTTAGTCAGTAAGAGTCTGACAGACCCCTCCGCCCACCCCAGGGTGGAGGACATCCATGAGGATTTTCCACCCCGGCAACAAAAAAAAAAAGAAAAAAGAACAGTGACCATTAAACATGAAAATTAGGTTAAAAGAATATTAGGTCAAATGAACATTATATTAAAATAATATTATACATGTTAAAAATTATATAAAATGAACGTTATACTAAATGTTATTTTAATAAAGGAAAATTATATGAATAAAACATTAGGTAATATGAATTTGGGTTATTTGATATTATAGCATATGAAAATTATATTATATGAACGTTATTTCAAGTGAAATTAGAGCATTTGTTATTATACCAAATATTACACACCCCCTTCTGAGGCAGTCGGGTAAAAACTTAGTTGAAGTGGGCTTAAAGGCAGCTATCAATAGTGTCAATCCCAAGCATCAGGTGGAATGACAGGATAGATCGGTCGTTAGTTGTTATACATAATGTGCGCTTTGCCCGCAGACGTACAAGTTTGTATCCGAGCTGGACCCAGACCGCGAGGTGTGCGAGCACTGGAACCCCTGCCAGGTGGGCTACATCTTCAGCCTGCCCGGACCTGACCAGGCGACGCCAGCCAGTGAACTGTGGCGTAAGTCTACTCATACCTATCGGTAAAGCTCTTTGTGAAGGGGGAGAAGTACTCATTATCATCATCTGTCTAGCCTTTTCCCAACTATGTTGGAGCAGCTTCCAGTGTAACCGGATGCACCTAAATACCAGTATTTTACATGGGGCGATCTCCTATCTGACCTTCATATCCCAGTTACTGGGTATCACGACGCCTATTGGTAAGACCCGTTGTACGAGCTACGCTGTACATTGACCTTTGTGATAGTTTGTACGTCACACTCATTTATGTACATCAATATTGTTTAGATGCGCAATTCTCCAACTCAAACTCAAAGCGTTTATTTCAATTAAACCATTTACAGGCACTTTTGAATTGTCAAAGAGTCGGTCAGTTAGTCAGAAAGTGGAAGCTATTTGCCCATTCCAAAACGTAGATCTCTATGGAGAAGAACAGGCAAGAAACTCCAAGGACACTCTTTTAAATCAAGATATTACAAAATCGTGGGTACA
Organism: Tiliacea citrago; assembly: GCA_963921375.1. Taxonomy (NCBI): domain Eukaryota; kingdom Metazoa; phylum Arthropoda; class Insecta; order Lepidoptera; family Noctuidae; genus Tiliacea; species Tiliacea citrago. Next base: position 15,375,060 of record OY992807.1, on the reverse strand, counting down.
TTATTTTTGTCGCTTCTATAATGTGAGAACATTGAAAAAAAAAAACAATTCAAAATATAAGATTAAAAGATTACAAAATAAGCCCTGGCCTTAATTTTAAATTGAATGCTTCAATACATTACTTACATTACTTCATACCTACTGAAGCATTCAATAAATAAAACATGATTAACACTACAAAGTGTAAAATAACTTTAATTTCGGAAGTCGGTGGCATAAAACTAAAATACAGATCCAAAAACACCGACTTCCCAAATTAACGTTATTTTTCACTTTGTAGTGTATTTTTGGAAGCCGGTTAGTTTTTTTTTTGTAAAAAGTTTTTTTTTTCACTTTTAAGTGCCGAAAAAGAATTTTCCAAATCGGTTCGTAAATGACGGAGTTATGCCCGAACAAAAAACGCAATGCAGAGTAAACGAAAATATCGTTAATGTAGATTGTAGACAATGTAGATACAATATTAGATTTTTGTTGATTTTTCAAAAACCGGTTGTCTCATTTCGATGAAATTTTCATGGGACCATTTGGAAAGTATAACCTTTCCAACAAAAAAATAATTTTTCAAATCGGTTCGCAAGCGACGTAGTTATGAGCGAACAAACATATTAAAAAAATACAAACATCCGAATTGAGAACCTCTTCCTTTTTTAGAAGTCTGTTAAAAATAAACGATAAGATTTTAATGTCAAAACAAAAAAAAAGGGGGAAGCATCACTTTCAAATATTAAAATTCTAACAAGTGAGCCCAAGTGGTTGTGGAGCAGGACTAGCATTTCATCTCATTTAGTTGAAGAATATCTAATGGTATTTTATTATAACATTTAACACAGTACCCCTTATATGAAATGTGTACTTTTGACAATCTGAAGCGTGGTTGATCTAATTTGTTTCTATTTCTAGTGTTAAAATTATGCCTGTCACTAATCTTACTAAATAGATGTAGGTTTTTTCTAACATACATAATATTTTAATATATATATATATTGGCAAGGTACCGTCATGATGTTAATTAGGGTTCCGTACCTCAAAAGGAAAAAACGGAACCCTTATAGGATCACTTCGTTGTCCGTCTGTCTGTCTGTCAGTCTGTCAAGACCATTTTTCTCAGGAACGCGTACAGATATCAAGTTGAAATTAATATCAAATACGTAAATCTATGGTCTCTTGAAGCTCTAAAAAAATCAAGCTTCCAAGTCAACGCAATAAAAAAAATACGGCGATATAAGCGACATTATTGCGACATATTTCGATACTCGCAAATAAATCAAAACCTATAGGGTACTTCCCGTTGACCTAGAATCATGAAATTAGGCGAGAAGCAAGGTCTTACAGCACAAGTATAGAAAAAAGTCCTAAAATTGTAAATTTGTAGTTTTATCACATAAAAAAATTTTGCGAATATCTCGCATATAAATCAAAACCTAAGGGTAGGTACTTCCCGTTGATCTAGAATCATGAAATTTGGCAAGAAGCAAGGTCTTACAGCACAAGTATAGGAAAAAGTCCTAAAATTGTAAAGTGGTTTAATCACATTAAAAAAACATTTTTTGCGATTACAAACTTAAATTTTCAGTAGTAAAATTGACCGTGGCATATATCGATGTATGGGAGAACATGTTTTTCAACTACAATGATAAGTTTGTTTTAAGGATAAATTCATCCTAACTACGGAACCCTTCATTGTGCGTGGTCCAATACGCACTTGGCCGGTTTTTTTTAAACAGTTCCCTTAGAGAATCGCGTCTGCTGAGGTAGTAGATGGCTCTGATAGCCCTCTTTTGCAGAATAAAGATAGAAACAATATCTGCAGCCCGTCCGCACAGCAAAATACCGAAAGACATGATACTATGAAAGTAACTAAAATAGACCAGTCTCGCCGTATCCACGTCTGTTAATTGGTGCATTTTCCAAACAGCGTAGGCGACTGTACTTAGCCGCCTTGCAAGTGATGTTAAGTGAGTACTCCACTGCAGCTTTGAGTAAAGCGTAATTCCCAGGAAAACAGCCTTTTCAACGAATTCTAGTATCTCTTTGTTCTTCTAACATTCGGTAACGCGAATGTTATGCATTTAGTTTTCTTCTCATTTAATACCAAATTATTTAGTCAACCAATTATGAACCTTAAGCATAGCGATATTTACGTCGTCAAGTTCCTGTGCATGTCTATTTACTTTAAAAATCAGAGATGTGTCATCAGCAAATAACACCATTTGAAAGAAAGAAAAAGAAAGAAAGAAAGAAAATACGTTTAATTGCGGTAAACATAACGCAAAGAAATAAAAACACAAACACAAAAGAACAAATGGTCGGTTTTCCAGTAAATGAGGTAAATCATTTATATATACTAAAAAGAGGAACGGACCCAATATTGACCCTCGCGGTACACCCATTTTGACTATTAAACCCAATAAATTTACACCGTTTATTTGAACTTGCTGCAGTCTATCATTCAAATATGATTTTACTAAGTTAAGCGCAAGTTTACCCAGTCCGTAATGCAGAAGTTTCAAGAACAGTTTCGTGATTCACGTAATCAAATGCCTTGGATAGTTCTCAAATGTGACACTGGCATCAGTTGTACAACGTCCTTTGGTGAAACTTTCCTTTTGATCGTGTAGGATGTTATTACGATTAAAATGATTGAGCATTTGATTCAACATTACTTTTTCAACCACCTTGCTGAAAGCTGCCAACATGCATAAAGTGTCATAATTGTGTAATTATTATTCAGTAGCAATAAATCCATCAAGGGAATCATTCGTTTACTCATTTACATAACATAACATAACATACCTAAGAAGTATGCATAAGAAGTACATAACATTTTCACTATTGAAAATTACACCCCAACACCGGCTGTCAGAGATTTAGTCTTCTCCCGGGACCCGTAACGACTGGCAAAGATCTACGAATGATATTCGGGACAAATGGCAAAAAGTGCTTTCTGAGGCACGACCCCTATCTGCCTCGGAAAGCTCGGTATGTATGTAATGGATGGAAGGAAGTTTGGCTCGTAACAAACCCCTTTTAGTTTTATTTGGCTGTCATGCATTCTGATTTAAATGGTATTTCTTATTATAATTTCAGATGACTACAGTAAGTTGATGAAAATTGATATTGCCTCTAAAATAAAGTCACTATTAATGCGAGTTGTAAACTGTACTTACCCTCGTGTGGCCCACCCTTGTTTTATAGAAAAACCGAACTTGTTCTATAAAAAAAAAAATAAGTATTATAATTTTGAATTATTAAAACCACTAATGAAAATAACCGATATTTTCTATTTTCAGCCGGAGGCAAGTATCCTATTCAATATTTCAGCCTGTAATGTCACGAGTCAATGTCTAACACTTTGGACCCGATCATACGTACCACAAGTTCCACACCACAACGACACGTGGTCGGGCGCTAATTTGTATGAATATATTTTATTCACACGGACCACATTTGACCGTCAAAATTAACTGTGTGGGCAACACCGACCACATCAAGTCCACTTCGCCGGCTACATCGCAAACAACGATCTGATATATAAATTCAGTCATTCCAACACGATCCCATTGTCATGCCATTGTCATTTTGCTAAAAGTTGGTAAACTGGTAAATTCATAATGGTCGATCATTGTTCGGTCAATGTTCTCGTAATATAATTGTGTTATTATAATGGCATTGTCGTATTGCCATTATTATAAAACCCATTAGTAGAAATGTCATTAATTTGTCATTATGTACGAGATTACCAATATAATATGCAATTTCTTTCAATGTAGTGTCAGTGGCCGACCATTGGAAAGTCATAATGACGCCATTATAATAGTAGATTACCAAACTTGTCAAAATCAACAATTATGAAATCAATGATCGACCATTCTGACACTATTGTAATAGCAGACTTGGGGGCCAGTTAGTCTGCAAACACTAACCATAACGTAACCACATCGCAACTATTAGCGACAACGCAACTGCAAGAAACTGTAGCGAAACTATGCACACGTAACCACTGCTTGCCCACATTTCTTCGCTGCGATATGGTGTGGTTGTGATACGAGTGAACGGGCCCTTAGTGGTGCAACTGTTCAATTGGGCGCCACATTCCACTATTAGCTTCTTGATAGAATGAATGATGATGATGTTATAAGATGTTATTTTCCAGTAGGTACCGAGTCGTGGGCACAGCACACAGCTGCTCTTTAAATAATGATGTTTTAAAATTAATTTGTCTTATTTTTCAGACACTGATGAGGGTAAAATAAAAAATATTACCTTACAGTTTATTTGGTTTTTATTAATTAAATAATATAATTTGTTTTATTTTATTTCTTTTTCCGACAGAAATTTCAAGTAAGTAGTTTGTTACTTTTGAAAAAAAATCTAAAACCCTGCCACACATTCTGTAGGTATTCATTTTTTACATTTTTTTACGCATAGAATAACACTATTATGGTTTTGTCGTTTTAGGGGAAGGTAAGATTATTATTATAAAAACTTTTTCCAAAAAAAAAACCTGCCAAGTTCGTGTCGGACCACGCACAATGAAGGGTTCCGTAGTTGGGATGAATTGGTCCTAAGAACAAACTTAACATTGTAGTTGAAAAACATGTTCTCCCATACATCGATATACGCCACGGTCAATTTTACAAAATAATGTAAGTTTATAATCGCAAAAAAATTTTTTAGAGTTTCGTACCTCAAAAGGTAAAAACGTCAGTCTGCCAAGACCCTTTTTCACAGGAACGCTTGTAGGTATCAAGTTGAAATTAATATCAATATGTAAGTCTACGGTCCCTTGGAGCTCTAAAATAATCAAGCTTCTAAGTCAACGCAATAAAAAAATACTTCGATTTATGCGACATTACTGCGACATACTCGTATTTCGATACTCGTAAATAAATGAAAACCTATGGGATACTTCCCGTTGACCTGACAATGAAACATGAAATTGTGATACCCAAATTTAGGTTAACTTTCAAGCAAGTCATTTCTTATTAAACAGTATCCGCTTCTATAACAAGTTGCCAAAGTCGGTTATAGAAATTAGTGATTGAAAGTTCAAAACCCATATCAAGCGTATCCTAATCAAAAAGCATACTATAAGATTAAGGACTACGTTGAAGACAAGGAAGTTTGGCAATAATTCCTTCTGCACATGTGGCTTCCCTGGTACCTCATTGACGGCATAACAATGTAAATGTCTATTAACTGCTCCTAAATTACGTTTTTTTTTTTTTTTTTGTTACAACGTTTTACATAGGTAACCTACAATTTTAATTTAAAATATTTATTAGTGACTTGTGGACAGAATATTTATTCAGTTTTGTTACAGTTGTAATGACAATGTTGTCATTTGGTTTAAATATGTAGGTTTTTATTTTTATTATTTTAGTAATATTTTATGTAGATTATTTTTTAATTTGTGAATGTGAGAACGTTGTAGGCTTAATAGACTGTAGCTTTGTAAACTATCTTCTATATTGTTAAGTACTTGGTACTTGTTGACGGGCCTACAATGTCCTCCCATACCTACTAATACTGTAACTTGGAAACATTGTTAAAGACCACTTTTTTTTAAAAGAGTAACCGTGGAGTTTCTTGCCGGCTCTTCGCCATAAGAAATGACCAATTGGAACCGTGCACCTAGCTTCTGACGTTTCATAAGTGCCCATGTAGATTTATGTGAAATAAAAAATTTAGATTTAGATTTTTTTTGATGTTTGACCTAGAATCATGAAATTTGGCAAGAAGCAAGGTCTCATAGCACAAGTATCGGAAAAATTCCGAAAATCGTAAAGGAGACGGAAACGATTACATAGAATCTTGGGCCTAGGTGTAAAAAGATGAAAGTGGTGTCAATGAATAACTTATATATTATCAACCTTTTACTGAAAATTCTGTGGATTTTGTCAATCTGAGAACAAAGTTATAAGAGATTAAGCAAAAGTAAGGTTATGTAGCAATCTTCAACTAACAGCTGATTCCTGAAGTGCAAAAGATGTTCTTTTGCACTAATGTTCATTATATTTTGTAGAAAATGTTTGAAAAATAATATGACTGAACGTCAATGACTTGAAGTCATAGGTAGGTAACAGGTATGGATGGAGGCATGGACAGGATGTCTAAAATAAAATAAAAATAAGTATAATAGAAGTTGAATAAAACACTATTAAAATGTCGTGTAGGAATTGTGCTCGTACTATATGATCTTGGTACCTAGCTAACCTAGCCCAGCTAAGGTACCATATAATGCACATTATGTGCTTGGCTCAATGCTGGTCCTGCTCCACAACGTCAACTAATTGATTAACATTTGAAAATACTGTTGGAGCTGCTGAAGATTGTAAGACTATCTTTTCATTGTATAAACTCAATCACCTTTGTATTATATAATTGCATAACACAGGTGTGAGTACTATGTACAATAGAGCTACCATTTACCGGGTAATATGTCTTTCATGGACTTGAATATGTCCTGGCAGCTGAGAGTATGTCATGCTCACTCAGATGTCTCGCTGATGGTGGCGTGTGTGTTGGATCATTTAGCTCCCTTCAAAATGGTTGAGCTGAATGGTGCTGATCCATGCGTCATGTTCGTGAACGGGCGCTGTCAGTTGGGACTGGTCATCTCTTAGCTGTCACGGCTTATTTTTAATTATTTTAGATTTGAATTGTTTTTTTTTTTATCATGGACGCTTCTGACGTTTTGCATCGTTCTCACATGTATATTTTCAATAAGAATGATGTAACCAATACTTTGTATCAAATATTTTATTTTAAAAGAGTGTCTGTGGAGTTTCTTGCCCGTTCTTCTCCATAGGAACCTACTATTTGGAATGGGCAACTAGCTTCATATTTGTAACTGACCGACTTGTTGACAATTCAAAAGTGCCTGTAAATGGTTTAATTGAAATAAATGCTTTGAGTTTGAGTTTGAGTTTATGACCGCAGCAGCCTACAGTTCATCTCCCTATAATACAATCCCTGCCAGGGCCCAGCTGGTTAGATGAGGATATATTTACTTACAGACTGAGGTGTGACGGGGCTGTCCAACCTCCATAGTGACGACGACCTGACCGGCTGACTAGAATAATGACATGATAGAGGAAAAGGAGGAAGACGGACAAGTGACAGAAGAATGGACGAAAAATATCGAAATTTATTAAAATTATTGTTTATTATTCGCTTTCCTTTTAAAACGTAGAAGACAAGACCGTTCAAGTGGTCCTTCGTCGCCAAGTTTGACACTGTCACCTATGATAACCCGTAGTAAGTCGAAGGCTGGAAATATGGCAACAACCGGCGCCCCTGCGGACGGAGAATACGACCGACCATCCTCCCGACACAGCCGCGCGCCTTCGCCGACTACATCCATCGTTTCTGCTCTACGTATGACATCGACGGTAAGACGACAACGAGTTTTAATGTTACAACTTGAAGCCACTGAACAAGCGGCAAATGTAGAGAAAAAAGCCGCTGAAGCGCAGCGAGAAGCTGAAAACGCTGCAATTGAAAAGCGGCTCATAATGGAAAAGTTGCGACTACAGACTGAGGCGTTGAGTGACATGGATGACGATGATCTCTCAAATGCGTTTGCCGTGACTGTGCAACCAACTGTAGATAAAGCAATTCCCACGAAGAGCACCTTCCATGTTCCCGACCAGTCGCATGCTCATCATGCCGGCAAATCTTCACTTTACCACGTCCAGACTGACACTGCACGTGCTGTGGAAAGTGATATAAATAAGTTCCTTACCAGACAGACATCCATTAAGGAATTACCGACTTTTTCTGGAGAGCCTGAGGAGTGGCCTATGTTCTTTAGCCAGTTTAAAGCTACATCGAAGTTATGCAAATACAGCGACGACAAGAATATTGCTAAACTGACTAAGTGCCTCAGAGGAAAAGCTCGAGACGCCGTATCGGCCCTGTTGGTGAGTGCCACAAATTTAAGTAAGATCATTGATACTCTAAAACTTCGTTTCGGAAGACCTGAATATCTCATTGAGATTATGCTTCATAAAATAAGAGCCATGCGGGACATAAGGCATGATGACATCAACGGTCTCATAGAATTCTCGACCACTGTACAGAATGTAGTGGCCGCTATGACTGCGACAGACGAAGCAGGACATCTGACTAATGCGACGCTGATTAGGGAAATTATTGGAAAACTTCCATCTATTCTGAAGTTCCAGTGGAGTTTCTATGTCAGCGAGAAAGGCGCAAGACATGTCACGCTGATTGAACTCTCCGAGTGGCTCATGAAAATTGCCAACGCCGCCACTTGCATTGCGCCTATGACGAAAACAAGCGATCGACCCGCATCTGTGATGCACCGGCACCCACATCTCATACACGGCAAGCACGTCGTTTTCACAACAAACAAAACTCGAGCTTGCGGACTCTGTAAAGGTGACCATAGCCTTAATTTATGTTCTGATTTCGAACGCATGACGGTTGACGAACGTTGGAAATATGTTACAGAAAATAAGCTTTGTTTTTCTTGCTTAGCTACACACCAGCTGAAACAATGCAAGGTTAAGACAAAGTGTGCGTTATGCGAGCGGATACATCATGCGTTATTGCATGCCGAGCCGCTCAATAAGTCAGCGGCTGTCAATCACGTTTTAGATTTTGATTGTACCGTGCTATTGAAAGTTGTACGCGTACTCATCAGCGGACCCAGCGGTGAAGTAGAAACGCTAGCTCTTCTAGATGAAGGATCGTCGATCAGCCTGATAGACGGGCACCTTGCGAGACGTATAGGCGTTTCCGGACCGACCAGCGCTCTACACATAAAAGGAGCTTCGGGAATGAAGTCTATTGAGAGTTCGTCGCAGCGTGTTTCTTTTTCTATACGTGGTGCAAATAGTGATGAAATATTTAAGTTGAATAATGTAAGATCTGTTAATAATTTAGCCTTGCCTTTGTATAAATGTGATTATAAACAACTTGTAAATCACTGGACATACCTTTACGACTTTGTAAATACTGACCGCATGACTGTACATGAATGACCCTTACTACTCATTGGACATGACAACATAGACTTGATTGTCAGCCGACAGGTACTCCAGGGGCCAAAGAATGCGCCGATTGTCTCCACCACAAAACTGGGGTACGTTATTCATGGTAAGTTGCCATCTACCACTCCTGACAGCTTCTATGTGCCTGTGATGAACTAAACGCTGCGATTCGTAGATCTTTCTCCACCGAAGGCTTCGGGACTAAACCTAACGTCGACACTCCGCGTTCCCGGGAGGATACGAGAGCGCTGGATATAATGGAGAAGACGACGCGCCTGATAGGTGATCGCTGGGAAACCGGTCTGCTTTGGCGAGACGATAAGCCTGATTTACCTGATAGCTACGCTGTCGCCCGTAAGCGTCTGGATGGTATCGAGAGGAAGATGAGGCGGTTTCCAGACTTTGCAGAACGGTATAAAAAAAAGGTAAATGAAAACTTGCAAAAGGGGTACATCTCCAAACTGACTTACGAGGAGGAGCTGGTAATAACTAGGCATAGGCATACCGAAAAGCATTTCGGTATGCCTAATTGCTGGTCTATGGAAGGCAAGATTGTTGTTATTTGCCCTGACAAATCCCGCCGGAAGATCGAAACGGCAGGCGAACTTCACGATCTGATCGCCAAATTCCCGTCTTGTTCAGTCGACAACGAGGATTCTGCCCAATCTGAAGAACCTGGATCTCCGAAAGCCGCAACCTCGGCGACTCCCGCTAAGAGAACGAGGAAGACGCGCCTGCGCAAGTAGCACATTCGTTGTTTTTGTTGTCTTCAGTCCATTTACTTTACTACTTCTCAACTTGACTGCTTTGCTTGCTCACAATTATTTTAGGCCGGTAATTGAATAAGTAATTATTATTTGTCTCACCGCTAATCATTTATCATTTTACTTTTTATTTTAAATTATCGACAGGTTTTTGATGGTCTGGCAGTGCACGATGTGACAGATGTCAGTGTCACTGCTCATAACCATCACTTATGTCCCCCGCCGTCATTGGGTCACGTTCCATTTTAAGTTAAGTTCGATGTGTGAATCGGTTGAATTGTTCTCGTCTAGTTTTATTTTTATTCTGTTTCTATTTAAATAACTTTCTTTTTTGATAAATGTGAACCATCAACAAACTCCATCTGTTCTATAGACATTTGTGTTCTTTCAAAAATTCTGACCATGTACTAGCGAGTGGGGGAGGTTAAAGGAAAAATTTGTAATAAGTATTTTTAGTACTTACGGTATTTTTTTTAAATTGTTTTACACTTGTATTTTAGATATTTATATTATTTTTTATATTTATATTATACATTATTATTATTATTCATGGATGATGTAGCTGATCTTAACGACAGCTTCTTCTCGTGTTCTTCTTCTACTAGTTTTGTTAGTGCGGACAGTGACTCTTCCATACCACTTACTTTACATGATAAAATCTCTTCTCTTTTTTCCAATAACGCTAAGAATCTGCATATAGCTCACATAAATGCTCAGAATGTTCCTGGTCCCTATTCTGACCTTCTGGCATCCTTTAGCAGTGCTCACCTAGATGCTCTCTTGATATCGGAATCCTTTTTGAAGCCATCTCTCCTCTCTACTCAATACTCACTCCCCGGCTTCGTCTTGATCCGCAACGATAGGACTGGCAAAGGTGGAGGAGGTGTTGCTATGTACCTACGTGCTGATTTACCCTATAGGGTGGTCAGTTCATCTCCTTCACGGTATTCTGAGTCGGCTGAATATTTGTTTCTTGAAATTACTGTTCATCACACAAAAGTTTTGCTTGCTGTGCTCTACAGTCCTAATCTTCACATTGACTACTTTAATTCTCTCGACTCCACTCTCAGCGACCTTTGCCTCATGTATGAGCACGTAATTTTAATGGGTGATTTTAATACTTGCTTGATTAAAAATGACTCTCACTCTATTAAACTCCTTTCACTCTTGTCTTCTTTCAATCTTCATCTTTTGCCTCTCTCTGCAACTCACTATTTTCCTAATTGTACACCCTCCTTTCTAGATCTTATGATTGTTTCCTCTCCTAATAATGTTTCTTACCATGGTCAACTTACGGCTACTTTTTCTTACCACGATCTCATTTATCTTTCCTATCGTATCCGTGTTCCCAAACGTAAATCTCAAATTTTCTATCTTCGTAACTACAAGGGCATAGACTTGGAGGCTTTGCAGCGTGATGCCGGCGATCTCAACTGGACCCCTCTGGTCGAGATCGATGACATCGACGATAAGGTGAATTGTTTTAACGCAACCGTTCTCGACTTATATGATCAGCATGCCCCTATCCGACGTGTCAAAGTTCGACATAACCTTGCACCATGGATAACGCTACAAATTAAAGAGCTTATGGCTCGCAGGGATAAAGCTAAGAGCAGATATAAGCGCAGACCTTCAGAGCTGAATCTCTCTTATTACAAATCCTTACGTAATCGTTGCAGTCATTTGTATCAAGATGCTAAGAGACGCTATTTCCACGATCAGCTCATTAACCGCAGTTCCTCCGATGTATGGAGATTTCTCAAATCTGTAGGTATAGGCAAGTCACCTACCAACCAGTGTAAGGATGTGAACCTCAATGATCTAAATAAACATTTCTCTCTCCTTCCCTTTTCTCTTGATCCGTCTGTCAAAGCAGCAACACTGGAGAGTCTTTCTAGTTTACCGTTACCAAAATGTGCTCACTTTAAACTTAGCGATGTTACTGAGGATGACATTAAGAAATCTATACTTGCGATTACTTCTTCAGCAGTTGTGTTCAAGAATGATAACTCTTATCCTTTCCACGTTACTTCCTGTTCTCACTCACATCTTCAACCACTCATTTTCCTCTTGCTCATTTCCGTCTGTTTGGAAATAGGCTCACATAATACCTTTACCTAAAACTAACAATCCTACTTTATTAACACACTTTAGACCTATTTCTATTCTCCCATTTCTCTCTAAAGTTTTTGAGCACATAGTTCATAGACAATTATCATTATTCTTGGCGTCCAACTCGATAATTTCCCCCTTTCAATCCGGTTTTCGCTCGGGTCACAGTACTGTGACCGCGCTTTTAAAAGTAACTGACGACTTCCGCTGGGCAATGGAGAATAAGTCCCTCACTGTTCTAGTATTGCTTGACTTTAGTAGCGCCTTCAACTCAGTGGATTTCGATATTTTACTGGGTATCCTCAAATCTATAAATTTCTCTTCTTCCGCTTTAGCTTGGTTTGGTGCGTATCTACGGGAACGCTCTCAGTGTGTTCGCCTGGAGGAATCCTTCTCCGATTGGTGTAGCCTCACGGAGGGTGTTCCCCAGGGTAGCGTCCTCTCTCTTCTTCTTTTTTCTATTTTCATAAACTTTGTTACCAGAGTAATCTCCTCTATACCCTAAGTCATCAATTCAGATAATTTTAGTAAACAAAGAAATGTCACTGTCAAAATGACAGGACAGTGCTGCAAAACAATTTATCATCTTTTAATTACAGTTAATTAACTATTTAGATGAGCTATGCAAACAAAATACCGTAGCCGAACAGTGTTTGTTCTGTGTCGGAGTCGCGGCTTATTATAATCAGCCCTTTTAGGGCTACTTAGGGCTCCCAAAATCGCCGTTTTCATCCTACATGTGGCAAATGTCTTGCCTGCCTCAATTAACAAACAAAACTTAACAAAAACACAACAAAAACAAGGAAATATCACAACTAACAACAAAATGAAACACTTAACACGATGATAACAAAGCACAATTAACAAACACGCAGCGAATAATAAGATCGGAGAAAAGAAAACGAACGTATTGAAAAGACGCGAGTTTGCAAATTATGTCAAATGAAATTTGAGAATGTTGGGAACTCCTGTAGTGTTACCAGTATCATAATATTTTATATACCACAAAATTTTCTTTTTTTAATAACTTTGTTTAAAACCGAAAACTTATAAAAATTAACACGGTATGATAATTGTTTATTATTATTTCTAAAATCAGTACATAAAAGCCAATATAGCCTTGTTTTCCACCATTTTATGTGAATTACCATTATGACGATATTTTTTTGATCTTTTATCACCTTTGTTTACATAAATTATCTGAATTGATGACTTAGGGTATAGTTTTCATCTCTATGCAGATGACTTGCAGCTTTACCGACATTTTAATGTAGCTGACGCGGGTTCTGCAATTGCTGCTATGAATCATGATCTGGCTTGCATCAGCGTTTGGGCTAAGTCTTTTGGTTTGCAAATTAACCCAACTAAATCCCAGGCCATGATCATAGGTAGCAGATTCGTTCGCAATGTGGCTGCTGTTACATCTCTGATGCCTTTATTTCTCGACGGTGTTCGCATTGACTATACCGAAACTGCCAAAGATCTGGGTGTCATTATTGACTCCAATCTTTCATGGCGTAATCAGGTCAACGAGGTCAGGCGAAAGGTACATTTCTCCTTTCATTCGCTGAAAAATGACTCCTCTTCAACATCTTACACAACCCGTCTTATCCTTCTTACCTGCGGGAGCGTTTTTCTTACGCTCGTCCTAGCGACGCTCCATGTAGATCGCACCTTAGATCCCTCCTTAAATCTCATCCTCATAAAACTAGCTACTATTCTTATTCCTTCTCGGTGCATGCTGTAAGATTGTGGAACTCACTTCCGCCTAGCATTCGTGATGTAAAAACAATTTCCTCATTCAAATTTCAATTAAAAGAGCACTACCTTTCCTCTCAACTGAGAATATTTTTATAAATATATAAAAAAATAAAAAAAGGTTTATTTAGGTAAAAAGGTAAAATACTAAATACAAAGTTGCTTAAATCTACGTAAAATTCTATTATGTTATGTGCCTGAACTAGGTTATCCTGTGTTTCAGGCGTGGCAAGGCATAATATTTCTAAATAATCACATGAATTATAAAAATCCTACTTGCTAAAATACTTAGCTAAACTTAATTAGTACAAACACAACTAATTTATTTAAGTACAAATAATAACTTCTCTGTATCTTCATAGGACATACTTTGAAGAGCTTCCTTTAGAGTTTTTTTGCAATTATTATAATTAAGAGAATAAATTTTGGCTCTTGCATTTAGTCTGTTATAAAGTAATGGTCCTAGGAAGACAAAAAATTTGGCTGCGAAAGCATGTTTTGTACTTTTTGTAGGGCAAACTACGTCTTTCCGTCTCTTTTTAGTAATTTCAGTGCTATATGGGAGGGCTGCGTGTTGTTTTAATACGATGCTCGTTATGAATAACTGTCGAGCTGTTAGTACTTCACAGGATTTGTAGAGTAGGTTAGTGGGAAAAAGGAAATGGCGGCATGTAGACACCTTGAGAATCGCTTTTTGAGCTCTCTCGATAGGTAGCAGCAAACTTTTACCGACTCCACCCCAAGAGGTAATGCAGTAAGTCAAAATTAACTGGCAGAGAGCAAGGTAAACTCGCCTAATTAATTTTGGGTCTGCAATATAACGCAGTTTTTTGAAAACAAATATTAGTTTACGCATTCTATTATTTAAGGCTTCTATGTGTTGTTTAAAAGATAGGGTTTCATCTATTATAATTCCCAGATATTTTATTTCATTAGTTATATTAATACTAGGACACGTTAGCAGGCAATCTGTAGGGAACATACAACAGTGAGCATACATCGCTGAGGGCAAAACAGATGTTTTTTTGCGCATTGAAAACTTAATATAATTTGTCTTAGCCGTATTTAGTGTTAGTGAGTTATATTGAAGCCACTCATTTACAATATTAAAACCGTGTTGCGCAAACTTGTATACTTCATGTTCCGATTCAGCAGAAAAAATTACGGCAGTGTCGTCAGCGTAAGATATTATTGTGCCATGCTGTAGGTTTAGATTACAAAGGTCATTTATGTATATCAAAAACAGAGTAGGCCCTAAAATACTTCCTTGGGGCACACCGAAGGACGTGTTTTTTTCGTCAGCGCTGAGAACATTGCCAATTTAACGCACTGGGTTCGGTCTTCTAGGTAACTTTTGAGAAGTTTCAGTTGGATACCTCTTTTGCCCACTGTCTCAAGCTTGCGTAACAGAATAGGAATGGAGACTGTGTCAAAAGCCTTGGCGAGGTCCAGGAAAACACCTACTGTGTGGTTACCCTTGTCAAGTTATTGGGCTAGATAGTCAGTCAGATGATGCACGGCATCGGCAGTTGAAACTTTAGGTCTAAATCCATATTGACGCCCCGACAAAATTGATTTATCCTCCAGATATTTAAACAATCTTTTATTTATGATTTTTTCCAAAATTTTTGACATACAAGGCTGTAAAGAAATTGGTCTATAATTTGTTACTTGCTGTTTACTGCCTGTTTTGTATACAGGGACAATAACTGCTTTTTTGAGGCACTCGGGAAAAAGACCCAAAGACAGGCACATTCGGAAAATATAAGTCAGTGGTGGTACCAAAATATTCTTGAATTGTTAGATGATTTTATTTGATATATTATCCCAACCAACTGCACAGTCGTCTTTCAAAGTCATGATTATTCTTTCTACCTCAGTTTCGTCAGTATCTAGCAGGGCAAAGGATGTTATGGTGGGGTTACATACAAAAGGCGTGCTTGTGTCATAGTGTGATTGAACCCTATTTCTTTCTGCCAGATTCTTTCCGACGTTAACAAAAAAAATATTTGCTAAGTTAGCAGATGTCAGTGGTGTCGAGTGCGCATTTAATAAACCTGAAGATGACTCATTTTGTTTCGAGGTATAAGTTACATTTTTAATATATTTCCAGATCTGTTTACTATTTGTTCTAGCCTTTTCCAGTGCAGTTTTATCGTAGTTGCTTTTAACCTTTTTGAGAAGATCATTACAGAAATTACGATACCTTTTGTACGACAGTTGCAGTATTTCATTATCTGGATGGGATTTGGCCTTCATGTGCAGTTTATCCCTATGTTTCATACAACGAATAAGACCTGTCGTGATCCAGGGTTTTATGTAACAATTTTTACGGCTCAATCTTAATATGTCCGTATTTTTCTGAATTGCTTGTCGTATATTTTCAATTACATACAACATACAAAACTGCGGATCAGCAGAATTGTAGACTGGATCAAAGTTGATGTCGCGTAAATCTTCTTCAAGTTTATTTATGTTTAATTTAGAAATTGTGCGAGTGTTTTGTTTAGGTAATTTACAGTTAATGATTAATAGGGCAGCATTGTGATCGGTTATTGTTGAGTAAACAACAAGTGCAAGTGTAGGAAAATTCGATTTAAGCATGATATGGTCCAAACAGGAGCCACTTTGATGGGTGGGAAAATTGTGTGCGGGGAGCATGCCATGAAAGGCGCATAGGTTGAGGTAGTCCTGAGCAGATGCATCAGCACTTCCCGGGAGAATATTAATATCACCAATTAAAATCGTGTTTTTGAAGGATGACAGGTTTTGCAAGGTGTCATTAAGAGAGTTAGTAAAATTGATGATATTTTTAAAGGAGGGAGGCCGATATATTGCTAATATCGCAAATTCTGATCCAATTTTAACTAACAAACTGTTACAGTCAACCATATTAGGTTCCTCAACGGAGACATTTAGATGATTTCTGACATAAACTATCACCCCATCATTTTGATTGTAATTTATACTACTTTTGTACATATTATATCCCGTGATTTGTGGTATGTTATATAGCTTGGCAAGCCAACATTCGGTCAAAACAATTATGTCACAATTAATGTTTATCCGTTGTTGAAAAGTGCAAAAACTATCAAAACTCTTAAATATGCTACGAATATTTTGTGTTAGTATGGTTAACGGAGTTTTATAACCGGAAAGATATTGTTTGCAGTGTTCCGCTTCACAAACTTTAGACTCGGATACAGAGAAATTATCTAAGTCATTAATTAGCATGTTAATCATATTAAAGAAAAGTATATAAAATAAAATAAAAAATAAAAAAATAAGTAATAGGGTCTAAAAATAAGTTATAAACGGCGCTCTTAGGCGCCTCCATAATCAATAGAATTAATGTATCTTTTCTCAGCCATTATTTTCGCCGCAGTCAGTAGCACCTGTTATGTGTTTGTCTGGCTTTTTGAAATGCATACAAGTAGCGCATTTTGGTTCTTTTGCTTTCTTTGGACAATCTTTGATGGAGTGACCCTGATCACCACAGTGGCCGCAGGTGTTAGATGTCTGTTTACATGACTTGGCAGCGTGTCCATACTGTTGACACTTATAGCAGCGTGTGACTAAAGTGAAGTCCCTGACAGGGCACGATGACCAAATATGTTTGTATATACATATATGTTTTATGTATGTGTTTAGGTATATGTAAGTTTTTTGCACGTGTGTACGTGTACGTATTCGTGTGTAAATTTTATATGTATATGGTATAATATAGGTACATTTAACATTTTAGTTTAAGACTTCGCATATTCATATTTTTCTCTTCTTGTTCTCACACGCTATGGTCTACATTTCTTTTTCATTTCTCCTTTCGCAGGTCTGCTGGAAGAAATTTCTTATGAAATAAGCAGTACCTTTGTACTAATATTATAACTATGTCGTATCTCTCTGTATTTTACTGTGTGTACATAAATAATAAAATAAATAAATAAAAATAAGAACTAACAAGACATGGTATCTTCCACACTTCGCAGTTTTCACCCCCAACAAACCGAATAAACTTCGACTCGTACTAGACTGTGCTGCGCCATCGATGGGTAAATCCTTGAACGATTTTTTACTCAGTGGACCAGACTTGCTTACCTCTGTCTGGTGTTCTCTTGGGATTTCGTTGCGGAAGGATAGCAATTATGGGCGATATTCAGGAGATGTTCCATCGTGTGCTCATACGTAGTGAAGATAGACAGGTGCAACGATTTTTGTGGGGGAACGACAAGTACGTAATGAATGTAATGACTTTCAAATTCAAATTCAAATCTTTATTGCTTATCACATGTGTGTACAAGATCTTAAAAATAATTATAAAGTTCACATGGACCCTATATGAAAGTAGCATGCTTTAAAATCATTAAGTAAATAGAAATAAATTTGTACGTGCGTCATAATAAAATAATAGGTTATAAGTATTTGGCTAACATTTAAAACTGAATCAATTAAATAAATAAATAATATCACATTGTAGTAATATACGTCATTACAAATTGTAGAATTAAAAAATCAATTAAATTATACCATTATCAATTCAATTACCTGATTTGAATATAATACATAACATAACAATAATTGGCATCATTCAAAATTCAATAAAAACAAGAAATAAATAATAATGTCACAGATTAAAATAATATTAAAAATTGAATTAAATTAATACAAGTAATAAAAATCAAATAAATGTCTAAAATAGTAAAGTCATCCCATTTTTATGTCATCATTAAAAAAATCATTCAATGTGTGCATTTATCCACCAGTAGTTTTCTGAGCCGTTTAATAAATATTTTATCATTTTGTTCCATTTTTATGTCGTTAGGTATTTTATTATATATTTTAATTGATGTTACATGAGGACTTATGCTGTGTAATTTTAGCCTAGATTGTGGTACTACGAGCGTGTTTACAAAACGTGAACGCGGTGCATATCGGCGTGGTTGGTCAGTAATTTTAAGGTAGAAGTGTGGATATTGTCTAACGAATTTACAGATTTCTAAAATATAAATGGAGGTCAAAGTTAAAAGGTCTAGTTTCTTAAAATACGGGTTGCAGCTTACGTCATTGTCAATATAAACTAATATCCTAATACATTTTTTCTGCAGCACAAACAAGTCGTTGCTATCTACACTATTTCCCCAAAGAATTATACCGTACTTAAGCCATGCGTATGCATAAGCATAGTAAGTGGATAGGGCAGTTTTTAAATCTGTAGCTTATGCGTATATAAAGCTAGATAGTTTTGATTTAATTCTATGTATGTGCGCTTTCCAGGTCATGTGGATATCTAAGTCTAGACCCAACAAAGTAAAAGTATCCACGCATTCCAATTTTATACCGTCAAACGTAAAATTAATAGTTAAGGGGTTTTTTTGGTAAGGCCTGGATTGCATAATTTTAGTTTTCGAGAAGTTAATTTCTAAATTGTGGTCATTCATCCAACTTTCGGTGCGGTATGCTCTCCATGTTCTGCTCAGTACGTAAAGAACCTAAATGCCCGTAGATTCGAATCCATACATCCTGAGGCTGTCAGAGCGATCACTGATCATCATTACGTAGACGATTTTATCTATTCTGTAAATTGTGACGAAGAAGCCGTGAGAATAGTCAATGACGAGAATGAGGTGCACGCACAAGATAGGTGTAATATGAGGAATTTTATGTCCAGTTCCAAGCACCTTCTCAAACATCTACCCGAGGATAAATTAGCTCCAGGTGGCGTTAAAATGCTATCAGATGCCAAAGAAGAGCATATCGAGCGCGTACTTGGTGTAAACTGGGACCCGGACTCAGATGACTTCACGTATCTACTGAACCTACATAAGGTAGACGACGACATCAAGTCAGGTAACAAGAGACCTACAAAGCGTGAAGTACTCCGTCTGATTATGTCCGTTTTCGACCCTCTAGGGTTCCTTTTATTTATTACAGTCAAAGCTCGAATCCTTTTTCAAAACATCTGGAAATCAAAGATAGGATGGGATGACGAAATTGAATCTCACCACCTAGACAAGTGGCAAGTTTGGCTCAAAGATCTCTTACGCGTGTCGACCATCAAAGTACCGCGATGGCTGATGACTGATGCCTGCGAAAATAACAGTCCAGTGGAACTTCATATATTTTGTGACGCTTGTTCACAGGCCTTCTGCGCCGTTGCATATCTAAGACAAAAGACGACATGCAACGCTTGGCATGTATCTTTGGTCATGGCACGAGCAAGGGTAGCTCCTCTCAAGATACTGAGCGTCCCCCGACTAGAATTACAGGCTGCCGTGATGGGTGCGCGTCTCGCTCAGGTGTTGAAAAGGTATATTGACACGCCGTGGTTGAAGATTTCAAAGACATGGTATTGGTCCGGCTCAAAGACCGTTCTCAGTTGGTTTAGGTCTGACACCGGACGTTTCAAGCCCTTTGTGGCGCATCGAGTAGGTGAAGTAGCAGAACTCACGGAGATTCATGACTGGCGGTGGGTACCGTCAGCCATGAACGCTGTAGATGATGCTACGCGTGACGGCTTGATTGAAAGCAGTTCTAGGTGGCTACTTGGACCAGAATTATTTTTACGTCAACCAGATGATTTCTGGCCCAAAGAAACTGAAAATGAGATCAGACTTGATTAAGATGAGATAGAAGTAAGACGGTTTTGGTGATCTCACAGCCTGACACCCTTATGCCTGATGATGATCGTTTTTCAAAGTACTGGAGACTGGTAAAAAGTACAGCATGGGTTCAGCGAGCCTGCTACAACTGGTTACCTAAAGACAGTCGACGACAAAGGGAGCTGATTGTTGATGAAATAGAATCAGCACAGCGACAGATATTTAAAGAAAGTCAGCGAAGAACATTTTCAGCTGATATAGAGAAAATTAAGAGAACTGGATTGGTGACGTCAGACAGCGTTCTTCGACAATTGAGCCCGTTTTTAGACAAGAATGACATTCTCCGCGTTGGCGGGCGGATTAGTGCGGCAGATGTCGACGACGATATGAAACACCCCATAATTTTACATCCAAAAGACAGGATAACTAAACTCCTTATAATGCGCTACCATGAACAATCTGCTCATACGGGCAGAGAACGTGTTTTAAACGAAGTTAGGAAACGTTTCTGGATACTTAATGGGCGAACTGCTGTCAAGTCTACATGGAACACGTGTCAGGAGTGCAAAAACAGGAGAGCCAAACCTTCGCCACCCCTGATGGCCGACTTGCCTGTTGCCAGACTTACTGGAGGACACAGAGCTTTCTCCTGCACCGGCCTTGATTATTTTGGACCATTGACGGTCAAAGTCGGACGCCGACATGAAAAGAGGTGAGTGGCTTTGTTTACTTGTTTAACAGTACGAGCCATCCATATCGAGGTGGTACATAGTCTCAACACTAGCAGCGCCATCATGGCTCTACGCAGGTTCATAGCCTGACGTGGATGTCCTAAAGAAATGTGGACCGACAACGCCACTACCTTCCATGGGGCAGACAAAGAGCTGAAGCGGTCTGTTCTTGCCATCGACAGAGATGAACTCCTAAAGTTTGGCAGCACTAGATTTATGGAATGGAAGTTTATTCCGCCGAACGCTCCCCACATGGGTGGTTGCTGGGAGCGCCTCGTACGCTCGGTGAAGACGGCACTGAGAGTGAACGCTCAAGGACAGAGCACCCTCTGACGAAACACTGCTAACCCTGCTGAGTGAGGTGGAACAGATGATCAATTCCCGACCATTGACGTACGTAACTATTGACCACGCCGACGACCTTCCACTTACACCCAATGACTTTCTGTTGGCTAAGTCTGATTTTGGTTATTACCCTGCTGGAATTTTCAACAATGGGGATCTCCTTCGAAGAAGCTGGCGTGAAGCACAAACATTGGCAGACCTCGTATAGAAACGTTGGGTCAGAGAGTATCTGCCGACTCTTACTAGACGAGAGAAATGGTTCCGACCTTCATCAATGGCTCTTGCTGAAGGTGACATCATAGTTATTGCAGATGACCAGCTCCCTCGAAACCTATGGCCTCTTGGGGTTGTGACAAAGCTGCACCGAGGGAAAGATGACCGTATCCGGGTGGTTGACATCAAGACTGGACAAGGACATTATACGCGACCTGTGACGAAGCTGTGCAGATTGGACGTCCGCTCCTCATCTTAAGCATTATCAGCATTCTAATACTGGAGTGGGGATGTCGGGGCTGTCCAACCTCCATTGTGACGACGACCTGACTGGCTGACTAGAATAATGACATGATAGAGGAAAAGGAGGAAGGCGGACAAGTGACAGGAGAATGGACGAAAAATATATTAAAATTATTATTTATTATTCGCTTTCCTTTTAAAACGTAGAAGACAAGACCGTTCAAGGTGCAAGCCATTGCCGAATCACTGACAGAATTGTGTTATCGTGTAGGGTTGTCGGTCCAGTGTGTTTCAGTGACATTTTTTATTTTTTATTTTTATTTATTAGTGACATAATATACTCATGAAAATGTTTTTTTTATGAGTTTTATTGCAATAAGTGGTTAGCTAGCGACCTAGACAACTGATTATATTATTCTTGCCTGAGCAACCGGCAGCAAGTTCGTCATGTTCCCTTAGATGTCACTGCTTGCGGTAGCGTCGGGGGTCGGGTTGCCTCCTTCCCTCAAATATGGCGAGGGGGGTGATGGCTGATCTTTGCGTTATGCTCGTGAACGGGTGCTGCTTGTGGTGACTGGTCGTCTTGCTGACCATGGTTTTATTATTGTTATTAATGATTAACTGTTTTTTATTTTACTACGATGGTGCTAGTTTATCATTTTTGACTTCGAGTTACAGCTATAGCTTTGTGTGGGCGGGCACGCCCATTATGCCTGGAGGCTTTTATTTAAGTACGTTCTGTTTACGTTATTTCTGCTTGAGTATAGTTTTCGACGATTTTTATGTTTTTTTTTGGTATAGTGGCGTGTGCTAGCTAACATAAGGCAAATAATTTAATTTAATGTTGTGTTGCGTAATGCAAATTCTTTTACATTTTATTGTATAGATTCAAGTTTTATATCTGAACAGACAGCTGTGCTGCTGGGGAGTTTGTTGCGCCACTTCTTCTTCCCAGCTAAAGCACTAGGAAGTGGTGAAGGGTGGGCGTTTTTGGGGGACTGTCTTATGTAATTTTTGACGTTCGAAAAGTGCTGATTCTCAGCCTAGTTTGAATAAATGACTTTTGATTTTGATTTAGACCAGTTGTTATCCCACAATTCACACAGCGATCCATAGTTTGAACAATACGAGTATCCAATCCACAAGCCGGCGCGGCGGCGGTAAAATCAAAAATAATAATTCCAATTCAAACGTGTGAGCGATCTTCGGTGTTCAGAGTGAAAACAAGGATCGTAAACAGTAGCTGCCTACCTTTTACGATCCTTGTTTGTTGATACTCGCAAGTAAATCAAAACCTATGGGTTACTTCCCGTTGACCTAGAATCATGAAATTTGGCAAGAAGCAAGGTCTCACAGCACAAGTAAAGTAAAAAGCCCAAAAATCGTTAATTTGTAGTTGTATCACATTAAAAAAATGCGATTACAAACTTACCTACATTTGCAGTTGGAAAATTGACCATGGCGTATAACGATGTATGGGAGAACATGTTTTTCAAATACAATGTTAAGTTTGTTTTTGGGATAAATTCATCCTAAGTACGGAACCCGTGATCCGACACGCACTTGGCCAGTTTTTTTGTATTGTAAAAAACTTTTTATTTTTCACTTTTTAGTGGGTCAGTCTGTAATTTATCTAAGTTACAATAGCCTTATGTGAACTACTCATCAGCTTTTACAAAATTTTGGTTTTTCCGATGCAGAAACGTCTCCTCAACAATTAGTTGAGGAGACTCCTGGTAAGAAATAGGAGAACTCCACCATCAGCTCCACTTCACCATAAAATAGAATAGAATATTCTTTATTATGTACACCATTAAAATTACCATAAACAATAGCAAATATACAACAAGAGCAACGAACTGTAATGATGATGTACGTATAAGGAGAGAGGTAGTGCACCATAACGTATTGTGACGAGTATAAATCACTTAGCAACTGTATTAAAGTACCTAATTGAATCGCAACACCGGAAGTCGGTGTCATTGGATCTGTATTTTGGTTTTTTGCCACCGACTTCCGAAATTAAAGTTAATTTTAACTTTGTAGTGTTTTTTTTTGGAAGTCAGTTGTTATTTTTTGTAAAAAAGGGTTTTTTATTTATATAGATGTATATACCTGTCTACATCAACTTTTGAAATAAATCATTGATTCTTTTAACATTTACAGAAATTGTACCTCGTAAGTATTTCATAACATTAACTATTTGGTTTTGTTGAATTCTGCACAGTCTTTATTAATTATTGATATATTGCAGCTGTTCCCGGTGCGTACCTTGCATTGTCTTTTTCATAACTTAACAAAATATAAGAATTAGGGGCGTTAATAAATACAATATTGAAACAAAAATAATTTCAGAGGACGATAAAAACGAGACCACTATCCCGGCGCAGGGCTACACGACGAGCACGCGCCGCCTACGGATACCCGAGGGCTACGAGTACCACGGGGTCGGCAAGTACCTGCCCAACGGGCTGCGGGTGAGCGATACTACCTGACTAGCACTACGGTGATGCTTATCTCGAAGTGGCGCCAACTGTATGAAAGAAAGAAAGAGAAGCTATGATAAATGATATTTCAATCTGCCCAGCCTTTACCCCAACTATGTTGGGGTCGGCTTCCAGTATTTTACATGGAGCGACTGCCTATCTGACCTCCACAGCCCAGTAACTGGGTAATACGATACCCCTTGGTAAGACTGGTTGTCAGACTTTCGGGCTTCTGACGACCCGTAATGACTTTCAAAAATCCATGAATTACAGCCGGGACTAACGGCTTAACGTGCTTGCCGAGGCACGGAGGAAACTCGGTATGTAAAAATGGTCACCCATCTACGGACCAACCCCGGCAAGCGTAACTTAACCGGATGGATCGACCCGTGCGGCTGTTATTACTTAGCCACGAGCTCCTCCAATAAACGATATTTATTTATGTACCTAAATTAATTTAAAAAATCATTTTTGCAAATCAAAAATAAATTTCGTTTTAAAACTAGATGAGTTCGGCGTTTCCTAACCGACTACTCTGAGAAGAAAGACCAAAACAAATTCAGCAGTCAGTCTCTTTTAAAGTTCCGACATCATCTTGGTCAGACCATATGAGGACCATGCATGTCAGGTCTCCTCACCACTCACAAGGACCGCAATGTTTGAGAAATAAACACTTCACCCAGTGCGTCCCGACTCCTGCCCGTTTGAAAACAATCCGCCTGTTACTGCCGTCCTACGAGAACCGTGTAGTTAGTACCATATCACTTAACATGTGAATTCTACTTTTCATTTATTCTTTTTCAGGCGCGCGTCAGTCGAAGGGATGGGGTAAGTGATTCATTACTTACTTATAAATTACTAACCGTTATATACTATAATATTAATAAATTAATATTTTAATTAACTACGAAAGTCACTGAGCACCAGAAAGAGGGGTCTGTAAACAAGAGGTGCCTACAGATAGTGGGATAGATAAACTCTAAACTAAATTTCACAATATCGTATGTTAACGACATTTATAAATATCAAATATTTCACTTTCGACCATGGACGGGGCCATGTCCAAGTGAGAGAGTATCCAACAGCCGCGACGAGGTCACGGCGCTGCACTGCCCAAGCAGGCCATTCCTCAAGGGTGTGCTGCGCCGTGTCATCGAGGCAGCTGCAATGATGGCAACCGGGTGTCGGTTCCCGGCCTATGCGACACAGGGACTTTCTGAAGCACCCATGTCCGGACAATACCTGTGTTAGCCGGAAAGTAAGAGCGCCATGCCGTCTCTCCAGCCACTTACTCACAACGGGTATTATAGCCGCTATAGTGGCATGCCCTGCGCTTGGTTGCGCAAGTCGCTGTTCCCAATCCACCACTAGGGTCTAGCGTACCTCAACCCTGTACACCTCGTTGAGACGAGGCATCAGGTGCTGGCCCTGCTCCAGCGCATCCCGGCGCCACCGATATAGTGACGCTAGTGTTTTGGCGCCAAGATCCAGGGAGGTCATCCGGCCAAGAGGCTCGCCGCCTCTAAAGAGACCGTACGGTATCCTCTTATCACCCTGATGGCCATTGCTCTCTGTGGCCTCCTCAATATTGCGGGCCGTCCGGTTGTCCGCCCATACAGGCGCTCCATAGAGCGCCATGGACCTATCCCGACATAGGGCCTCTGGCAGGAGTTATAGCACTACTACCCAACATAAATGATTTGACTTTGACTAGACATACATAGTTGTACTTAAATATTAAATATGCTCTACATTTTATGTTACAGGCTGTAGACGTAAGTTCCTATAAAGTTTTTTTAAGAGTTGTGAAATTATAAAATAAGCAATTCGACAGCTTTGATTTACCAAGAAGACGAAGATATACATTGGTTTGGCGAAAGTATATTATTTGTCTCTAAATATCTCACTAGTCTTTTGTTTGCAAGTTTTTCTAATATTTTAGACAGAGTGCTAATATTTTGGAGAGAGATGGGTCGGTAGTTGCCAACAATACCCTTGTCGCCAGACTTAAAAATAGGAGTAACGGCCGCTTTCTTAAATGGGACTGGAAAAGCACCATTACAGAAACTAATATTGTAGAGGTGGGCTATTTGAGATGCTAATTTAAATTTGTGTTTTTAGAATACTAGCGGTTATAGCGTCTAAACCAGGAGCACTGCCATTCCTAAGGCCAGATATCACCTGGATAACTTCACATTCATCTGTTGGAGAAAATGCCATCGAGTGTAGGAAACCATTCGATTTCTATGCTTGTGTTGCTAGAGTTCCCCCCTCATTTTGCTTGAGTTTTACATAAAATTGAATTTGCCAGATCTTTTCCAATTGATGTGAAGTATCTGTTTACTTCATTAAGAGAGTCATTGGGGATAGATTTGATCTGTAACAACTCAGTTAATCTAGCTAGCTGTTAGGGCCTTTTTTATGTTACACATGTCCGTAATTGCCTCCCAGGTCTTTTTCAGGTTATTTTCGTTTTTATGTAATTCAGTTGCATAGTAAGAGCGCTTCAATGTTTCTGTAAATGTATTGAAGGTATTTATGTATCTAATGTACTGTTGTCGGAGTTCTTCGTTATTTGGCGATTTCTTCTTTTTTTGATGCATTCTGTCCCTTTTCCGTATACACCTCACTATACCAACTGTAGTCCAGGGCTTAAGTGTTTTAGATGTTTTTGTTTTGGCTGTATTTTTTATGATGATTTCTTGCAGAGTAGTGACTAGAAACTCAGCGGTTTCATTTACATTTTGGGATTTATAATAATTGTCCCAAACTATGTTATCCAAATCCGTCTCTGCAGTCGTTTTTTTAGGTAATTGCATGTCTTCTATGTGCAACAGTATGGGACTATGATCTGTCAGTGGGTCAAATATGAAAGTTTTAGCATGCTTAAGCGTTTTGACCATAAAATAATCAAGGCAGTTGCCTTGTCTGGTAGGCTTGTCAACACCTTGTCTTAGATCATGGGCAGCTAGCATAGTGATGTATTCCGCAGCGTGGCCAGTGATCTTTTCCGGAATTATGTTGATATTAATATCACCAGCAAGAATTATATTTTCGTGAATGTTAGTGAGCAGTTCATTGACCAACGTAATGTAGTTTGACGTATTGGTGTAACATGGTGGTCTGTATGAGGCAATAAGCGTAAATTTGTCCATTTTTATAACAAGACAATTACCATCAGTCACTTCAGGCTCTTGAGATATTTTATGTGCGTGGTGGCGCTTGCATATTAATAAGACAAGGGATCGAATATGAATCTATTGTCTATCTAAAAAATATGACATTAGAAAAACATTTCGAAATATGCGGTATACGAATACAAAAATACGGCATTAATTTGCTTTGTGTGTACAGAACGCCAAATTCGGACATAAATATTTTTTTACAAAGATTCAAATATTATTAAACAGACTACATCATAAAGATAATTACAAAAAACATTTTATGTGGTGATTTCAATGTTGACATATTAAATAATACACAGTCTAAAAATGAATTTATAAATATTTTACTCGATTATAACTTTAAATGTCATAAATAAACCAACTCGACAAAATACCTGTATTGACAACATAATTAGTGACACCAAAGATGCTAAAGGAGAAGTACATAAACTGGAATTATCAGACCATAACACTGGTCAAACATTGACAATAAAAATAAAATCAGATAGTAATTATCGAAAGCATTGGTTTGTATATAGAAGAGACCTATGCAAGGAATATATTGAAAAGTATTGTTACTACCTTAGCAACCTATCTTTCTCGGAACATTTTTCATAGAAACAGACGTTAATAAGGCGTTTAAACTGTTCCATGACGAGGTCTGCCTTTATTTTGACTTGTGTTTTCCTCAGATGAAAATCAAAATGAATCAAAACTCTTATAACCCAAAATGGATTACAAAGGGCCTAAAAAAATTTTTTGTGACCTAACGAAAACTACAATATGAATACTATAAAAATAAAAATAGTCAAAACAAACGAAAATACGTAACATATGGTAAAATTTTGAGAAAATGTGTAATAAGTACTCAAAATAGTAATAATATAAAATATATAGAAAAAGCCGAAAACAAATGTAAAGCCACATGGAGAATAGTTAACGAAAGACTCAAAGAAACCAACCAAACGAATGAAATCAGAGAAATTTCGAACTGGAATCAAATGCTTTTAAATGCCGACGAAATTGCCATCTATTTCAATAATTACTACATAAATGTTGTAAACCCGGTAATTAATGACCACTCTGCAGACCAAACAATAACTGGAAGAACGTTAGCCAGCTCTGTTTACCTGGAACCAGTGGATTCGGTAGAAGTATATAGAATTGCAGTGGAATTACGGAATACAAATTCAGCTGGGTATAATCATATTACAACAAAAATATTAAAAATAACCATATTTTCTATATTAAAACCATTGACCCATCTAATAAATCTGTCTATGGAAAACGGTATTTTTCCTGAAGCACTTCAATTCTCCGTAGTTAAACCACTGCATAAAAAGGGTCCGAAATCTGAAGCAGGAAACTACAAGCCAATCACACTGGTTCCGATTATCTCCAAGATATTCGAGAAAGTAATGAGTACAAGGCTGGTAAAGTTTTTTGATAAAAATTATATAATATGTCAACAACAGAACGGTTTTATTAAAAATAAATTTACTACTTTGGCAAGTTTTAAATTAATAAAAGAAATCCTTAGTGCAATAGATACAAAAAAGATTCCTATAGCTGTATTTCTGGACATGAGTAAAGTCTTTGACATGATATCTCTCGACAAACTATTAAATAAACTAGAAAATTACGGTATAAGAGGCCCAGCCTATAATTGGTTTGATAGCTACCTAAGGGGTCGAAAGCAATGCACGGAGATCGTGAAAATGTGCCGTGAGACTAACACCTACGTAACGTACAGATCTAAGTACCTAGTTAACAAATGTGGCGTACCTCAAGGGACTGCGATTTCGCCGATACTATTTTTAGCATACATTAATGAACTACCGAACGCAACAGACCAATACACTATACTGTTCGCAGACGATACCACTATTCTGACTAAAGAGGCTACTGTTGAGCAAGCAAGAAATGTCACAAATAAAGCTCTAAATGATGTACATGACTGGTTAAACCTAAATAATTTACAAATAAACTCATATAAAACTAAATTTATGACATTTTGCACAAATAATAATAACAAAAAAAAAAAGCGACACACTTGACACACAAATAAAATATGATAACGACAGAATTGAGAAAGTAAATACTATAAAATTCTTAGGAATACATTTTGACAATTACTGCAACTGGAAATCACATGTAGACATGGTGTGTAAGAAATTAAATAAATTTATATACGCGCTACGGAAAATAAAACAGTTAACGAATGTAGAAACAGCTCTAATTGTATACCACAGCCACGTGTGCTCTGTACTGAGATATGGGATAATCGTCTGGGGAAATTCCACGGACTCCCAAAAAGCATTCATAGTCCAGAAGAAATGCCTCAGGTCGATCTATAACCTTAAATGGACCGATTCCTGCCGACCCGCGTTTACTAACAAAAAACTCCTTACACCCCCATCCTTATACATTCTAGAAATGTACAGTAAGTTTGTTAGAAATCACCCTTCGCTTTTTGAAAAGGATGAAAAAGCTCCTTTAAAAAGAAAGGTAGCACAAAAGCCTCGGATAGTCCCTCGAAATCGACTAAAACTTTGCAACACGAACTGCTACAGTATGGCGGTTAAGCTGTACAACAAGCTACCGGAAAAAAATTGAAAACGAAATTAATTAGAATTCAGTAGAGCCTTATTTGATTGGCTGTGTGACAAATGTTTTTATTCCATAGATGACTTCATGAATTTGAAATCCTTTTGACATAGTGATTATTTTATTATTTTTTATTTTATATTATTGTTAATGTTAATTTTCTTTTTTGTGTTAATAATGTAAGAAGACCAAAATTATATTTAATTTTATACTGTATTTGACATAGTGATTATTTTATTATTTTTTATTTTATATTATTGTAAATTTTCTTTTTTGTGTTAATAATGTAGGAAGACCAAAATTTTATTTAATTTTATTAAAAAGCTTCGACTTGATACTTAAAAACTTGCATGACTAGAAAGTCGAATATAGTGAAACCTTATATACAATTTTACCATACACAATGTACCTATATTCTGGCAAATAAAGAATTCATTCATTCAGATGATAAAATGGTAAATTACGAGTACATTTGGAAGGCCTAAATTCATCCTTTAAATTAAACCATAAATATTTGAGTTACCACATGTTTCATACCGATACTAGGTTCCTTAGTCACTTGGCCTTAACCTTTAAAAACCTTTTAACAAAAAAAAAAAACAACCTAGTCGTTTCAAATTTTCAATCAATAAAATTTTCACAGATGATGTATTTCTGTTGCCGCTATAACAACAAATACTAAAAAACTAAATAAAATACAACCATGCAACAAACGTGATTTTTTTTGCTCGTTTTTGCTCGATATTGATAGCGGCAACAGGTAGACGCTTGAAATATTCACAGAATATTTAGTTATATATTCACTTTAAAAATAAATAATTAAATTAAAATAAAAACAAATATTTAAGGGGGGCTCCTATACAACAAACGTGATTTTTTTGCCGTTTTTATAGATAATGGTACGGAACCCTTCGTGCGCGAGTCCGACTCCCACTTGGCCGGTTTTTATTTAATAATTGTAAATGTTTATGTATTACCTGTTAATAATCGAGAACTTGCAATTATCATAAATTAAATATGTTAATTTCAGAACTTCGACAATATAGAGGTGATAACCGAAGTAATCGGCGCCTTTATTAAGATCAAAATGATCTTCCACCCAATGCGAGCAGAGGACGCCACGACGTACTACGTGCGGTTCGAAGACAACGCGAGGAGGGGGAACTTCATCCACATACCTCTGGTCACCCTCAGTGAGTAGTATGTACTTGCATGTACATCGCGCAGTCAAACAAACTCTCGTCGTTTAGCCTTTGACACCAAGCTGTTACTATTTTCTTAATTGCTACATGAGCCTGCTCCTGACCTAGATCTCGCCTGGCAGACGCCTGGTGGATAGCAATGGATGAGGTCTACGCAAAAACGAGCATAGAAGATGCCTGCTTTGGGAAGTCCTCAAATTTTATAGGCACACCTATAGCCATTTGGGTATTTTTTATAGTAACTTGTGCATTTGCTCTCGGAAAGCACCATTTGGTGAAGTGGAACTGATGATGGAGACCACAGATGGCTACCGGAACTACTTAGTAATAAGTATTTAACGGGTTGCGATTCGATTAGGTTGGAACTACAAAGTGAAAAATAACTTTAATTTCGGAAGTCGGTGGCTAAAAACTAAAATACCTACAGATCCACAGACGACTTCCGAAATTAAAGTTTTTTTTCACAATGTAGTGTTTTTTTTAAAGTCACTTGTTTTTTTTTATAAAAAGTTTTTTGTTTTTTTTTTGGGTTTGTAGTTGTGGAAATCTGTTGATCTCGTATTAAGGCTGATCATATCACTATACTGGCTCATCACCACACCAAAGCCTTTCGTGCAGGCCGCTTCACCTCGCAACTGTTTCCCGCCATTTCGTGGTGAACAGACAGTTGGAATTAGCGACAGGTATCTCACTCTGATGTGCAAGAGATAGTGTTAACATATCTATTAAATACACTACAGTAGCGAAATGGCAAAAACAGAACCCTCATAATCTCGTCAAATCTATCTGTCCGTCCGTCCGGACGTTACACAGCCATTTGCATCGTTTCTTAATGTTGCAGGCATGGGGCAGACGCGGCTAACTCCGCAGGTGCTGCTGGCGCTGCCGGCACAGCACCACAACAGCACAAACATCTACTTTACATGCGCGCGCTGCGTGCTGCGCGGCATCATGCTGCGCGCCACCGACGGCTCCGTGCGCAACGTAGACGTGGATAAGTACCGGTTGCGCAAGTTCCACGACGAGTACGTTATAGCCACACTAGTATTCTGCACGAGTATATAATGCCCGCACTAGCGCTCTACACAAGTACGTTATGCCCGCACTAGCACTCTGCACGAGTACGTAATGCCCGCACTAGCACTCCGCACGAGTACGTTAAACTCACACTAGCGCTCTGCATGAGTACGTTATGTCCGCAATAGCGCTCTGCACGAGTACGTTATGCCCGCACTCGCGCTCTGCATAAGTACGTTATGCCCGCACTCGCGCTCTGCATGAATACTTTGTGCCCGCACTAGCGCTCTGCACGACACGTTTATTTATAGTGGTATCAAAATAGAGCGGGCTTAATTGCCGTCTACCAGCCAACTATAGCATCAACAGTCAACACAAACCAAACGAACTACACATAGGACGATTTCCACGACGATAAAACTAATATAGTAGGTACTTTATAGTTTTTTTTTCTCTTGCAGTAAAGGAGTAGAGTTGAGTATTGCACATTACTATTTTTCATTAAAAGATCGTTGTTACTGCCATATACATCGGTTATATCCAAACCTAAATACCCACTTCAACTTTTTTGTTGTATTAGAATGTGGCGGTAGTAGGTACGTTTCCCATCAATCCCCTTCCTTCCTATTCATTCTTGCAGCGCCTCCCATAGGTCAGAACGAAACAGCAATACAAGGCGGGAAGAAGATTGACCGCAACGGACGCCATTTTTGAAGCAGTGTTCATTGTTCGTCTAACTCGCCGCCGCGAAAGCATATCTCCAGTGCTTTTACCGCAAATATATCTGGATTACATGATAAATCCGGGTTTTCGGGTCTTTAAATAAAGCTAGACCTTATCAGTTGCACTGTTTTGAAGTGCCGTGAAAGAAATAGGAACCGTTTATCTGTGAAACCACGCTGGCCGCCGCGTGGTTAACCTACACATCGAGGACATGCAGAACCCCTAGCAGCAGGAAGGCGACTCCAGACTTCTAGAAAGGTAAGGCGCTGCATCCTGTGTCCTTCTTTTTATTCCTGTTTCTCCATAACGGTCCTTTAAAATCAATGTCATGCTGCCACATACCTAAAGTTTATAATACAGTCTACAAAACCGCCGATTCTCATAGCAAGTAAGGCTTTGAATCACCGCTCCAGGCTTTTAGAAGCCTAGAATAGAAAGAGCTGTTTAGGCAGTTCTATCCATTTTCATGGTAAATTCTCCGCAACCCTCATGTTAGCGTTTTAAGGTTTTCTCAAAAGGCTCACGGCGTTAACAATCGTTGTCATTGTCTAGCCATAAAATAACTTTAATATCGGAAGTCGGTGTCTTTGGATCTGTATTTTAGTTTTATGCCAGTGACTTCCGAAATTAAAGTTATTTTTCACTTTGTAGTGTTTTTGGAAGCGGATATTTTTTTTTGTAAAAAGTTTTTATTTTTCACTTTTTAGTGCCGAAAAAGGGTTTTCCAAATCGGTTCGTAAATGACGGAGTTATGCGCGAACAAAAAACGCAATGTAGAGTAATCGAAAAGATCGTTAATGTAGACAATGTAGATCATTTTTTAGATGTTTGTTGATTTTTCAAAAACCGCTTGTCCGATTTCGATAAAATTTTCATGGGACCATTTGGGATGTATACCCTTTCCAACAAAAAAAGAGTTTTTCAAATCGGTTGGCAAGCGACGGAGTTATGCGCGAACAAACATTAAAAAAAAAAAAAACCTCCTCCTTTTTTAGAAGTCAGTTAAAAATAACTTTAATTTGGGCTGAAAACTAAAATACAGATCCAAAGACACGGACTTCCCAAATTAAAGATATTTTTCACTTTGTAGTGTTTTTTTTTTTGGAAGTCGGTTGTTTTTTTATGGGTAGACAATGACAACGAATTGTACTATTATATTTATTGAACGAATTTGGGGTGGGATGGGTTTATTTATCTAAGATATAATAACCTAATGCCTAATGATCATCACCTTTTACAAAATATTGCTTTTCCCAATGCAGGGGCGTTATTGTCGAGGAGTTCTCCTGGTAAGAGCCAGGAGAACCGGAAGTGATGGTGACTTCACCATATACAATGGGACGAGCATAAATTGCTTAGCAGCCATATTAAAGTGTCTAATCGAATCGCAACCGTGAAATACTTATTAGTAGTTCCGGTGGCCATCTGAGGTCTTCATCATTAGTTCCACTTCACCAAGCAATTGATGCTTTCCGAGTGCAAATGCATGAGTGACTATACAAAATACCCATCGCTATAGGTATGCCTATAAAATTTGAGGATTTTCCTCGATTTCCATAGAATCAGATTCTGACTTGGTGACAATGCGACCACCTTGAAAGAATCCCCTTTCAATTTAAAAAAAAAACAAATTTCATAAACGGTCCATAATTGCCGGAGAAATGGGTGAACATACACAACGGGTACGTCTGTCAGACAGAGTTCTACAATTACAACATCAGAGTATTCTATAATTGGGCACGCCACAATTGTGGCGATAAGTCCCCTCTTTGAGGAGTGGCTAGAGAGGCGCCACGGTGTCCTCGCCTTCCGCCTGACGCAGGTCCTCACCGGACACGGTTGCTTCGGGATGTTCCTGTTCAGGAAAAAGCGGGAGGAAACGCCCGGGTCTCACCACTGTGTGGATCGCCCGGAGGACACGGTGGAACATACGGTGAAGGTTTGCCGGGCTTGGGCGGAGCACCGCCGTGTCCTCACGGAGGAGATCGGCGGCGGCGATCTCTCGCGTCCGGCCCTGGTTCAGGCCATAGTTCGGAGCGGGAGTGCACCCACCCAGGCCGTCTCCTCCTTCTGCGAAACAGTAATGCTCGCGAAGGAGGAGGCGGAACGCGTGAGGGAGAGGCAAAATGCGCGCCTTCGCGCCCCTAGTCGCCGCAGGAGACGCCTAGGGCGTCGAGAGTCGCAAGCCGATTTCCGGCCACCGTAGGCGCGGGCCTGCGGACGGTGAGCGATGGGTAGCTCGCCGTCCGATAAGGACCAGGCCCGGGTCGACGGCGCGTTGTGTTCCACGCGCGCCTCAAAGAGATGTTAGCACCAATTGACGGGGTCCGAAAGGGCCAATGCCTGCCAGGGTTGCGAGTTTGTTTGAAAGGGATATCGGGGCCCTGGCACACAGGCATCTGAAGGAACACGGATGGGTTTTAGTCAGTAAAAGTCTGACACGCCCTCCCGCTCCGCCCAGAGCGGGAGAAGTTATTTGATAATTTCCCACCCAAAAAAAAGACTACTCTATAATCGAAGATTACAACGTACAACGCTACAAGTTCTTCATTACAACGTACAACGCTACAGTTCTAAATTACAACGTATAACGCTATAAGGTCACTTTGGCGCTAAAACCGAAACTATCGCCGCCATCTTGTTTTGTCAGTACAATTTCTGTGACAATTTCACAAATGCTTAGTAACAATTAACACCCCCCTGTCAATGTCGCTCAGGCGGCAATAGTAGATTGTGTCATAGGGGACCAAAATAATGTATTGAGGGCGAGACCGATAGTTTGAATACTAGCTACGCTTAGGATTCTAGAATCCTAAGTGTAGCGAGGGATTCAAAGGACGTCGCCCGGCACACTCTGCTTTTCATCCCACACTATGAGTAAAATAAATAAGAGATGCTTTTAGTAGTGACGAATATTTATATTTCCCTCGATTTTTTTGGTAGTAAATAATTGTAAAATGACTGTTTCTGCGTTTAATTAGACACTTTCTAGTGTTAATCACTCGTGTTTGTCACTTTCACTGCTAGAACTCATAATTTTTTCAATTTATGTGAATCAAATTAAAAATTTCTATATTAATTTGCTAAAAAGTACTTATTTAAAAACAAATAAGAAGTTCCCGCGTATTTTTTTTTAATTTGGTTAACCAGTCAGCAGGCGCGCTTTTTTTACTACCGGCGGACTTTAAAGAAGCGAACTGCGTTCAAACTTTTTAATTAAATAGTGTTCCAAATTCAAAAGTCATTTCGTCACTGATATAAGTGTGCCGGGAATGACACATTTTGCTCGCACTTATCGAGGAACCCTTCGGCTCTTTTCGAATAGATGGAATGAAAAATATCCTTGTAGCACTCTTTGTAGGGCAGAAACTATTGTTTTCTCGTAAGAATAAGGTTTTATGATGAACTAGCTGCGCCCCGCGTAAGTCTCGATCCCGTGGGAATATCGGGATAAAAAGCATATACCTATGTTAATCCCGGGTGTCAGCTACCTCCATACAAAATTTTATCAAAACTGGTCCCGCCGTTTGAGCGTGAAGAAGTACACACACACACTCTCACAAAGTTTCGCCTTTATAATATTAGTGTGATGGTACAAGGCAAGTAATGACTACTACATCTGTGCAGGCAATCGGTTATCGATCTGGACACCGAGCTGATAACTCCGCGTGACTTCGGTGATTACTTCCTCATGATACAGAACGACGATGGCGGCGAGGAGCGGATCAAAGCGCTCACTCTTAACGGTAAATTAATTGTTTGTTTTTTTTTATTTTTCGTAGTTTTGTTCTGCCAAAATGGTGATACAATCTTGCAATACACGTAAACATACATTAACTCACGCCTTCTTCTCATGGGGGTGGGCGGAAAATACAGAACGCCACCTGCTACGCTACGATCCTTAATCAAAAAAACCCAACATCACATTGTCATCCTGATCATCATCATTTAGATCTTGCAATAATTCCGTTGATTTATAATCAATCCGCGTTAACTATCCGAAATTACATATAGCTACTACTAACTTTGGAAAATACTTTTTAGGGCTCCGTACCTCAAAAGGAGATTGTCCGTCTGTCTGTCTTTCTGTCTGTCTGTCAGTCTGTCAAGACCATTTTTCTCAGGAACGCGTAAAGGTATCAAGTTGTAATTAATATAAAATACGTAAGTCTATGGTACCTTGAAGCTCTAAAAAAATCAAGCTTCCAAGTAAACGCAATCAAAAAATACGGCTGTATAAGCGACATTTCGATACTCGCAAATAAATCAAAACCTATAGGGTACTTTCCGTTGACCTAGAATCATGAAATTTGGTAAGAAGCAAGGTCGTACAGCACAAATATAGGAAAAAGTCCTAAAATTGTAAATTTGTAGTATTATCACATAAAAAAAAATTGCGAATATCTCGCACATTTATCAAAACCTATAGGGTACTTCCCGTTGACCTAGAATCATGAAATTTGGCAACAAGCAAGGTCTTACAGCACAAGTAAAGTAAAAAGTCCGAAAATTGTAAATTTGTGGTTTTATCACATAAAATGAATTGCGAATATCTCGCACATAAATCAAAACCTATAGGGTACTTCCCGTTGACCTAGAATCATGAAATTTGGGCAGAAGCAAGGTCTCACAGCACAAATAAAGGAAAAAGTCCGAAAATTATAAATTTGTAGATTAATCACAAAAAAAAAAATTGCGAATATCTCGCACATAAATCAAAACCTATAGGGTACTTCCCGTTGACCTTGAATCATGAAATTTGGGCAGACGCAAGGCCTCACAGCACAAGTAAAGGAAAAAGTCCGAAAATTGTTAATTTGTTGTTTTATCACATAAAAAAACATTATTTGCGATTACAAACTTAAATTTTCAGTTGGAAAATTGACCGTGGCGTATATCGATGTATGGGAGAACATGTTATCAACT
Source organism: Tiliacea citrago (assembly GCA_963921375.1). Lineage (NCBI taxonomy): Eukaryota > Metazoa > Arthropoda > Insecta > Lepidoptera > Noctuidae > Tiliacea > Tiliacea citrago. The sequence goes on along the minus strand of OY992807.1, from coordinate 15,337,153 downwards.
ACAATGTTAAGTTTGTTTTGGGGATAAATTCATCCTAACCACGGAACCCTTCATTGTGCGTGGTCCGACACGCACTTGGCCGGTTTTATAAATGCAGGTTGCTTCTATTTGGCAGAACTAAACCATATTAGTGATCGAGTTAATTGGACCGCTCTGGCGGTAGTGGCAGTCATTCGTGCCGTCTTGAGGAGAGCTGCAGAAATGAGTACTTAAGTTTGATGGCTTGGTTTTCTAAGCATGCGGTGAACGGTCACAAAGTAACGGCTGTCCAAGTGTACAGAGCGTTTTTTGACACCATAAAAATAGTAAATAAGCCATTCAAATTCTGACGGCCGTTATGATATGATGGCCACCGCTCTTATTGGAAACCGTAACTTTACATACTTAATTATTTAATTTAATTTTAGCGCCTGGTAAGTGAGAATGAACCTTCGATAGCCATTTTCGTCACCTGTTTAGTAATAGGTACCTAATTATACACTCATAAAAAAACCCTTTTTACGAAACTTACGCGGACGGTGAAGTATGAAATTTGGCACAGTTAAAGTTTGTATGGAGAAAGTGCAGAAAGCTAATATTTTATATAATATGCATTAGAAATAAATTTAATTAATAAAAAAAACATTACACACACTACCATGCGTTTGACGTACACACACATAAGTACCAGGGCCTCGTGACTTTTTTTTTCTTTTTGGCTTCGCACGGTTTGTGCATTTAGCCAGTGTCATGTAAAATTAGGTAACAAGTACAAATTATGAAATGAACTCCATTCAATGCATGTTATAGATGATATCCCGCTCCCGCCCCCTTGAGTTTCAGTAAAGACGTGGCACTTTACTGAAACCTCGCGCGGACTTCTTGAGAGAACTTGAAGTGCTGTTGCACCGTTTTGTTTCATTTGCCTACACTAATACAGGTTCACGAACACTGAATGGTTAATAATCCACCACTATTACACATTAATATTCGGCTAAACACAAATTTTTGAAAATAAAACAAATCTGCTAACATGACGATTCACTTTCCCGCCAAGAAGTCCGCCTCGTGACTTAAAGATAGGTAGGTAACAAAAGTGACAGGTTGAGCATGGAATTAGTAAGTACTATAAAGATTGTAAGTAGAGGGGGTCGAATTTCGACCAGTGGGCGACCAATAATAGTTATAATAAATAAATAAAAAAAAAATGTGAATAATAATATCGACGCACAACTAATAGAACTACGTTTATATTACAGATATCGGTAATATTGATTTTATTAAAAAATATTTTTATTGTATTATTGAAATTAATTCAGAACACTGAAATAAATTCATGATGGATATTTTCAGCTTTAATTTTGAATTTTATAAAGAAAACTTCTTTACCTATAATTTATATTTATGTACGGTACACACCGAAATGAAACTTGAAAACTCGTTTAACTTCTTTTAGTTAAAATATAAATAAGAAAATACACTTCTTGGCTCTTACTGCATCCTATTCGTCACATGCTCTGTCACCGAGTACTTTTATATTTATCTCTATCTATCCTTTCAAATTCGAGCTCACTCCTGCATTATAAATGTTTATATAGAATGGAGACAATACGATAATAATAACTTGTAGATAAAGCTGCATCCAGTCATCGCTACTTATAAAGCTGCATCCAGTCATCGCTACTTATTCCCACATTTATATATTTTTTTCTTTGTAGATCATAGTAAGTATTGAATATTTATACTTTAGAGTTTGGAGTACCGTACCGTTCTGCTCATAGGACACTGGAGCTTGGTGCTCAAGAAAACGAAGAGAATGTCGATGCTGAACAATTATTTTAATCCTGGTAAACTACATAATTATTACATACCTACACTTCCGTTCTATTCTAATTACAATAATTATGAATTTAAGAACAGGAACCGATGTTCGTCCATTAAGGCGGATGCGCTAAGGTAGCCCTTGAAATTTATTTATTTTATCACAAACACTGCTATCATTACAGGAAAAAATCCTAATGCGGTAGCGTGGTCCTTAACTATCTTAAATAACTAACTTAAATAACATAACACCATAGGTCCATGCATAACACATACAATATTATTTTTGTGAATTCATTCAGAGAGCAGGAAAATAAATCGATCCTGTCAGCCGTGTCATTCAGTGCGTGCAAGGCGCGCGTCAGTGGCGCTTTGCTGAGCAAGTTGGTTCGTGCGTGAGGCACTGCTAGTAGCCGTGGCTTCCGGCGCCGCGATACGTAAATTGTCGGGCACATTCAGACAAATCGCCTTCAAAACACCGGCACAAAAATATAATTCGCGGCCATACTCGTAACAAATATGGCTTTACAGAATTATAATCAATAGAATTAGCATTACAACTCTCTTAAGTTCAAAAAATCCTACTGAATGATAATTTCTGAAATAATTTAGATCAACGTACAATCTGTTACTGACCTGCAAATTGCAAAAAACGTAAGAAAATTTGAATTTCGCGGGCTACCTTAGCGCATCCCCCTTAAGAAAAAATAAATATTGAATTATCAAAATATGAGGTAGAAGTTTTTCTGTAATTCTGCGGTGCGTAGCACCGTTTGTTATAAAGCGCCTGGAAAATACGCCAATCTGTTGCATGAACTGCGAGATACGAACACAAAGGTTGCAGGCGCCGACAGACCCTATTACTAATCCTAAGCCGTCTGTCTGTTAGGCTATAGCTTATAAACTGCAACTACCGTAAGTATTTAAGCAAAAACAATCAATAATAGACAATAATACATATTATTCTCTCTATGTAACCCATTGAAATTGTCACAGAACATCGTGTTACTAATACTGGCGCCTCTATTGGTAAATAATAAAAACCGGCCAAGTGCGTGTCAGACCACACACAATGAAGGGTTCCGTAGTTCACGATGCTATTTTAAGACCTCGTATAGGTTTTCCTATAATCTAAAGATACAAACATTTTTGAAAAAAAAATACAGAAAATAATTCTTTATTTATAAGAACTACTCGTAACTATCATCTGTATATTTTTTTTTTCAAAATTTTAGGCTTTGGTTTGGAGATAAGGGGGCAATGGTCAATTTTCATCTTTTTTAAAACTATTTATACACACACATAACATAACATCACGCCTGTAATCCCCGAAGGGTTAGGCAGAGGCGTACTTATAGTACCTACACCCACATTTCGTCAGTTATGTTTAAGTGCCATGTAATAGGGGCGAGCCTATTGCCATCATTCGGGCACAAATCCAGACTCCGGGCTGCTACTGAGAAATTCCTAATGGAAAAACCTAATAAACACTTTGCCCGAGCTGGGAATCGGACCCCGGACCTCGTGCTCGCCAGTAGCGCTTGCGACCACTACACCAACGAGGCAGTGGAACACTATTCATATCTATTAAAATTAATAAAAAATTAAAATAAATTGAGACCCTCACAGTACGCCCTTTCATTTGATATGTTTCACGGTAGTGTGTTTTCTTATTTGTCTCCCACAAGTTGGGCACCTGTTCAATACTCAATTATTTGTCCCCCACAAGTTGGGCACCTGTTCAATACTCAATTATTTGTCTCCCACAAGTTGGGCACCTGTTCAATACTCGATTATTTGTCTCCCACAAGTTGGGCACCTGTTCAATACTCAATTATTTGTCTCCCACAAGTTGGGCACCTGTTCAATACTCAATTATTTGTCTCCCACAAGTTGGGCACCTGTTCAATACTCAATTATTCATTCATTTATTTATTTAGTTACGTAACACGTCCGTGTTTGGGTGACAAATTGGTAAGTAATATGTGTACCTACCAAATTTCAACTCAATCGGTCCATTAGAATCGGAGCAAACGGCTGTGACAGACGGACATTGAGGCAGACAAAAAATATTTCTATACAATAATTATGTAGATTACAGAATAAACCTATAAAAAATCTCTAGTTTTGAAGGAACATTGTAAATCTGAGTGATTTCCAATGTTATTTTAAAACCATTTTATATTGTACGTACAAACTTATATTTGCAGTTGGAATGTACGGGGGAACATGTTTTTCAACTAAAATGTTAAGTTTGTTCTTGGGATAAATTTATTCATCCCAACTACGGAACCCTTCATTGTGCGTGGTCCGACACGCACTTGGCCGATTTTTTTGTACCTGTCTTGATTTCTGTCTGAAATATTTTCTTGTTTCGTACTTATTGTTTTCCGGTTACAGTTTCTTAAACTTAAGACGCTGACAACAGCTAAACCGCAGTCACTGTCGGACTGCATACAAAAGAAAGAGAAGCGCGATGACACAACGATTGTAATTTATTGCAAAATATGAAGTAATTATCTATTTACTCAAAAATGAGTTGAGTATCGAAAATAAAAAACAACCAAGTTCTGCATACAAATAAGACGTTCTTGTTATTAATTAAATACCAACCGTACGTTGATATTTAATACAGATTTTTCGGATTGAAACTCAAAGTAAAGGGTTAGTTTACCCTTAATTTGTATCGAGATTTTTTTTTTTCTAAACATGTTTTGGTAACGACCAAGGTCTGAGAAAATATGTTCAAGAATAACATATATTTTTTCCGCGACCACAAACTATAAATAATTTTGATAACAAGCCTACTTTTATCATGTGCCTCTTGTCAGCGCCTTTATTTGTTACATTAAATACTAGGAAGAAAGGTCACATTTGGTTATTTTTGGTTTTTTTTTACATAATAATCATATTTTTACATAATTTATTTTGCTAAGTTGAAAGAGAAAAATGTTGCTCATTTAATAATAGCGTTAGAAATGAATTATTATTATTAAATAGCTTTGTAGGAATCATGTAAATATACAACTACATTCATTATCACATTTTTTATAAAATAACCATAATTATGTATAATATTTTTTTTTTGCCGAAAATCAGCAAAGCTATTTTAAAGTCAATTTCCTAAAAATTGACAAAATTTCAAATGTGTTTTATTACATATTACGACGGCAGTATATGAGTGGTATTGTGGTAACCGCGACATGGAACATTGCTCTTTACTGAACTTGGGTATATTGCCTTAAATTCCACACGATTCGCTTCAGCCGATTAAAATACCATGTGCCGTTAAGTTTATTGTCGTCAACCACCACTCCAAACATACACTAGAGTGTCGTGGCATTTTGTATCGCATTGAAACTATTTTTTTATTTTGTTTCTTCAGATAACGGTAAGTACATAACAATATTTTCTTGGACCGCGTTACTGTTTCAGTAAGTACAGCAGCTGTTACGTTTGGATGAGATGAGGCGGGCCGCTCGCAGAAGCTGTGTTTCTAATCTAAGTATTACTTAATCTTTATTTAAGCACAACCCGTGAGTTCGTGTGATTTCCCATCTAAAAACTTTTTCAAAAAAAAAACAACCGACTTACCGTGAAAAATAACCTTCACCAAATGGTGCTTTCCAAGTGCAAATGCATGAGTTACTATAAAAAATACTGAAATTGATATAGGTGTGTGTGTGAAAATTTGAGGATTGCTCTCAATTTCCATGGGATCCCCTCATCAGATTCTGACTTGGTGACAATGGGATCACCTCGGGAGCATACCCTTTCAAACAAAAAAAAGAATTTTCAAAATCGGTCCACAATTGTCGGGGCAATCGGTGAACAAACATAAAAAAAAACAAACATACAGCCGCACATATAACTTCTTCCTTTTTGGATGTTAGTTAAAAAATGACGAACATATTCATCCCCTATGTAACCTGTACAGGCGATGCATTTAAAAAAATCCCTTCTTTGTGCTGCAGTGTGTAACTTAGATAAATTAAAAACTGACCCACAAAAAACTGAAAAATAAAAAACTTTTTATAAATATAAAACAACCGACTTCCAAAAAAGCACTAAAAAGTGAAAAATAACTTTAGTTTCGGAAGTCGGAGTCTTTGGATCTATATTTTGGTTTTTTGCCACCGACTTCCGAAGTTAAAGTTATTTTTCACTTTGTAGTGCTTTTTTGGAAGTCGGTTGTTTTATTTTTATAAAAAGTTTTTTATTTTTCAGTTTTTTGTGGGTCAGTTTTTAATTTATGTAAGTTACAATAGCCTAATGTCAACTGCTAATCATCTTTTACAAAATATTGCTTTTCCCGATGCTGGGACGTTAATTGTTGTGGCGTTCTCCTGGTAAGAACCAGGAGAACTGCCACTTACCATATGCATTATGGCGACGATAAATTGCTTAGCAACCTTATTAAAGTACATAATCGAATCGCAACCCGTTAAATACTTGTTCTTATGTTGTTCCGGTGGCCACCTGTGGTCAAGACATCATCAGTTCCCCTTCACCAAACGGTGCTTACCGAGAAAAAATCCGCGCGTTACTATATACTTAACGTCAGCTTATTTATACAGGCGAGCTCGTTATTGCTCTACCACTTTTAACAAAAATTCTCAGTTAGTAACTTCACATTTTTCTTCACACTTTCACTTTAGTGTCATACGGTCTTAAGGCAAAATTGACCGTGAAGTTATATGACATGCAAGAGGCGAGAGGAGTTTGAAAAGCTTGCTCTCTCCTACTATTTAGCTATGCCCGACAGGGTCCACAAAGATCTCATAAAATTTTAAGTTGATACCTAAGTAGGTACACATTGTGGAATACAATAAACGATTGAGTTTGGAAAAGGTGGTAAAGCTATGTAACTCCTGTTATTGCGCAGCGATCCAGGCGAAACGGCTGCGCGTGTCTGCGAGTGTGGGAATGCACGTGGACCAGAGCATGACGTACACGTGCGCCGACTGCGAGCTCACGGACGTGCTGTGCCGTGGCGAGAGCGTGCTCGCGCAGGGTCGCGTTGCGCTCATCTCCACCTCCAAGAGCGTCAACATCAACTTTGTGGGGTGAGCACACCTGCACACATCACCTGTCGAAACACGAGAGCATACATAGCAGACTCACGACCGCTAAAGTGTACCTGATGGGAATTTCCTACTGGAAAGAGCGAATAATAACGCTTAGCCCACCCTCAGAATCAAGTACCATGCTCAACAGCCAAGCTTCAGCCACTGGAAAAACAAAGTTATCTAAATACATTAATAATTAATTTCACAGCTTTGAAGATACAAATGCTTGCGTCTACATGGGGATATTCAAGATTGGCGACGCTACTTACAGAAAAATAGTAGCTGTTCTTGATAGTGAGTTTTAATTAGGATTTAGGTTTTTGTACCAAGATGAAGCTTGGGTATTGACATGTGCATTTTCATTATAATATTTAATACTCAATTCATTTTAAATTTCAGATGACTGTAAGTTTTTTTTATTTTTTATTTATTGCAAAGACACTTTTCTTTCATCCAGGAATGAACTTTCAATACCAGGCTTACTCACTGCATGCCAGTATAATGCGGCAATAAGTCCAGGTCACCACCTGAAACTATCGGACTTCCAAAAGGCTAGACCCTGTTTGAGTCAATGACTTCGTTCTCTTAGGGTTCAGATTTTCCTGTAGAAAGTTCCAAAGTTAGGCATCCTATTTCCACCTAGGGGTGCTTTTTAAGTATGTCCAAGTCTAGTTCAAGCACAATTCAGGTACCAATAGTCATCAAAACCTAGTCTATTCTGTAAAACCTCACCGTGAGAACTTAGGTGAAGTGAGCTGGCATACCATCTTGCTATGAATTTGTAAATCCCTAGCTTGTGGAATGACAGCTCACTTCAAGCTTATGCCGTGATAGCGTTACAGACAGATAAGTTATGCCATAGACAGAGAAGTTATGCCATTGTAACGTTATAGACAGAGAAGTAATGTCGTGATAACGTTACAGAGACGCTTTTCGCATTTTATGTCAGTAGCTATTCCAGGAGTTGAGTAACTGTCACACGAGTAAGAGTTTGAGCGACAGACAAAGACTATGGGCCGTAGTATAGCACCTTACTAAAGACCCAAGCATTACTTAAAACTAGTTTCAACCAATCAAATTGCTTTAAACCAGTCTTAAGTAATGCATGAGTTTTGAGTGAGGTTCTGTAATACGGGCCTTAGACACTACAAAGTTTTGAGTGAGGTTCTGTAATACAGGCCTTAGACACTACAAAGTTTTGAGTGAGGTTCTGTAATACGGGCCTTAGACACTACAAAGTTTTGAGTGAGGTTCTGTAATACAGGCCTTAGACACTACAAAGTTTTGAGTGAGGTTCTGTAATACGGGCCTTAGACACTACAAAGTTTTGAGTGAGGTTCTGTAACACTACAAAGTTACAAACACAAATTACAGTTACAAGTTACAAACTATTTAGGGTTCCGTAGTCAACAAGGAACTCTTACGCCGAAAGCACCCCTCCGCCTTTTTATTATTTTATTTTATTATATCAGTGCAAAGTGGTGTGGACTGGACATATACGTGTGTAAAACATACGAACTGGGCCTCAAGTCTGCTATTACAATAGTGTCAGAATGGTCGATCATTGATTTCATAATTGTTGATTTTGACAAGTTTGGTAATCTACTATTATAATGGCGTCATTATGACTTTCCAATGGTCGGCAACTGCCACTACATTGAAAGAAATTGCAAAGAAAATGATCGACCATTATGAATTTACCAGATTACGAACTTTTAGCAAAATGACAATGGCATGACAATGGGATCGTGTTGGAATGACTGAACTTATAAAAATAGCAGACTTGGGCCCCTGAACGAGTGCATTCCCGAGCAGGGCCCAGACCTGGGTGATATAATTATTCCATAACTTCTTTACTACTTTAAGCTGTTATCATACTAACTGACTGATTCCTTGAACTTTAGAACTATAACATGGACTCCCAGAAACTGGGGCAGTTTTTTGCTAAGTGTCCATTGTGACTTGTGACGCGCGGCACATCTGCGTTGCCAATCGAACTTCGTTTCTTTTGAGCAGTGCAGTGGTAAAGTGGCCGAAAATCCTTTGTTTTTGTGAATTCTATTTTTAGAAATTGTCGAGCTTCAAGTGGTCAGGACCTGACCCACCGAAAAAAAAAAGGGTCGTGAGGATGAAACAAGGGCGAGAGAAATTATTTAACATTCCTTTTAGATTTTTTGCTTTGGATTCGGGGTATACAAGTGGCACAACTAAGTACTTACTACTACACCAAAAAAAACCGGAAACTTCGGATGAAGACACTGGCGACTTTAACGTATCACACAGCATAACAGTGACATATAAAAGCGTCGAAGAAGCAGTTTAACCCCGCCAAAAGATTCACCATTCAACATTCGGCGAAGCTGGACCTGCACGCAACCTGGCGGCGACAATAGATAAACATAACCCATCTCTCCACTACTCCAATGCTTGCTAAAGGATGTATCCGGTAGGCTGAAACAATCCTTCCATATCCCAAAGGCACGTCTTCCATACCATTATCGCGCCCACCGGTCTACCCTCTGATAATACAATGGTCTCAGTAGTCTCAACAGTAGGTAACTTTGAAGTATAAATAAACATAATTGTATTATTTAATTTTTCAGCACCAGGTACCTACATATGATTTATAGTTTTTACTCGTTGTTTGAGAAGTCTTTTTACAAGCCTAACACTAAATATTGAAAGTGTGCTGAATATTTTAATTTGCCATTATGCCTCTTGTTGCTGACTAGGGCTGATTTCACCAATTTAATGGAACGCGATCAGCACAAATAAACTGCGCTCAAGATCTGTCAGTGTCAAAATTCCCCAGCAACGATGACACTGACAACTCTTGAACTCTGTTTTAAATGTGCTGATCGCGTTCAGTTTCATTGGTAAAACTCGCCCTTAATGAATGATGTAGGTAAGTCATTCAGTTACGTATAGTCGACCTCGTAGTTGGGTTATCACTTTTAACAAAAAGCCTCCCAGTAGGTACACTACTACTCCTATCTTTTGGCGCCTTAATAACGTTGATACCCCTATCAACATCACAGAGCCCGGTTCTGTTGGTAACCATTGGTGCTGTTGTTTTGTAAAATGTATTCTATCAAGATAGCAGCTTTAATTCCGATTTGGACCAAGCGCCAAAAGATCCTTGTTTAGCTATAAATTAATATTATATGTTATTTTATATCACGCTACGAGCTTGCTAGTCGAGTAAAAATAAAACAAAATAAGAAGAAACGCTAAGCGAAAACGTAATAACGCAATGCGATCCGACGGGCTGGGTGAGAGGACACGTGTCACGCGGACGAAGAATAGAATATAATAGAATATTTCTTTATTTTGTATTTATATAAGTAAGTATTTATATATATATATATGTATATATAGTATTTATATGTATTATAGTATTTAAATAAGTCTTTATTTTGTACACCATAAAAGTTACAGATATAAATGTTAAAAAAGTCAAAAGTCAAACCATTTATTTCAAATAGGCACATAAGAGGCACTTTTGAACGTCATTTACAAAAAAAATAGAATTGATTCTAGTTGCCCCTTCCAAAAGGTAGTTTCGTATGGAGACGAATGGGCAAGAAACTCCACCGGTACTCTTTTAAAAATGTTTTACAATATTTTGTTTGATTACATTAATTATATGATTATATGTGAAGACGATGCACCTAGAATAAAATTACTATACCATAATAGGTAAAACGAATTAAAAACTAAGCAATGAAAAATAACTTAATTATTAGATAGATACATGGTGTTCACATATTTACAAACATCGTAAAAATATGTTTTTCTAAAAAAATAAAAAAATAAGTCAGTGTGTGAGTATAGGTTATCACAGAATGTAAAATCAATATCATAAAAATAACAGATTTTACCATAAAAATAGCAACCAGTTTGATTTTGTCTAGACTCTAGATTGTCCTATGGAGCTGGACCAGCACGTTTCCAAGCATTCCTGTCCTGGATATAATCCTCTAACTTGTAATATGCTTGTTTACAAAGTGTACTTTTAATATGTGTTTTAAATTTTCTCTCATTTAATTTCAATATATCACAAGGTATTTTGTTGTAACATTTAACACAGTACTGTTAGTTCTGTTAATTTAATTTTAAGATCTTTAAAAGTTTTTATAACAGCCTGGGGGTTTGTATGTTGGAACCTAAATTCCAAAGGGCATACTTTTACATCATTTCTAAGTAAGGCAGCAGAGAGCGCGGGTGAGGAATTTAAAGTTTCAGTAGTTTTAAGGGAAATATTACCAAAAAAGTTTTCAAATTCCTGAGCTATTTCTACCTCTGAAGTGATGGGCCCATGTGCAGTTTCTAAATTTAATTCAGTATTACGCTGTTTTTTCCTACCTGTTTCATTATTTGCCAGGTAGTTTTTATTTTATCATCAGCTGATTTTATTTTATTGCTAATATAAAGAGCTTTAGCTATTTTGCACACACTTTTAAAAGTTTTGGAATATTTTGCAACATATTGATGAAAGCTTGTATTATTCATATGTTGCTTTATGCCATATAGTTCAAAAAAAAAATCCCTGCTTTTACGAATACCTGGAGTCGCCCAATCACTAAATACGAACTTTGTGTAATACTTTTAGTCTTTAGTGGAAAAGTGTCATTAAATTGTGTGTTTAATAGTGAAAAGAACTCGGCGTAGAACTCATTTGGGTCACAAATATTATTAAATACCTGAACACTTAATGCACTGTTCTCTAAATTTTTACTTGTAATTGGCCTAAACCTTATTTGAGTTTTTTGTACAGGCATATAGGAGCAAAATGTTATTGTTTGACCACTATGATCAGATGGCAACTTATTTACAATTTGTTTGTGTAAGTAATCACAATTACAAAAAATATTATCTATACAAGTGGCAGAAGACGCTGTCACTCGGGTTGGTTCAATAAAAACATTTGACAAATCAAATGACCTAAAAAGACTTAATAATCTGACAGTGTTCGAGTTATTTTCTAATAAGTTAATATTAAAATCACCACATATGATTATTGACTTACTATTAGTACTAAGTTTTTTTAACACATCTTCCAGTACAGAATCAAACAAAGATAGATTCTGGTAACTTGGAGGTCTGTATACGCATACTATAACATGCTTATCAAGCTCAACACAGGACAATTCAATGGTGTGTTCAACAGACAGTCCGATGATGTCTTTCCGTTCTTTCGATTTGATAGAATTTTTAATTAATATTAATGATCCGCCATGTATCATACGTTTTCGGCTAAAATGGCTAACTACACAATCATTTTCATAATTAATTGACATCACTTGATGATCTTTTAACCAATGTTCTGTTAAACAAATGACATTAAACTTGGTATTTTCTAAAAACAATTCTATTTCCAGTAATTTGGAAGAGCAACCTTGGATATTTTGATGAAATAATTTTAAAGTATGTTGCACTCCCTTTGTTTTTTTTTTATGAGTTAAATTGCCAGAAGATACCTTTTTTATTATTCGCTTATAATAAATAATTGGTTATTTGAATCGGTAACTTCTGTTGTCTTACAGTCTAGTTTAAAGAATTATCCGGAGTGACCTCCACAACTACAACTGAAGAGTCTAGAATGCCTGTATGAGTTCCACAGGAAGAGAATACCCTATCTGACTGGTAGTGGCCTCCAAGGATGTTGGTATTATAGGTGGATCCTCCTTCGTACAACATGATGACTCATAATGAATCTCTATGTTGTTAGTATAACTAGACAACACAGACTCGTCACTAATACTAAATTTCGTTATATTAGCTATAACCTCATTAATATTACCTGCTATCAACATAGCAATCTTATGTCTACATTTCCCAGACAGAGATAAAGTTCTCTGAGTCAACTTAAAACCACTAACAAACTTATTAGTGTCAAAATACAGTAATTTGTCACTATGACAACATGTCAGCCTATGAATAGTATTATTCAACCTAAAAATATAATTATTATCATCATCTGATAAGGTGTCAGAATAAGGAAAAGCACACAATATCAGCTTTCCTACATTTAACTTTAATAAGGTGTTCACACCATCCACTATGTCCTTTCTGGTAATACTAGTACTTTTTCCGAGGTATTCCTCGTAGCGCTCCCGTTTTGAAACGCTCCCATCTAAGCGCTCCCGTTTTGTTCCTCCAAGCGCTCCCAAAAGGAGCGCTTCGAGGAACGATTAAAAATATTAAAATTTATTTCCTCGAAGCGCTCCCACGTTTAAAAATAGGGAAAAGCATGAAGTAATGAATTATATCGATAATTTTTAAAAACTCATGTGTGCATCATCGACATCGAAGTTGCTTAACCAAATTACGAAATTGAGAGAATAATATCTTTTTGCTTTCGGCACTCTTATGTGTATACAAGGACCAATGTTATTGTGTAGGTATTCAAAGAGGATGTTATAAATAAAACGCATAGATATACTTAATATAAATTATATACGTATAATAATCACATTGCAGTAGACCTATAATTACATTAGTACTTTGTGTGTACCACTGGCGACGGGGTGTGGACGAACGGGAATAACCCCTGGCGACTAGCTCCACGCCACGGTACTGTGACGTCATACGCATTAGCGAGTCTGCCAGCGCGACTGAATATTTTTCGAAACTTTAAATGCTAATAAAATAAAAACTACTGTGTATTTTTGAGAGAAACAAAAAGTTGTTAACTTGTATCCATACAGGCTATATTATGACAAACTTTCAGGCGATTTGGCAAAGTAACATTATCCATTACAAATAGGATATAAAAACATATTCCAAGTTACAATCACATTAAAACAACATTAATACTAAGAGTAGTATAAGTATGTATATTATAAAAATAAAAAAAAATAAAAATCACAGATCGTTTCATAATCTTAATTATTACTGACAAATTAATAAGTGTTCATTGGAGTTGCACAATTTGATCCCGCCAAGTCCGTTCCATCATCGGACCACAAGACGTACGGCGTTGCGCCACCGTTACATGGTCGACATCCCACCCATACGTACAAAGCGTTTTGGGAACACATTCATTATGCGTACAGCTAAGGAGTGGAATTCCCTGCCGGAGTCTGTGTTTCCTGATAGCTACAACCTAGGAGTCTTCAAGTCTAGAGTGAATAGATTGCTTCTAGGCAAGCGTGCTCCATCGTAGGCCATATCATAGCTTAACATCAGGTGTGATTATGGTCAAACGCGAGCCTATCGCCAATAAAAAAAAAAAATCACAGATGGTTCCTTCATGTTTAACAATTACAAATTACAAATAGGATATAAAATAATATTTCCAGTTACAATCACATTGAAACAATATTAATCTTACTAAGAGTAGTATAATAATATAAAAATCTTTAATATTAATGTTATTAACGCGGGAGTCAGGTGATGTAGGCGGGGGTGATGATGTTCCCTTGACGAGGGAATTTAATTGAAACCACTTTCAGCACTTTTTAAAACGTTATATTTGCTATTTACACACACAATAGTTTAACACGAATTTAAATCACATACGTAAGGTTAGTTAATTGTACACAACACGGAAATACAGTCAAATAAGCATAAAGGATCATTAAAGAGTACACGGAAATACACAATAATAGAGAAGTAAAATAATCCTAAGCTATGATAACTTGACTGCCCTGAGCTATTTATAGAAAATTCGCGACTTGTAAAGCTAACAGTTATGAGGAGCTGTTACTTCACCGGAGACTTGTCGAAGACTGCACTTGCTGACACAATAAGAACTTTTAAGCGTTTAGAACTTAATTTAATTTGAATTTCTTCTGTATATATGGCTTTGGTCATTAGCTCAAGTAGCGTGTGGGCCCTGAAGGGTTTTAACTTTTCTTCCATACAATGCTACGGGTTACCAAAGCGTGGCTGGGTTTGGCCTTGAGTTAGGTCGCCACCTCAGAATCGTGTTGCAACTTGATTAATCTTACGCAATTGACAATATTATTGCGTAAGATTGATCATGCATGTTTCAACCCGAGTTTTTACCTTGCATTATTACGATCATTATCCAAATGATGATGTTATCAAAATACATGTTATGTTACAATGTTGTTATCATGTAAAGTGATACGTAACACAATCTGTTACAGCATATCTGACTATGGCATGCTATAAGTAAATAAAACATAGTTACAACTCATGTTGTTGTATTATCAAATCATGGTGCTTCGCCTACATTCCACCCCCTGTAACAGGGTTCAACCGTATTACATTTCTTGGTCTGTGGGAAGCACGATGATCTTAGCTACAGGCCGACGCAGGACCCCGTTTGTAGTTTTAATGTCTACTACACGGATGATGCCGTCACTCCCGTGGTACACTGTTTTTATAACTCCTTTAGTCCACGCACTACGTTGTTTGTTATTGTCGGCTATTATCACAACGTCGCCGACACGCACATTTGGCACATTATCTGCCCACTTTTCGCGACGTTGCAGCGTTGGGAGATATTCCCGCAGCCAGCGCCGCCAGAACATGTCAGCGAGCGCGTTTACACGCCGCCATTGCCGGCGCGAGTCGACGTCGTCGACGTCGGCTGGTGCCATCGGAGTACTCCCGGACGCCGTGCCCAGGAGCAAATGGTTCGGAGTCAGGACCACGGGCTGGTGGTGGTCGTCGTACACGTAGCTCAATGGTCGGCTGTTGATGATCAGTTCGGCCTCTGTGAGGAGGGTATACAGAACCTCCTCACGGGGGGCCCGCTCTTTAAGCGTGCTCCGCAGCGCGTTCTTTACGGATCTCACCAGGCGCTCCCAGCAGCCGCCCATGTGTGGGGCCGCCGGGGGATTGAAATGCCACTCGATTCCTCGATTGATGGCCTCGTCCCTTACTCGACCATGGTTGAGGTCTTTCAGGGCCGCTCGGAGCTCGGTATTTGCCCCGATGAAATTGGTACCCTGGTCAGAGTACAGATGCGCTGGCTGCCCGCGGCGCGCTATGAGGCGCCGCAAGGCTAGTATGGCGGAGTCGGCGCTCAATGAGGCGGCCAACTCCAGGTGGACGGCGCGCGTAGTGAGGCAGGTGAATAGGGCTCCCCACCTCTTTTCGCGCCGTCGCCCGATAGCGACCTCCATCGGGCCGAAGTAGTCGACTCCCACTCGAACGAAGGCTCTTCGGTTCACCTCTATCCTGGCGAGTGGGAGGTCACCCATCTTTGGTGGGGCTGGTTTAGCTCTGCAAATACGACAAAGCTGACAACTTGCGATTACTGCTTTTACTGAGGTCCTTACCTTTGTGACCCAGTATTTCTCTCGTAGGTTGTTAACGACTGTTTCGTGGTTAGCATGTAGAGCCAACGCATGGTAGTGTGCGATTAGCTTTCTAGTCAGAGGGTGACGACCCTCCAAAATTATTGGGTGCTTCTCGCCGAATGTGAGCGCCTCACAGGCACTTAGACGTCCCCTCACTCTTAGCAGCCCTCCGTCGGCGATCATCGGGTCGAGCGCCTTGACGTTGCTGCTGATAGGGACGGGCAGGCCTTTTAGGATTGCGGCCCGCTCGTCATGGAAGCTATCTTCCTGACACAACTTTATTAGGAAGTCGTGTGCTTCCTCTAAGTCACGTGGGCTTAGCTCGGTAGTGACCCGGCGTTTACGACACCGGGCGACAAAAATTAGTACGCGCGCTGTGACGCGCTGTATGCGTGCCCATGAAGAGTAGCGCTCGTACTGTAGAAGTGGAGCCGCGGGCGTTGTGGTCGCGTGGACCCGCTGGATGCGCTCGAGGTCCGCCTCGGTTTCCTCAGGCTCGCGACATGCCGGCCACTGCTCCTGTGGGTTACGTAAGAAAGAGGGGCCCGAGAGCCACTCTGCATGGTTATCAGGCCAACACAACCTGGTCGCTTTATCAGCTGGGTTGTCCTCCGAGGGTACCCAGTGCCAGTTGCCTCTGTCTGATAACCTATCTATCTCGGCTAGTCTGTGAGAAACGAACCGTTGGAACTCTTGGGCATCAGAATTGATCCACTTTAAGACAGTTTTACTGTCGGTCCAATAGAATTTCTTTTTAATTTGCAAACCTAACTCTTTCTCAGCGGTGTCTGCCAACCGGCAGGCCAATACCGCAGCTTGCAGCTCTAATCTGGGAATAGATACTACTTTTTGTGGAGCCACTCTAGCCTTCCCTAGCAGCATGACAATCTCCCTGCTACCTTCGGAATTATAACCCACTAGGTAAATGACCGCGGCGTATGCTAGTTCGCTAGCATCTCCGAAGGCATGCAACTCTAGGTTTTCTAGGTTTAAACCATACCACCGTGGTATTTTTACGTCTTCTAGACGTTTCAGATTACTTAACCAAATGAACCACACCTTGGCGTCTTTGTCTAGTAAGGGTTCGTCCCACTGGATCCCCGATTTCCATATCCTCTGCATCAGTATGCGCGACTGAATAACGCATGGATAAAGGAAACCCAGTGGATCATAAATTGACATAATCATGCTCAAGAACTGACGTTTCGTGGGCACCAGGTTACCGTTCAATATTTCGGCCGGCAGCCTTTTAAATGAGAGATCAAAGCCTAAATCGTCTTTCTTTGGTGACCATATCAGACCTAGGGTCCTCTCCACAGTGCCCGCTCCTTTCTCAAGGGCTACCCTATCAGGCATATCTATTGCCAACCTATCCCTAAGCTCTGGTGAGTTGGTGACCCACCCCCGGATTATGAACCCGCCAGAGGCGTGTATACTGGTCACCTCCTCAACCAGCCTATTGGCTTCGTCTGCGGACCAGGCACTGTCTAGATAATCGTCCATGTAATGCCTGGTCTTTATTGCCTCAACAGCCTCGGGATATGTCGTTCCAAACTCACTGGCATTTTTGTTTAATATATATATCGCCGTGGTAGGTGATGAGGCTGCGCCAAATATCATGGAATTCATCGCATATGTATCTGGTTCCCTATGTTGGTCCGCGTCTCGCCACAAAAATAACTGGGCGCCTTGATCCTCTGCCCTGATTCGTACTCTTAGGAACATGTCAGCGATGTCGCCTGAAAAGGCTACAGGGCCTATTCTAAATTTTATTAAAATTCCTAACAATGAATTTAATAAGTCAGGTCCGGTCAGTAGGTTGTCATTTAGACACGTTCCATGTGACGTGGCGGCCGCGTCGAACACTAGGCGAAGTTTCCCTGGTTTGTTGGGATTTACCACTGCAAAATGTGGCAAATACCAAACCGGTGTACTGGCTACTTCGCCTTCTACTTTGCGCGCGTAACCCTCGTCCACTAATCGATTTATTTGCTTCGCATATGCCTCTGCGAAACTAGCGTCTTTGCGCATTCGTTTCTCTATACCGTACAACCTCTGCCGGGCCTGATTGTAGTTGTTGGGCAATTGTACGTTATTATGCTTCCACAATAGACCTACTTCCCATTGCGACTTATCTATGGTGCGATGGCTAGTGCTGTCCAACACTTCTAACGCCTTTTCGACATCCCTATGTTTGCGCTTATTTTCTGAAATGCCTATTGATTCTAGCTCAAACTGTGACTTAACTAAGTTATGTAAGTCAGGGAGGGAGACTGTCATGCAATTGACTATTTCATCAGAACTAGAATTATTGAATGGTCCATGTATGACCCAACCTAATCTAGTAAGTGAGGCAACTGGCTTACCGGATCGTCCCTGGCGGATGTCCTGGCTGACGAGTAGCTCCCAGTTGTCCTGCCCGAGGAGCAGCAGCGGCTTCGCGCCCCTCATCTCCACGCAACCCAAGTCGCTGAGATGGGCATTGTCGCCTATCACTGAGGCGGACACTGTCTGCGTTGGTAGGTTTATGTCTACCATTGTGCGACACTTAATGTTGTGACACTGACCATTGGGTCCTTTCACGCGCACTTGTACCATTCGCGAGGTTAGGTCCGTCACTCCGTGGCCACCCGCGGTCTTCAGCGAAAGAGGTACACACGGACCCTCTAGGTCGGTAGCGAGAGAACTGTCTATCAACGATACCGTCGCACCATCGTCTAATAATGCGTAACATTGTTTATTGTCGCTGATTGATACCGGCACTATTTTTAATAACGCGGTTGCTCGCCACTCTCCTATGTTCGTGATGCTTTCTGTTTTCTCAGTTTTCGGCTGTTTATCCTCCTTCGGCTGCTTGTCCGCGTGCAACAACAGGTGATGCCCGTAGCCGCACTTTTCGCATCTACTTGCGCGGCAAAACCTCTTAGGGTGTTTTCTCACCAGGCACTTGAAACACGTGTTTTTATCTTTGATTGTGTCCCAACGCTGTTGCACTGTCAGCTTTTTAAACTGTTCACACTCTTCAATGGTGTGTTTCTTCTGGCATATTATGCACTCTTTCGGTGCGAGGGATTCGTCACTTTGCGTGTTCACCTTTTGAACCCACGGTGGCCTGCTGGCAGCGGGGCGTGCATTGGTCACTGGTCGGGTTTGACCGGCGCCATGCTTTTGTTGCTTCGCAAGTTGTTTGGGTGGACTCGACTCGAACATGTTAGCTTGCGCGTAGTATGATGCCGAGCGTGTTAGGTGTGTCAGGAATTCCGAGAACATTTCTAAGTTCGGTGACACTCTTAAATCCACCCCCTGCGCGTTATCTAGGCCCATCGCAAAGTCACCGTACTGCGTACGTTGTACCGGTGTTAACTTGCTCAGCAGGTCACTCACTAATTGTGGGTTATTTATGTAGCCCTCTGCGTGTATGTTTTTTAATAATGATACACAATTTCTTACTGTAGAAGAGAATTTACCTAGCTCCCGGCAACTCTCCGTCACTCTAGGTAAATCTCGTACTTTCTTCAGTACGCACTGTAGCACTAAGGTCGGGTGACCAAACTCGTCCTCTAACGCACGCATTATATCAGTGGGATCCGTCGACGTCCTTAATAAATCCTCCACTGATATCTTTGCCTCGCCTTGTAATGAGGTTTTTAACCGTGCTAAGTTTTCATGCGCTTTAAATTCGTATTGCCGGGTCGTATCCCAATACATATTTCTATAAGATATCCAGTCGGATGGGTCCCCATTAAAATATGGCAATTCGTAAGCTTGTCTTGGTACCGGCCGTGGTCGTGCCATGCTTGAGATTGCCTCTGCCAGTCTGTCGATTTTGCTGTCTCTGTCTCCCGACGATTCTCGCCGTCTCTCTCTTTCACCCGCTCCGTACTGCGTCTGCCGCCGTGTATCCGACTCAAGTGTTGATACTTGAGGTACACTTGCGACCGGAGTGGTAAAGACGGGATAATATTCGGGTAGACGAAATCTCACACCTTCTGTTGACACTGGCACGTATGATGGCGTACTCGGTACCGTTATGTTACGTAACGGTACTGGCTCAGATGCCCTTGTTATACGCGACACATTTTCATTAGGCACTGACGACGCACGGTATGTATTCGGTACGCGATTCACTCTACTTACAGTTTCAGATGGTTCACGGGGCGCAGCCATTTCAGTGGTCGCGCCTGACACAGCCGGTGTGCGCAATACTTCGTTCAATTGCGGCACCTGGGGCGTTGTATTCACCCACTCTTCCACGCGCTGTGTCGTACTCACATCTGAGTGAGAGTCATCGCTGTCAGCAGCCGCCTCTATTTCGGCGATGTCAGCTTCTAGTCTCTTTTTGACTAAGTTCTCCTTCATTTGCACCAACTCGCGCTCAGCTTCGTATTCGACTCTTTTCCTTAAGTAATCGACTCGGCTATGTTTAGACGAGCCTTTGCTTCGCGGCGATCTATGTCGGTCTTTAGTGGCTGTCTGTCCTCCCTGTGGTCCCTCTGGCGTACTCCTACTGAAGTCGACTACTCGACCACCCGTCAGTGGGATATTGAGGGCAGACGTGGATGCCATCGTTGGTGCAACAGACGGTGACTCTGGTGCCCTTTCGGTGGTCACACCTGAGTCAGAGACCATCTCTTGATGTCTACGAACACTCATTTCCTCCGTTAGCTTACGTAGTTTACTGCGTGTGGTTATTTCGCTCCTTAAACTCATTATTATGTGGTTTTTTAATTAATTTATTATTTATTATTATTTATTAATTCCCTCTAGTTGAACCTGATCCGGCTCGACAGGACCAAAATGTTATTAACGCGGGAGTCAGGTGATGTAGGCGGGGGTGATGATGTTCCCTTGACGAGGGAATTTAATTGAAACCACTTTCAGCACTTTTTAAAACGTTATATTTGCTATTTACACACACAATAGTTTAACACGAATTTAAATCACATACGTAAGGTTAGTTAATTGTACACAACACGGAAATACAGTCAAATAAGCATAAAGGATCATTAAAGAGTACACGGAAATACACAATAATAGAGAAGTAAAATAATCCTAAGCTATGATAACTTGACTGCCCTGAGCTATTTATAGAAAATTCGCGACTTGTAAAGCTAACAGTTATGAGGAGCTGTTACTTCACCGGAGACTTGTCGAAGACTGCACTTGCTGACACAATAAGAACTTTTAAGCGTTTAGAACTTAATTTAATTTGAATTTCTTCTGTATATATGGCTTTGGTCATTAGCTCAAGTAGCGTGTGGGCCCTGAAGGGTTTTAACTTTTCTTCCATACAATGCTACGGGTTACCAAAGCGTGGCTGGGTTTGGCCTTGAGTTAGGTCGCCACCTCAGAATCGTGTTGCAACTTGATTAATCTTACGCAATTGACAATATTATTGCGTAAGATTGATCATGCATGTTTCAACCCGAGTTTTTACCTTGCATTATTACGATCATTATCCAAATGATGATGTTATCAAAATACATGTTATGTTACAATGTTGTTATCATGTAAAGTGATACGTAACACAATCTGTTACAGCATATCTGACTATGGCATGCTATAAGTAAATAAAACATAGTTACAACTCATGTTGTTGTATTATCAAATCATGGTGCTTCGCCTACAATTAAAAATCACAGATCGTTTCATAATCTTAATTATTACTGATTAATTAATCATTACTAACAGGTACAAAAATACTTATTAAAATCTTAACATCTCTAGGCAATGTCCTATAGAAATAGCGCCAGACACGTATTGATGTAATATATTTTCAATTACATTGTTTCGTTCTTGGGCATGTTTTTGATTTTCGGAAATGTTCATTTTTAATCTTATTTCAGCAAAATTGTTACAATAGTTTTGTAAGTACCTTAGCAGTTTGGCTAAATTTACACCTTGCTTTTGATTGATTTTTTTATTAATGTCTGAATAATGTGATTCCACGAAATTATTTGTTTTATTCTTTTCACCGTAACATGTAAATTTGTTTTTCCAAAATCGGTGTTCTAACCATTGGGAAACCATATAATCATTGAATTTTGTGATATTTTTGTCCTGTGGAGACTGACTCATTATATAAAGAAATGCATCATCTAAATCTGAGGCAGGTAAATGAGGTAATACAGTACACAAAGCAACATGCTTCCTAAAAATACTATTTTTGGATAGACCTAGGTCTCGAGATTTTCTTTTAAGCGCTTGTTTGTAGTGAAAAATACACTCACTTGCAACTGCATTTGGAAACTCTGCTAAAAAACCGCTGATTGCGGCTTCCTCAAAGTCGCTTTTAAAAAAATCAACCTGCATATTTGGTACTGTTGTTTTCAACAACAGAAATAATAATTTATATGTTGACTTCTTTTTATCACATAATAGAGCATATACTAGTGGCTTCACAACGCCATCGATTTCTCCATGGATGCTGTACAGCTGCTTAAATGGTTTTGGCACACTTTTGAAAGTCCCGTCGCAGTATAAATGACGACATCTTCCTAATTCCCCTCTACTCTTCTCGGTAGCAAACAAAAGGATCCTCCTTTTACCGTCATCATAATCCGCAAGGGTGAAGTTGTGAAAAGATTTAGGCACCTAAAACAAGAAATTTATGGTCATTGGCAGTGATCGGTATTTACAAAAACGTTGACGAAAATAACGATTATGTTTAGATAAACAAAATTTATCTAAACATGATACCTACATAATTATAATATATATAAAACACATGTAACTTTTAAAGATTTTTTTTATTTTACCTTCATACTGACCTCTATTTATCTAGATGTGTTGATAAAAAAAATAGTTAAAACATAATCACAGTTCTCAATAACATAAACACAAAAAGTTATGTTAAATTAATTTTATCGAAGAGCAGCCCTGCGATTGCTGTGGGATCGCTCGGTGCGAAGCAATTACAACTGTACGCTTGAGTATTTAAGCACATTTAAGCATGCAGTGGTTGCTGACGCGACGGAGTAGGCTAATATAGCAGTAGGTTTTATAAATTTTCTATGGAGTGAAGTATCTGTACGTAATCTGTGCTAGAGCATAGATTAATGTGACTCTAAAGGGCAAGGCATCAAATAAAATATACATATTTTTATATTAATTACTTACTTGCACATCTGTTAGACATTTCCCAAACAAACGCTTAACTCCAAAACTTTTATTTCTTTTATTATAAAGTCCAGTTTTAATATTTTCAAACTTTGGTATTTGATTTGTCAAATTAATTCCCTGGTCTAATAAACAATTAAGTTTTCTTTTATAAACCTCAGGGAGAGGGTCTAAGGTGGACATGGCTTCTTGGTGAATATCCTCCACTACTTCTCGCACAAATTGTGTTGCCTCATTACGCTGACAAGAATGTTCGTTCTTTTTTAAAATATCTTCATATTTATTAAGAGTTAGGAAGGCACCACACGTTTTTATTGTACACCGCCACACACTGTTCCCATTCTTATTAACTTTTATAGGTCTGTATATATAATTATCACATAACAACACTTTCTTTCCTTTTTTACTTTGGACGTATTTAATTAGCACGTTTCCAGTACTTGGTCCAGCAATTGGTTCCATGCTCACACAATTATTTCACAAACTTTATTAGTAAACAAACTTGCTTCCGTGACACATTCGCGCAACTTGCGATAACAACAAAACGCAATTTTACGTAAACAAAAGTTCGGGCAATGCTCGGCTGGGTTCGTGTGAATTCGTTAAACGCGACTCTAGGATACAATGGGGAGGCGGGGTTGCGGTTTGTATGTGTGTGTGCAGGACTACACGCCGCACGCGCCGCATCTTTAACTCTTAGTTAAGAAGTTAGTATCGCTATTTTTGGCAAAAATTAATTATAAAATTGTTTTGACCATTTTATCAATCGCATAGGTAGCATCACCGTTGAGCGCAATACGTTACTGGATCCCGGCTCAGAGCAGGTGATTTTAGTCAGTAGGTGGTTTTAGTCAGTAAGAGTCTGACACTCTCTCGCCCCGCCTAGGACAAGGAAAGTCATTTCTACCATTGACGTAAACGATAGACACCTCATTGCCTTATTTCTACGAAAAACTTCCGAAAAAAAACATTGAGGTGTGCGGGGAAGGGGGTAGTAATGGGAATCATAATAGAGAGAAATCATAAGCTTTCTAAACAATAAAAAATATGAATAGGTACATATGTCGGTAGATTATATTCATCTATTTGGTGGACTAAAGGATTTACAATAAAACAAAAAAATAATAATTACCAAACCCGTGCGAAGCCGGGACGGGCCGCTAGTTGTATATTATAACAATGTGTTCTACTTATTATCGATAATTTCAGTTAGTATAGTCCCATCTCTATCCGAAAGTTAATCATGGGAGCGCTTCGAGGAAATAAATTTTAATATTTTTAATCGTTCCTCCAAGCGCTCTTTTTGGGAGCGCTTGGAGGAACAAAACGGGAGCGCTTAGATGGGAGCGTTTCAAAACGGGAGCGCTACGAGGAATACCTCCTTTTTCCTAATAACAAAACCATTGTAGAATAATTATTTAGGTTTGTGTCTGTAATTCTTTTAATCATTTGTTTAAAACTTATGTTATGATAGCTCTGATTGGTAAAACTATGGCTAAGGTAATTGAGTAAAATTTTCCCAAAGCCAGAACCTAATTCATCACAAAAAAATATTGTTTTATTTTGCTGTGAGCTAACACAGGTCACTCCTGGAAGAGCCAACACCGGAGGGTTCAAGTTAGGCTGAGGCTGAGTAGGTAGTGGCTGGTTGGCACAGCTACATGAGAGGTTATTAATCAGAGACTCATACCTCTCAGCATTACACTTCACCAAATCCAGTAGTTCCCCAGCCTCCAACAAGCGGTCACTTAGTTTCATATTTTTCAAAAATATCCTTCAGTAAGTGCTCCTTGTGTAATAAATCATTATAGAGGAGCTGGATGTCAGTGTCATATTTTTGCCTACATTTATCTAATTCAATAGTACATGTATTTAAAGTTTTTGATAGGACTACACGTTCCTTTCTTAGGGAAAGATTCAATTTTAAGAGATTTTGTTTTTTAATTGCTCTCTGTGACCGTTTAATTAATTTCTTGATTCTAATGTATGTTTTTAATTTATTGTGTCTCATAACAATAGGACACAATGGTATGGTGTTGTAGTTTTATACAGGGTGACGCAATGGGCGGTCTTACGAAGTTGCGGGAAGAAGCTAGTTATTAAATAGAATCTGAAGATAACTTATGTAGCACATGACTGCACTCAATCTATTACTTAGAGTGCACGTAGTAGAAGATTAGACGCCGTACTCTACATTTTATTATAATAATATGCCGAATCCTTATTTGTGCGAGTACTGAATTGAGATTCCCGAACACTGCCAAGTACTCGATACCTGGAGTTAATCAATTCAATTTTATCTTTCGAATAGCCGCCCTCGAGTTTTAGCGACAAACGAACAGCAATTCATTTTTAGGGTTCCGTACCCAAAGGGTAAAACGGGAACCCTATTACTAAGGCTCCGCGCCGTCTGTCTGTCTGTCCGTCTGTCACCAGGCTGTATCTCATGAACCGTGATAGTTAGACAGTTGAAATTTTCACAGATGATGTATTTCTGTTGCCGCTATAAAAACAAATACTAAGAAACAGAATAAAATAGATATTTAAGGGGGCTCCCATACAACAAACGTGATTTGTTTGCTCGTTTTTGCTCGATATTAAATAACGGCAACAGGTAGACACGTGAAATATTCACAGAATATTTAAATATATCTTCACTTTAAAAATAAATAATTAAAATAAAATAAAACAAATATTTAGGGGGGCTCCCATACAACAAACGTATTTTTTTTTGTCATTTTTATAGATAATGGTACGGAACCCTTCGTGCGCTAGTCCGACTCCCACTTGGCCGGTTTTTATAGATCTACTATTAGCTGTCAGTTGCGTTTTGAACAATTTATAACAAATGAATGGCTAGACCGATGTGACTGTTACATTTTTTTATTCACGAATATCACATTTAATACATATTATCTTATTCCGGACGAAGACAAACCCAAAAACATAAAAATCAGTCCAGCCGTTCTTGTAACACGACAATGGTGTAAATAACACGACTTTGTTTTATCTAGGTACCTATAAGATATTATAAAGTGGTCAAGTTAGTCAGTTTGTATATAGGAGGTAATTTATTAAACCACTCTCCGATTTCAAAACATCTTACACCAATAGAAAGCTACGCTACTACCATAGGATGCTTTATGCTACAACACGCGGATGAAGTCCCGGGCAGATCCTAGTCATTAAATAAAGTAAATAAACAATGGATTTTGTTTTTTTTTTTTTTTCAGGTATTACCATCGACGGCGGGGCGATACTCCTGCCACCACCCGCAGAGGGCGCCTTCTTCGAGCACAAAGTCCATTATAGGTGTTCGACGGAGTGCAGCCTCACCAAGGTACAGTCACCTTGGCCATGAGCTACATGCTCAAGCGACATACTTCTTGCGTCAGCGACTGCCGGGAAAACAAACGCAAGAAGTTGTCTATAGCGTGGTACGAGTCGCCGCGTCGCAACTTGCGGAGCGACGTGCGACGTACGGAAAGGGCTGGGTCTACTCCGAAGCGTTAAACCGAAGTATCGGCCGAATGTTCGGTCGTTTTATAACTTCCATAGTTTCCTTTTTTGACTTTGAATCCATACCCGACTTAAAGTCACTTTTTGAGACTTTTTCTTTCGCCGTAGTCAGCCATAGTTAGCCGCAGTCAAGCAATGGCCAAATATTCGGCCGATACTTCGGTTTAACGCTTCGGAGAGACCCCCAGACTCGTGCCTGTGTCACTTGACGCAAGTCGCATCGCTCGAGGCCGTGAACGGGCCTTGCGTGACAAATACAAGGAGGAATATACACACATAATGTATTCCTGTTCCTAGGTCACTGTCAACGGCATCCCTCTGGAGACCACCACGCGCAGGTCGAATGTTGGCTCCGTGGCCTACTACTTGGTACGTACAATGCTACAAGGTTGTTTTGGCGCGTGGCCAAAATCGGAACTAATGCCGCCATCTTGTTTGGTCAATACAACTTCTCTGGCAATTTCACAAAATAATGTTAATAATTTTTGTCTTAACAATGTGATTCAGGCGCCAAAAGATAATTGCAGCACTAGCACTTACGTGATGATGTTCACTATAATTAGGGTTAAATAAAGGGCAACATTGATTAATTTTACAGCTTTTGTTACACAGGGTCAAATTAAATTAGCTAGCGAAACTCCACAGAAATGATGGAAAAAAAAAAGAACCAGGAGAACTGCCACTTACCACATGCATTGTGACTTCCAAAAAGGAGGAGGTTTTAATTATGTTCGTCTGTGTGTTTCTTTTTAAATGCATTTTCACTGATTTCAGTCGTCAATTGTGGATCGATTTTGAACATTATATTTTTGTTTGTAAGGGTATACTCCCGAGGTGGTTCCATTGTTACCAAGTCATAATCTGATGAGGGGATCCTATGAAAATCGAGGAAAATCCTTAAGTTTTATAGGCACACTGATAGCAATTTTAGTATTTTTTATAGTAACTCATGCATTTGCACTCGGAAAGCACCTTTTGGTGAAGTGGAACTGACGATGAAGAACACAGATGGCCACCAGAACTACTTAATAAGTATTTCACCGTTGCGATTCGATTAGACACTTTAATATGATTGCTAAGCAATTTATGCTCGTCACAATACATATGGTGAAGTCACCATCAGTTAACTAAGGTAAGGTGAAGTCACTCCTCAACAATGAACGTCCCTGCATCGGGAAAAGCAATATTTTGTAAAAGGTGATGAGCAGTTGACAATATGCTATAGTATCTATATAAATAAAAAGACAAGTCCTGACTGACTGACTGATTGACTGACTCATCAACGCCCAGCCTAAACCCTTGGACCTAGAAAGCTGAAATTTTGTACAGAGGTTTTCTTTATAATGTAGACAAGGAATAAGGAAGGATTTTAGGGAATTCCACCCCTAAAGGGGTAAAATAGGGGATGGAAGTTTATATTTCTTGGGCCGACCCTTTTTCTGGTTTATTTAAACGATCTCCTTTGTCTAAACTCATTTCATGGAAAAATAATCTCATACGCAGATGACACTGCCCTCATTTTCGCTGCTAAAACATGGAATGAGACTTATCAGCTAGCCCAGGAGGGCTTAGATTTGGTAGAGAGATGGCTTTATGATAATGTACTTACGTTAAACGTTAAAAAAACGAAGTACCTGACCTTTACGATCCGTACTTCTTCAAATGCGAGTCTAAAAATCGCACATAATTGCTCCCTTGACGGTTCGGGTAATTTTAATTGTTAAAAATCGGGCAATTTTAGCTTCAAAGCACACCTTCAACTGCTGAGTAAAAGAATTCGTAAACTTACCTACATTTTTAAAACATTAAGACATGTTGTCACCCCTGTAATCCTAAAGCAAATCTATTATGCGCTTTGTCAGTCACTGATTACATATTGTATATCGTCTTGGGGCGGTGCACCGAAGACTACGATAAAGCAACTTGAGGTTTCACAAAGAACCATACTGAAACTCTGTACCTTTAAGCCTTTCCGTTACCTACTCAACCACACTTCTTTATGGATACTGTGAGGTGCTGACTGTACGCCAACTGTTTGTCTTAAGTATCGTTTCAAAACAGCATACTATCTTGGAGTATAATCCAACCCTGTTAACAAGGCGGAAAGGTTTCCCTGTATGTAAGAGATTATCAAACTTAAAAACGGCTTTTATTCGTAGATTTTACCCCTTTTTGGGCCCCTATCTATATAACAAAATTAATAAGTTTATTGAAATGTACTCTATGAATAAATTAAAGATGACGAAATCATTATCACTGTGGCTTTGGAGGTTAACATACGATGAAACTGAAAATTTACTTACCATCATAAAGTAGTGAGACAACGTACTGTCGGATCTGTAAGGCTATGGCTACCATATAACAATCTACTAGCTCAATTTATTTAATTTTCTACACACCCTCTCACACACACACACTCGCCTCCTTCACCTTACACACCTAGAGGACAGCAACCCTTGCATTCCTTTTATAAGAAATTAAGTTTGTATTTTATAATCTAAGCTGTTCGCTTTTGTTTGTAAGCTCATACTTGCATACCCAGTTCGAGGGCTTGAGGCGCTGCATGCTGAAACACAGGCTATAAACCTAGTTCGGCAGCAGATGCTAATAATTTACACATTTGTAATTGATTTACTTTTAAGCATAAGTATAAGAGCTAAGACAAATTGTGTAACATGTTTACTCTTCTTGGTCTAATAAATAAATAAAAATATGAAAGTCCGTCAGTTTTGAAGTTAGGATCTTCAAATTTTGTGTTTAGGCTGAAGATTGAAAATTAATACATACGTGTTTCAGTGTTTTTGATAATTCCACCCCCGAAGGATTAAAAAGAGGGATGAAGTTGTTTATGGAAAGTCCTTCATTTTAGAATGTAAAAATCACTAAATTTATTATCTAGGCTTAAATTTCAACATTTATATCTGTAACTTTTATGGTGTACATAATAAAGAGTATTCTATTCTATTCTATGGTCGGAAGCTAACGCAACGGTGTAGTTATAATTTCAACCCTTAAGGGGTGAAATTTTGTTTTTAATTAAAGTTCTTTATTTTTTAAGTTAAAATCACTAATAGTTCGGCTTATGGTTGGCTGATACAACATAAATCGTTGTTTTCGACGTGACAACGTCTTATAACTATCGTCAGTAAACCGACTTTACAGACAACCGATTTTTTTCTAGTGTAGATTTTTACTTACGAGGGAATAAATTATAATCATGACAAAATTTCTAATTTCTAAATACTAACCTACGTAAATAATAAAGTTTTCCATTTTTAGGTTTTTTCAAAATTCACCCCGTAGGGGGATTGGGGGATGTCAAAGTTTGTATAGAAGAATTTTAACTCGCAGTCCGATTAACTCGAAACTCAGTATTTATACTTAAAACCAAAAATATAGAATAACGTGTATCAGGGTTTTTAAAAAATTTACTCCTAACTGGGTGAAAAGGGGTAGTCAAAAATGAAACCATGACTGACTGGTAACACACAGCTCAAACCACTGAACGGTTTGGGTTGAAATTTGGCACATAGATACTTATTATGACGTAGTCATCCGCTAAGACCCCTATTTGAAAATTCGACCTTTAAGGGGGGATTTTGTTTGTATGAAAATATTATTCCTTGAGTTAATAAACCTGAAACTTGGCACGAATACTTACCAAAGTAAATTATAAAGTTGTCATTTTTGTTTTTTTTTTAAACTGCCGCCTAAAGGGGGATTGGGGGATGTCAAAGTTTGTATAGAAGAATTTTAACGCGCAGTCCGATTAACTCAAAACTCAGTATTTATACTCAAAACCAACGTAGTCATCCGCTAAGACGGGGTATTTGAAAATTCGACCTTTAAGGGTGGACTTTGTTTGTATGAAAATATTATTCCTTGAGTTAATAAACCTGAAACTTGGCACGAATACTTACCAAAGTAAATTATAAAGTTGTCATTTTTGTTTTTTTTTTAAACTGCCGCCTAAAGGGGGATTGGGGGATGTCAAAGTTTGTATAAAAGAATTTTAACGCGCAGTCCGATTAACTCAAAACTCAGTATTTATACTCAAAACCAACGTAGTCATCCGCTAAGACGGGGTATTTGAAAATTCGACCTTTAAGGGTGGACTTTGTTTGTATGAAAATATTATTCCTTGAGTTAATAAACCTGAAACTTGGCACGAATACTTACCAAAGTAAATTATAAAGTTGTCATTTTTGTTTTTTTTTAAACTCCCGCCTAAAGGGGGATTGGGGGATGTCAAAGTTTGTATAGAAGAATTTTAACGCGCAGTCCGATTAACTCAAAACTCAGTATTTATACTTTAAACCAAAAATAAAGAATAAAATGTATCAGCTTTATTTTTTAAATCGTTCCCTAACGGGATGAAAAGGGGTTGTCAATTTTACAAGGGAGGATTTTACTGCGTGGCTTGATTAACTCTAAATTATGACGTAGGCATCTGCTAAGAAGGGGTTTTTGGGAATTTAACCTTTAAAGGGGTGAAAAGGGGGATTTCGTTTGGATGGAAAATCTTATTTCTTGAGTTTATCAATCTGAAACTTAGCACGAATACTAACCTAAGTAAATTATAAAGTTAGTAATTTTATTTTTAAAGGGGATTTGGGGATGTTAGTTTGTATGGAAGAATTTTAACGCGCGGTCCGATTTCATATCATAACAACCTTATAACTTAGTGATTTTTCATGATACAGTTTTGAAATTTTGTACATAGATTTTTTACATAAAAATACTTGATACGTGTTTTGGGTATCGCATATACTAAAACTAAATATTGTAATGTGAG